>OW152840.1:8432952-8897952 GCA_933534255.1 Iphiclides podalirius | reverse complement strand
GATATAGAATGTTTGTAAACAAACCACAACAGGATTTTTAGAATCGTCACTTCAATGTTTCATACTTTCAATAGTTTCACCCTAAAAATCCATCAGACTGTTTAGAAAATAGCAATTCTACTATGTTTTTTTGTCATTGAATAAAAATAAAAGAGGGCGTGGGGAAAAAGAAACTATTAATAATTCGTTAGGGAACGTCCCTCCTGACCTATGTCACTTTTTCCCCATATTTTAAGTAATTTTTGCAGTTTCACATTTCTCAACTGTTTGTTACTTCGATTTTGTGGTTTTTGCACCTGTTTTCTTTGTATATTACAATACAATCTTCTAAGCCTGTGTTGCCCAAATAAACTCCTCCTTCCTTGCAACACGCCAGTTAACCACGCAGGATGCCAAAGCCGCCAAACCACTGACTATTCTGCACGGCGCGTGGGATTACGAAAGGTACTTCCAGGACACAAGGTGAATCCTGCAGTACAGGCTGCAGGTACAGGCTGCGAAAACATTCACTTTTCACATACATCCGAGGTGGACTGCCGGACTGCAGGATTTTGATTTTTGAATGGGGCCCCTAATAAGATTGATATGTTGATTTTATGTGATAAATGCGTTGCCAACCGGTGATGGACCTTTTAAGGTATTTTATTTTAATTTTTTTTATTGACTTCAAAAAAGTAAGCTATCGTTTCGACACGTATATATGTAATATTATTGAAGTGATAAAATAATAGAACATCCAAACATATAAACAACTTCTTTATAATATACCTGTATTTAGTACTATCGTATAGTATAGTGGTTTTATAGAAATGAACTCATTAATTAATACAAAATAATAATAATTAATCATACTCTTTAATAATTAGCTAGCTTTTACAATGACGGCAGCCGGCTATTAGGAAAATCAACCTAACATCATATTTTGGACCCCGAATCGCAGTATTACCCGTAGATTAATTGAATCAATTTATATTTGCGCGCTTCCGTTCCTCATATAGCATGGCGCAATAGTTAACTATTAAGACTATCATTTCTCGTTATTGCTGCTATAACGCTCTACTTGAGAGGATAGGGTGCCCATGACTATATGCGCGGGTATAGAAGCTCGCCTCGCCTGACCTCTAAGGAAGTGTAGGTGACCCTCTTGTCTTACGCATAATTATATTCACTACTGCATAGCGCTTTGATGTTTAATTTTTTTTTTCTAATGATCCTACCCAAATATGTAATTTATTCTCAGCTTTCTTCACATCCGTGTACGAGCCCTGTTCATTTGATCCTATAAACTGGCAACCTCCTTCTAACTTTGCTAATAATGCTTCTTGCTTAAGCCAGATACACTTAACTACCGACGATGTAATCCAAATTTTGCAAAGCACGTAGGCTTTGCAAAATTTGGATTTAAACAAGGGTCCTGGACCTGATGGTATACCTCCTATCTTTTTTAAATCTACTGCAGATCATATTGTTTTCCCAATACAAATTTTATTTAATAAGTGTCTTATGGAAGGCAAATTTCCAAACATTTGGAAGCGTGCTTACATTACTCCAATTTAAAAGAGTGGCGATAAAAGTAATATAGAAAATTATAGACCAATTTCTAAACTAAGCACCTTGGCCAAGCTTTTCGAAAGACTAATTCACAACACCTTGTACCCTTATATTCATAATCTTATCATACCTGAACAACACGGCTTTATAAAACGTCGATCCACAACTACCAATGTTATGGTATTTACAAACCACTTATTTGAAAACATGGATTCGCAACAGCAAACTGATACAGTATACACTGACTTTCAAAAAGCCTTCGACAAGGTGGATCATAAATTACTTCTGGACAAGATAGCGTATAATGGCATTCGTGGAAATTTACTGCGGTGGTTTTCGTCATACATATTTGGAAGGACGCAGAAAATCGTTATTAATGGCTTTGAATTAGATTATATATTTGTTCCTTCTGGGGTTCCTCAAGGATCTATCTTAGGGCCTCTTCTCTTTATTCTATTCATCAATGATCTCAAATTTTGTTTTCTTCATTCAAAGTTTTTGATGTACGCCGACGATATCAAAATTTACAAGACATGTCGAACTCTGGAGGATTGCATATTTCTCCAGGAAGATCTGAACAGATTTTCTAGATACTGTCTAGAAAATAAATTGAACCTAAGTCTACCCAAATGTAAAATGATATCTTTTACAAAAAAGAAAAATTTACTTAGTTTCAATTACTTTATTAATGATGTACCCTTTTTTTTTTTTTTTTTTTTTTTTTTTATTTTAACAAAGTAACTCTACAGACTCGTGGTCCGTACTCTTTTTTTCTTTTTGGTTAACATGTTTTTTTTTTTTTAATTTTCTAGCAGTGGTGCAGCAGTGACTTCATATTTTTTTTATTATTATTATACATATATATAAAATAATTAATATATATATATTTTGATCTGCACAGTTTTTGCTGTAGGGAATGATGTACCCTTAGAAAGGGTTAACTTCATTAGAGATCTTGGTGTGACTCTAGATTCAAAGCTGCACTTTAATATACACATTGATAATATTATTAATAATGCTTTTAGGTTGTTTGGATTTGTTATGCGTTCGACCGATGACTTTAAGCGTCCTTCGACTTTCCTACTCTTATACAAAACCTTGGTTCGTTCTCAATTAGTATTTGCTGTTCCAATATGGAATCCCTTCTATGAAAAATACATTTCAAGAATAGAGATTGTACAAAAGAAATTCTTACGCACTATGCACTTTAAATGTTTTCACGCTAGGCTTTCTTATGTACAATTATTAGAAAAATATGAGATATTGAGTTTGGAGTCCAGGCGCACTCTCGCTATGGCTATGCTGTTATATGGATTATGTAATAATAAATTCGACTGTATGGAGCTTACTAACAGGATTGCTTACATTGTACCAAGAAGAGTTACCATACGCGATGCACGCGTGGCCCGATTGTTCTACACTGAAAAGTGTAGAACAATCGGGGCTTCGTAGAGCGCTAGATGTATATAACTCTAAATTTATGAATTGTGATTTGTTTTCACTTTCCCAAAATCAATTTAAAAGAATGGTTACACTAATACTTAAAAAGTAATATGCAAATTAGGTTAGGAACCAACTTACTCTTTTTATTTTATTAAACTTAATATTATTTTGCGGACATTGGTGTGGGTTATACGTTTAGTTTAATAATTAGAAAATCCATTTTATGTATAATTGTTAATGTATAACTGTTTTATGTCCCAATAAATTAAAAAAAAAAAAATTGCAATTACTATTACACTTGGTGCAACTAATAATATCAGCGGCCTGTTAAATGGCAACGGATTAACATACATGTGTAGCACTGCTTTTATCTTATGTACTCTTACTCTCTTCTGGTCTAGCCTCACCATTATGTTGATGAATCACTAAAGCAACCAGTAACAATAAAATATTATGGTTTTTCAACTAGGATTCTTTTTTGGTCTGCACCTTAAAAATTCCCTCCTGCCTGCTCGCTAACATCATCCCAGTATCACAATCACTACATAGTATAAAAAAAGTCATCCCGCTGTCTGTCTGTCCCTATGTATGCTTAGATATTTAAAAATACGCAACGGATCTTGATGCGGTTATTTTTACTAGATAGAGTGATTTAAGAGGAAGGTTTATATGTATAATACATTGCACCCGTGTGAAGCCGGGGCGGATCGCTAGTTATCTATAAATTTAGGTACGTTTAATATTATAATCACAAAACTTCATCACAATAAATGAGCATAGTTTAATAATATTTCCTAATTTTGGTTCTAATTAGGTGTTTCGTAAATACGAAACTATAAATTAACAACCGAAAAAGTTCGGTTCTTTCAAGCCAAGTCTTGACAACGTCTGTCCCTACCGTCTGTAGATAAGACACTGTCCCTACTTTAATGCATGACATTGACATTGACATGTCAAATTGAATTTCTTGGCGCTTAAAATTTTACTGCGGGTGCAGACAAACTAATGACATGTTAAGTTTATATATTGTAAAGTAATATTACATGAAAATGGCCGAAAAACTAGAAGATTTAAATTTACCCTTAACTGTCGTAACTCGTATTGTGAAGGAATCACTGCCAGAAGGTGTGTCCATTTCAAAAGAAGCGCGTACCGGTCTAGCCAAAGCGGCTTCAGTTTTTGTTTTATACGTTACTTCTGCGGCGACGAACATAGTTAAGAATAATAAGAGGAAGGCTTTAACAGGTCAAGATGTTCTAGAGGCGATGAAGGACATTGAATTCGATAGATTTGTGGAACCTTTAACCGAAGCCTTGGAGAACTACAAACAAGCTGTCTCAGCAAAGAAAGCCGGTGCTGGAAAGAAAAAGGAAGACGTGGAAGATGTCGAAATGATCGAAGATGATTAATGTGATATTTCTTGTTAATAATTAATTTTAAGGTTACATTTAATAAACACATTTCCTACGTCCTTTTACTAAATAACTCTTGTTTACTAACATTCGAGTATAGCTCTATTATTAAGATTTTTTTATTTTTTGTAAGAAGCTGGTAAACAAGTAAGTGATCACCTGATTTTAAGTGATTACCGCTGCAGAAGGGCAAAAGTGTAGTTCTCCCACTTGCCTCTTTTCGAGGCAATGGTACTGCCCCTAGCCATTTGTGCAACTGCAGAAGCTGCTTCATGACCCTACCACATTAATAAGAAAATCTATTGCTTACCTCATTCCTTTAACCCTTTCATATAATTTTGAGAATTTTAAAATAAATTATGAGGAATGTTCTTCCAAAATATTTTAGTGATATAAAATTAAACCACAGAAATTAAACACATTCTAAACTACGCATCACATTTTATGATTAGAAACATATTTATACACTAATATGTGGTAGCTCAGTGTCCAGGCACCTGCTTTTATTTTAATTCAATACACTCCAGCAACCTGCGTTTGTGTGTTTTGTCTGATGACTGAGGTAGCCGGGGCCCACTTTATTAAAAGGTGCCAACGCATCTGCAACCCTACGGGTGTTGCACATGTCCATGGGCTGCGGTAGTCACTTAACATCAGGTGAACCGACAGCTCGCTTGCCGCCTTCTCACGTAAAAAAAGTACTCCTTGTTTGTTTTTTTAATTGCTGACATGTTTTAAATTTTGTTTCTCAGAATGTTGCTCGAATTCCGTTCTTCTAGTTTCTTATTAACCAAAACTTGAGGAATGTTTTTTTTTTAAATTTAAAACACATTGCCCTTACTTTAGGATAACATTATCCTGTGTTGTAGGGGGTTTGAAATCTTCTGTCGGAAAACCTAGAAAGCTATTGCTCACGCGCGACCGATAATTTTTATAAAGGAAAGTATTTAACAGCATACAATGTTATATTATTGCCCGTGGTCTGGTCTGCGCTTATGTCAAATTATGTGCAGTAGTTTATGGTGAACATGTTTTCATAGAAATATGTCTTGTTTAATTGAAAAATAAATATGTCATAAAATGCAAAGCGGAACAATTTTTAAACGTCGCGCAGTATGGATATGTGTCATTTATATTAATAAACATCATTAGTCGGAATTATATGTTTCGCACTACGTTAGTGTAAAAATTTGTTTTGGCTTTTATTAAAAACATATAAAACACATTTCCTTTGTTACCTAAATAAATTTAGTATGGAAGAAGTTGTTGCAGCTTAATAAATACAAATTTTAATACCTAAATAGTGTTCTGAAGAAAAATTTTCTATTAGTGTACACAATTTAACTCGACGTACACGTATATTGAATAGACGACGTATCAAATACAATAAAACAACATTCAATTAGTATTATCATTTTATTTGGGAATAAAATTTGTTGGAGAAACAACTTCGAATGTTAACATTGTTATTCTGACGACTCACCTCAGCCTAGCTACCTACGTCCTGTCTTCGCCTATGTACATTCCACTTGTATCCGAATTTACCCGCCATAACGAAAATAAATATCATATCTATAATATATCTCGCCGACGCTAATCTACATTTAAATTCAATTTTATTGTAGTTATCACTAATATAATATAGAGAGAAATGGAAAGACAACCATATGAAAATAATGTCCCATTTGTACGAACTATTGGCCTTTTCATTATTTCCCGCCAAAATTCTATGTAGAGCCGCTATTTTATTCGCCCCATTGAACAGAATGCAGTTTTTTTTTAATAAAAAAAAGTAACAACGTGCTACTTTTGATGGGACAGCCGATAGAATCTATCGTGAGACAACTTAGAATGTTCAGCTATTTACATTGTCGGAGCAGATAAAAAAATACTCGTATAATAATAGTGTGTCATTATGTACACGTGCGTTTATTGTACTTCATTCGAGTGCTCTTAAATAAGCGAAAATAGAAAATATTCGAAAAATTACAAATAAAAATATAATTTTACCCATATCTTTCGTTTTGAACATAACAAGCCAAATCATTATTATGTACCAAAAAAACTTTAAGTTAGTGGTGTAGCTAGCGTTTACTTTTGACTATTGTGAAATTAGCTACACGTTGCGATTTGATTAAACAAAAGTAGTAAATAAGTATAAATTTGATGAATAAAAGTTAGTTGGACACGCTATTTAACTAATAAAAAAGCTTATTTTTTAATACAGATATACATAAACATAATATATAGTCTACATAATAATAACGGCTCTACGCACTATCCTTTTGTTCGTCTCTGAAGGTAAAGATCTACTTAGCATTGTATGCCAAAGTACATTCTTTAATAGACTTTATACCAGACTTTCGATTTGAATTGTTTAATCTATAGAATATTATAATATCTCGCATTTTTAACGCTAAACTCGATTATTTGTTGGTCGTAACAATTTCCGTTATAAAAATACAACGCCGCTACGCCGATATCGCCGCTTCCCCACAAAAATTGCGACGGACCAACAAATAGTCCTACAAAATACTTAGACGCGAAATAGACTAGTGGTGTTCCGTGAGCTCGAACGTCGACCGACTTATCATACAATTATTAATTCCAAAACGTCTTAATCGCTATAAAACGCAGCTCTACTACGGTTCGAGAATGTCTTACTAGCGATAGACAGAAAAATGTTCGGCAGTAATCTGATTTAATCTCTAATTAGTCAAAACGACGATTAGTAAAAATTCAAAACGATGCATTACGGCAACTGACTAAAAATTGTTCAAGTCTTATTCTTCTTTGTACTAGTCTCTAGTAGATTTAAAATCTATAAAGTGGTAGCTTATCAAGCAAATTCCTCAATGCATATGACTTCAAGATAAATTCTTATAAATAAATCTTTATAAAAATCTTTATAGATGGAATTATTTCGATACAAGGTTGATAAGTTTATAATGCATTATTAAAGAATCAGAATAAAAAACAGCAATGTTAGTAGACTGATGGATTCGTCGCGAACTTTTATTTTACAAATTCGTAATGATACGCTTTGTTGTGGTTAGAAACTAATAAATGTTATTACTTAATAGACAATCTAAAATAAGTTTTAGTGCATGTTTTGTTCTTGTAATATTCTACGAATCACTTTCCGCTATCGCTAGTACAAACAATATCCGCTATAAGCTACGGAACTCAAAGTAACTAATATAATTATCACTAAACACAATCGTACTTACTAAAATACATTATTTTCTGTAATACAGCCTTGTTCAGTCCTTGTGCCGCACAAAGTTGGTTTGGCAATACTTTTTTTCTTTTTTTTTGGAAGATTCTAGATTCGAAGAGGCTAAAGACAAACATAGGACATTAAGTATAATAATAACACGATTTTCAAGAAGGTTGAATATGAGACTACCTTAATTTCTAATCATTTATAAAAAAATCGAAATCACATAGGTCTATGCTCTAATTTCATATTGGTACTTAAATAATATTTCTTTAATACAATTTTGCCTTTAAATATTATTAATAAAAATCAAAAGTATTAAAATAATGATGTTTTTACATATAACATAATCTTGCGCCTTATTGTGAAGTTTTAAATTAAAAAAATAAAAACCACTTATACATACGAACTGGACTATGGCAAAAAAAAAAACGGGCGAATGAAATGAAAAGAAATCAAAACTTGAAAATAAAATTTTATTGGAGGGGAAAATATAAATTAAAAGGGGATAAATCAAAGCAACACAGTTCATTAAAATTTTCAACAAACGCAAAGCCTGAAATTAACAAATTAGAAATGTTAAACAAGTAGCTAATAATACATCGGCGGCAGTTGTATAATCTGTGATCAATTGAAAGTTATTGAAAAGCTTTCCGAACGCAAGTGTATATAACAAAATTATCTTATTTCCAAATACATAATAAAAAATTGCTAGTGAGAGAGACATTTTTCTAGTATTATGTATGACATCAGGTTCGAAAAGTAAATTGTATGCCGACACTAATCGTTTCACGAATCTCGACTATATAGCTTCACTGGCAAGCTGATAAACTAATATTATTGTCCGTGTAATATATATTAAATTAATATACAATAAATACAGAAACATATGTAAATATGTGCCGCTTTCCAGCGAGCGTGCAATCTGCGAAAGAACATTTGAGCGATGACATCGATTTAAATCGATCGTTAAAATAGAGTCTAGTTATCGTACCGCGGGTAAAACAATTTGTCATTATACATATTAACGTTGAATCACGAATATTATTTTGATGGTTGAAATAACAATGTTCGAGACTTACATCATAATCTCCATCGATAGATCCGATCTCTCTCGCAACGAACAGAGATACGAAAATTAAATACATACATTAATTAGAATTACAATAACTACACTAGTGATATCATACAATTGACTATAAACTAGTTGGAATATTTCGTTATAATATTTACAAAATTAAAAAAAATAAGCCACAAGTAATAATCGTGTACAGGGATCATATTGATCGAGCGAAACTCAAATGCGTCTGAAGTTTACTCCGCGGTACAATCGCGTGCAATAATCGGAGTTATCGTTCATTCAGTCCTAAGCTAATATCTGAAAATCTGCCTTCGAAAGTCCGATTAGCACAGTTTTTCGCAACTGTACACCAACGTTAAACTAAACTTCTACACCACCCTTAGGTTGAGTGGTAGAAAATACCATCATTAAGTCGGCCTTTGTACTAGTCTGTGTATAAAGTTTAAATAAATTAATAAATAAAAGTTAATTCATATTCACAAAATGGTGTTCTTTGCCACTGTACACAATTTAGTTCGGCGTTATAAAATGTAGATAGTGCCAGTTGTCGATTAAAACGGTGGGTCCTTTAGGGCCATTATCGTATATATTGACTCGCTTAAATTCATATGCAAACGTGCAAACAAAATAGATAACGGATAACACAACGGCGCGAATTAAATATGGAACATTCACCTTTGGAAAGAGACAGTTGGTTTTTAGAACGTTATCTCTGTCACACAGTATCCGTGTGACATCTGTCATACGTGCAAGTGTGCTATAGAGATAACGCTCTACAAAGCCGACTGTCTCTTTCCAGAGGTCGACATGCAGTAGGTATTTATCGCAGAGTACTATACTGGCCTTGTCACTCAGAAAGACTCCAGTGACGCATTTAAATTTTGCTCGCTTCTTGAAACTATCACGTACCTATGTATGTACATAACGTAGACACCGAGAGGCTAAGTTGTCTTTTTCATATAATTATATATTATTTAACGTTAATTACCCATTACGCTAGCTCCGGCGTCAGAACGCCGCCGGGCGATTAATAAATCACAATTATTTGGTTGTTTATATAAGAGCTATTTATAAATAAATAGAATCCTTTCGTCGACTAAGTTAATTGAGAGGCGAAAATAAAATGCAAACAGCACGAATATAGACGCATGGCATTGAATAAAAAATATAAGAGTTATTGTTAATATTCTGACGACCTCTAAAGTATGTCTTCCATGCATCACAACCACATTTTATTTCTTTCATGAAAATAAAGCGAAACATAAATTTAAATACAGAAATAGCACACTATTATTGTAAACGCGAAAGTTTTTGTCGCGTGTTTGTTTCCTCTTCCGCAACGGCTAAACGAATTCAGATGAAATTTGCTGCTATGATACTTTCCATTCAAAAAGACTCCATGAAGTTGAGGAAGTGTATTTAAGAGGTTGTCAGGTTATCAATAACTCTGAATCTTTCTAGTCACTGTGCCATTGGTCGGCGAAGTTAAACCGCTAGTATGAATGAAATTTAATAAGTTTTTACCGACTTCTACTCCTTCTACTGTATTGAAAAATAATGAGTTATATTTATGTTATCGCAGCAATGAGCAATGTTAATTAGTTAGATTTAGTCTAAGAGAGAATAGCTTCATACAATGAAAGGCTAAGTCGCCGTGCGATTAGAGAATCGCCGTAGTACTATGATATCGCTTTATAACCTAGAGTTGAACGAAGTACCTAGTTTTTATTTAATGATTTTATTCCTCAACCTCAGTTCTTTTCGCAGATGTCATAAGGTCGATAACGCTGTGATGAAATTCTTCGCTGGCTCAAAATAGTAGTCAGAGGAGTTATTATGAAATTTTTAAAAGTGCTAGTTGAAACAAACATCTATCCCTAAAAAAGAAGTATTGTTTGAAAGTTCCACAGGCCTGATCTCTAATAAATTATGTTTAAAACATTTGTCGACTTATGATAGAAATTAGTTTTTTTTTTGTAGGAAATTAGGTGCTGCTTTTGTGGTTCTCGTAAAAAATCATTAATTTATTTTTTCCATTTTTACGAAAATAAGCCGAGATGAAATTAAAACAAATCGTCCATAACAATATTTTTAGGGATAAATATCTAAATGAAGAGCTTTGCGAAGCTCAAACACTAAACTGGATTTTCAATTACATGTATTCAAATAAATATACGTTTCGAAACAGTCACAAAAATAATAGAAAAAAATAAAAAGGTTGAAGGAAATTGAGATCTGTATACCAAAGTGACGGTCTGTATTCAAACTGACGATAAGTCACGGCGTTCACAGCATTATCGATCCTACAATCTGTCATAAGATTTGTTATTGCTTAGTGTTATTCTCATGCGACTTACCCGGAAAGGGACAAACTTCGACACGATATTGCTCCGTAAGTCCAAGGAATGGATACAATGGCAGTGCTTCGGGAAACCGTCGACGGGGAATCGACGGCTGGATATTTTAAACTACCCTAAAAAAAGCCCCTTCGGCAAGACCAAAGTCTTCTTTGACAAAGTACGTTTGACAGCGACTTAGGCTCTATTCCGATAGTGGCAGCACTATGAAAGCGCGTTTAGACTATGGCGTGCACAAAAGCCGAATCGGATCGAGAAGCAATTGTTAAAGAAGTTCGGAAGGGAATTAACTAAGCCAATTGGCATCAACTGTGAGATCTATGTGAAGAAAATTGTCCAAGGGAACTTTGTCCAAGCTGCTCCAAAGTAAAATTATGACAATACTACGTCGTCAAAAATATTATGTCCAAGAAACTTTGATCTCGCCGACGCGGCTCAACTTTGTAAACTACCCTTTGCTATTGAGATATCGTTTAATCCAAATTAAACTGTGCGAGAGCGTTCGTATTCTAACTGCCTCTGTCTTCAGGGTAACCTACTTGCCTTCCCAATATCAATGGTGTGGGAGTAGATAAGATGTTCGAATATTGTTCCTTGCATAATTATAATGAATTCCAAACTATGCTGGATAAAAATGGTCACTGACATTAGACTCCGTTCTAAGATAAAGTACTTATCTACTTTTAAATCATTGGCACTCTACATCTGGTTCACAAATACAGTCAAAATTTTCAAAAAAACTGGGTTTTAGTTATAGGTGTTAAGCCATTTAATTAATTCATGATATTATACAAACGCCCTACGCACAGCTTGTGAGGTACCTATTGAGTCCGTCCAATTTCGCATAACGCAAAACTGACCAGAATTCGTACTTTTATCGTAGTGTTAGTTTTTACTCTAAACATTTCTCGCTATACGAAGTGATTTTCGAAATGCAATTCACCGGTGTCCACGCCAACGGCAGCTGATGGACAGTCTAAAAACGAACCGGCGGAGGTTTTCGAAGCTTTACCCCCAAATGTAAAAATAAAATGCAATCGCACGTTCCGAACCTTCCCTACAACTCGTTCCCGAATCGAGAGATATACCCTCGAGGCCCGATTACATCGTCTTTATGCGCCCACCACTAGCGGTCGAGTTGGCGTCGATGCTGAGACTAAACTACTTCGTCCACCTTCGCTCCGTTGACTCCATCCGATGCTGCAAACCCTGAATGCGCGATGGGACATACTCCTCAGTCCAGCCCGCTTCAATAGGAAGCCTCGTGGCCGGCGAGAATGTACAAATCGTTCCCGTCGTCACTCGACAGTGTGTTGTGCAGAGTGTGCGACTCTAGGACCACGACTCTGCAAAATCCAAATCAAAATCAAATATCAGCATATCACTCATTCATTGATTGTCAAAATACTAATAACGGGTCGGAAAAGAAAATCCATCTGACCCGAGAAGAACCGGCGATAGAAACTCAGCGGGAATTTTTTTATACCAATACGATAGGATAGAATAGGATTTTCTTGTAGAAATGTATGCATTGTCACTTAAAAAAATTACTCTTGTTTGGAATTGTGGGTAGAATTAATATTCCTAGTATATCATGCACGTTACTATGTATGAATGCAACTATCACAGTTCCTTTTTTATGCATTAAGTTGTCAAGCGAGAAGGCGGTTTTACCTGATGCTAAGCGATTATCGCACATGGACACCTGGTGGTAAATATCCCTGACGTAGGAGTGGTGATCGTCTAAGAATGAGCAGTGATGATTCTCCATGACGGAAGAGTGGTGATTGTCTATGAGGGGGGAGTGGTGATTGTCTATGAATGAGGAGTTGTTATTGTCTATGACGGAGGAGTGGTGATTGTCTATGAGTGGGGAGTGGTGATTTTCTATGACGGAGGAGTGGTGATTGTCTATAAGGGGGGGGAGTGGTGATTTTCTATGACGGAGGAGTGGTGATTGTCTATGAGGGGGGAGTGGTGATTGTCTATGAATGAGGAGTTGTTATTGTCTATGACGGAGGAGTGGTGATTGTCTATGAGTGGGGAGTGGTGATTTTCTATGACGGAGGAGTGGTGATTGTCTATAAGGGGGGGAGTGGTGATTGTCTGTGACTGTGGACTTATGAGTCTATGAGGGTGGACTCACTTGTCATGGCCGAGAAGACGGTAGGCGCGCGACAGATCGGTGATCTCCTGGGTGACGTCAGCGTTCCTCAAAGAGCGGCCCTGCACGCCGTGCCGGTGGAAGGCCAGAACAGAATCCGCCAAGCACACTGGAAATCAAACAAGCTCTCGTGTCTTCAGAATAGAAAGACAGAAGTTGGATAGAAACAATAGACGTTTGACTTAAGATGAAACTTATTTATAAGTTTAGATAAAACTGTCTTAAAATATGTCGCCGCTGCATGGTATAGTACTTGAGCCTTCTGAATTAAGAAGACGCTTGAGCTACTAAGCTTCTAAGATTTTCACCACGTGAAATTCTCGGCGTCTTATCTAGTACATTCTATTTTTAATGCATTTGTAGAAAATTTTTAAACAATAATCATCCCAAGTCCGCCAATCCGCAACTGGGTCGCGTGGTGGACTATGTACTAATACCTTCTGTACAGAGGAGGCATTTTCCCAGCAGTGGGTTATGTTTAGTTACTTTACTTCTTTTATTTATAATCATCTACATCCATTTCCATATACCGTTTACTCGGAATAATGTATCTCATAATAGTTGCTTAATTCGGATGGGTAGACACTATAATATTTTATGTAGAGACAGATATTTGTCATCAAAACTTGACATCATATTAAAAAAGAATAAATCATTTGAAAATATTGGTCTGCTTCTTTCTTAGGAGTAAATTAGTAAGTATAACTTATTACATATATTATCAATAAAACATTTAAATTGAATGATGTACTCGGTTGTTATGTAAATGCAAATTTAGTAATATGTACTGGCCCGTTATAATTTAGTTAATGGTATAATTTTTATTTTTGACCGCGCCAAATAAATTAATTAATTAAATTCACATGGTCTCGGGCCTTAAGGTCGAATCAAAGATAGGGGTGTGTACGAGATTCGAAGTGATTGCCACTCACGGATGCTCTCGATGTGGAAGTCGAACTCTATCCTGGGGACGAGCTTGTTGCGCCGCCTCTCCTCGTCGGCGCGCCTCCGCTCCAGCACCGGGATGATGTCCACCGTGTTCTCGTGGCAGACCAGCACCTGCGGGGTTGGGCGGATCTCAACACTCATCACGACCCGAATGGCGTGGTGGGTAGTGCACCTGCCTCCTGCGCCAGAAGGTTTGGGTTCGCTCCCCACTGCTTCAAAAATATTGTGTGATGAGCATAGTGTTTTTCTAGTGTCTGGGTGTTTAAGTATGTTTATCAGTTATCTAGTACCCATAGTACAAGTGTTGCTTAGTTTGGGGCTAGAGAACGTTGTGTAAAAATTTCTACTATAATATTTATTTATTTACTATTATATCATCTCAAGGCATCAGCCGTAGCAATCATAATTAGGACGATAAACTTAGATCGTCTGCCAAGGTTTCAACATTCAGCCTTTTCATGCATTCACACGCATCTGTGGAATACAATGCCCCTCTGTACCGCATAACAATAAGAACGCTTCCCCATTTCACTCGCCATTTTGCGGTAACACGCCATCACTTAACTACTACGGCTTGTAAGGTGACCATGATGACGCCGTGGCGCAGATGCGGAGGTATCGGCTCTAGCGCCGGGGGTCGAGAGTTCGATTGTCACACGAGGCAACTATTTTTGTGACCCACAGGTGACTATCATTTCTGGATTTTCGTCCACGTGATATTCATGTATGTAAAAAGTCCTTACAACACAGTATAAGGTCATGTATACAGTGAGGGTAATGTTTGAATAATCAAACATAACAAAACTATGTTGCACGAGTGCATTGAATTAGATGCAGCCAGACACGGAGCTGTCATAGATATATAGGACCATAGCCGTAGTCACGATGCATAACGCTACCACCTGTAAGGTGACCGTGAACAACGAAAAGAAAGAGGAGCACCACTCACCGCGTCCTTGTTCAGCTGGTGCACTGCGCGGAGGGTGTGAAGCCTCTCGGGCCTAGGCACCACCGTGCCCGCACCACCCACCCCCACCCCCACGTCCAGCTCGTCCGAGTGGAACCACGTCGCGCCTGGGACAAATCCCATCCCCATTAGACCCGTGTTTGGATAAGGCACATCGTAAAATGAACCGGTGTGGTTAGTAAGACTTTCTCTTGCGCCAGAGGGTGTGGGTTCAATTCCCCACTACTGGAATAAATATTGTATGATGATTGTGTAATTTTTACACTTTCTTTGTGTACACTTATACATATCATGTTATTATCTTATTTATTTACAATAACGAACGCATATAAATACTTGAAATATAAAAAAAGATTATAGGGGTAAAAAATTGATATTGCAGTAACAAAAGAACGTAGCCTTAGACGGTAATAATATACTACAATTCGTTAACTGTCACTGACTCACTGGTACAAATTGCCTCAAATATTAAGTCTACCGTGTGTACAGATTGGTAAAAGTAAAATAAAGATATAATTATACGTAAAGCACGCGTGCCTGTGACCGAATGATCATAACGTGATTGAAGTTGTTTCCGAGTCAAAATATAATAGATTCGTACTAAGTTGGTGGGTTAATTTCAAGGCGATGTTGTACAGGCTCATTGAGGTACGCTATTCGTGTCAGCAGGGGACTTCCCTCCATTACCATCTCACCAAGCCGTAATAAACAAGCTGATAACAATAGACGTTGGTGTTAGCAAAGACCTCCCCAAAGTTCCCCGTTTCGCGAAAAGTTATGATAAAGGCAACAGATGCCAGTGTTAGCAGGGATCTTCCCCTGCCCCCATTTCGTAAAAAGCCGCGATAACGGCTCGTAGCAACAGACGTCAGTGTTAGCAAAGACACCCCCCCCCCCCCCGCCCCCCGCTCACCAGAGTTGATGTTGACGAGGCTGAGCCGCAGCGGCTTCCTGGTGGCGCCGACACAGAGCAGCGGGTACTCCAGCTCCGGCGTGATGATCAGCTCGAAGGCCGACAGGGGCGTTGGCAGCACGCACTCGATGTTCTTTGGACGGACAGAGCGACAACATTCACATGGCTAGTGCACGTGCGGTGGGAACGAGACGGATAGCTATTTGGACCGGGGCGCGAGCGAGAGCGCAAGCGTTTAATTTTTGCGCTTTGATTTTTTTTTTCGTAATCCTCATAGTTGAGCATTTCTCACGGATAGATGGCGCTGTCGTTAATAAACACGGGTCTTCTTTATGATATATTCATTATTAGGCTCACGCGTAACAATAGAGTGCCACTGAGCGCAGGAGTGTTCTCGCATTTTTATTACAACATATACTGTAGACTATAAGTACTGTATCTGTTATACTTCTGCGTTTCATCTCTCACATAAAAAAAAAAACTTCAAATAGTTTTCCTCGCGTTGTTAAATACAAATATACGATCACTCTAACACGGCTACATACCGCATAATGCCGAGCTATTTTTATTGGAGAAGGTGGCAAGCGAGCTAGCGGTACACCCGATATTAAGTGATAACCGCTACCCACGAACATTTGCAACACCCGTAGGGTCGCAGGTTTTATCACCTTTCAATAAAGCTGGCGCAGGCTACCTCACTTACCGACCTCACGCCAGTCTTCCGTGAGGTCGCAGTACTTACCCGGACGGACCTGCCCAATCGTGCAACAGCCGAGGCCGCTGCGTGGCCGTGCCACCGTTAAGATGGGAATACCTTGAGCAGCATGAACTTCCTCAGCGGGTCGTACCACTGCATGAGGAACAGCCCCGCCGGCGTCGCCCCGCACAGGTATTTGTACCCGTTGTAAGGGTTCCGCGCAACGGCGCAGCGGACGCAGCCTGGGGGCGACATTAGTCCAGGATTAGTCAGAATATTTTATTAATTTATTCATATTCAAATACAGTGGACCACCGGTAATCCGGCCCTGCCTAATCCGACAAGCCTATCACAGTAGGTATTTGTTAAATGTAGACACAAACATTATATTGGCAAATCTCCACTAATGTAGGTAATATACGATTACAACTTGCACGCGCCTCCATTATACTGTGCTTGACGCGTTTTGTTTATTAAATACGACACACATACGTATACTACATATGTGTGTGTACGATTTGTAGTTCAGATAGAATTACATTTTGTCGGATTACAAGACACATTAATTCAAAGAATTCCGGACTAAAGAGGAGTCTTAGAGAGAACTCTATAATGAGACAAATTCGATAGTCCGACACCGCCCTAAAAAGTAAAAAAGTAAAGTAACAGCCTATACATGTCCCACTGCTGGGCAAAGGCCTCCTCTATACAGAGAGTATCAGGGTCCGAAACCGCCCTGCAAAAAATTTATCAGATTACCGGGGGTCCACTGTATCTTTATTCGATTTAGAAGCGTTACAATCACTTATTGATTGTTAAAACACTGATAACGATTCGTAAAAAAAAGAAAAGACACTGACCTGAGAAGAACGGTTGAAAGAAACTTGCCGGAATATTTTAGTTTACCGATAATTAATTAAATTTTTAACGTTTTATTTTTAAAGTTATACTTCTATCGGCGCGTTAGGGAAAAATTATGAGGGTAAATTTTTACGATGCGCGCGCACACAGCCATGAAAAACCGACACCCTGAAGTTAGCTAGACACCTATGTATGTTTGCGTGAGAACTGACAACTGTATTCACGATATTTATTTTGTGATATTTAAATAAACTAGATGATGCGTTATAATAAAACTTTCAATGTAATTAAATACCTTTTTTCTACTGTTAGTGTCATTCTACAAACGTAGAATAAGCAGAAAGATGAAATTTTTGAAAAGATTTTTATTTTGTTACGCCAAAGAAGTATATAGACTATATGGACTACTATAAGGTACTATAAGGACATAGACTATTTTTTCTAACTCGTGTACATATGTACACACACACTATTTGAACGTGTTCTGTGGACATTGTGCTATCGAGCGTCACTCACCCCTAGTGTCGGGGACGCGCGTGCTGAGCGCGAAGCGGCGCGGCAGCAGCCGAGGGGGCAGCACCCTCAGGGAGCGCCCGCCCCTCGCGCCCCCCACCAGCGCCAGCAGCTCGTGCCGGTACAGCGACGGCGTCTTGCCTGAGGGAGGTCCAAAACCGATGCGAGGTCAGCTATGGGAACAACCCTAGTCGAGTCTCGACCTTATTACGGAAGCTGGTGTAGTGTTTTTAGTGGGTAATCATTAGGTCATTGTAAATACTTGAGGAGGTGCAACAAAGACAGTGTTTTGACTGGGGGGGACCAAGGGACGATATAAGGTCAGCTATGGGAACAACCCTAGTCGAGTCTCGACCCTATTGCGGAAGCTGGTGTAGTGTTTTCAGTGAGTAATCATTAGGACATTGTAAATACTTGAGGAGGTGCAACAAAGACAGTGTTTTGACTGGGGGGACCAAGGGACGATATAAGGTCAGCTATGGGAACAATCCTAGTCGAGTCTCGACCCTATTGCGGAAGCTGGTGTAGTGTTTTCAGTGGGTAATCATTAGGATATTGTAAATACTTGAGGAGGTGTAACAAAGACAGTGTTTTGACTGGGGGGACCAAGGGACGATATAAGGTCAGCTATGGGAACAACCCTAGTCGAGTCTCGACCCTATTACGGAATCTAGTGTTGTGATTTCATTCACTTATAACGATCTTGGTCCATCTTTTGGCGGGTAATTGTGACGGACATTGGAAAAAGACTAGGGGTTCGACACGTTCGAGATTAAAATAAAAGACAAACGCAAAAGAATCCCCAAAATTAGTTTTATTTAACATACAAACACACACAGTTCCACGTTCGGGGACAGCTAACAGCGCTACCAGCCAACGAATAAATTTAAGGCCCTGCCTCGTACACCTTAACTTTGTTGATGCAAAGACTCAAGAGGGGCGTATTAGGTTCGTGGAAACCTGCCTCTTATAAAGGCTATTACTGAGAGCTCAAACATCAATCTCTTAATGAATAGGAATATTGAGACGAATTTCCACTCACCAGAAAGCGACATTAGAACGTCTTTTATCACGTGCATCCATATCGTTCTTCTCGGACATAGTTGGTCCATAGCGGTCTCGTGGAGTTCGTTCAGGTTCAACGTGTAGATACCCTCTTCGGCGCCTGTTGGGGACAAATAAACTCACTAAAAGGTGACTGACAGATATCAGCACGTCGTCGAACATATTTTCTAAATGATAACAAATGCAAATATTTCGAAGATATGTGAAGTCTAGCAATCCGCAGTGGGGCCGCGTGGTGGACTATGCCTACATTTACTTTAGGCACTTGAAGTAAAAGCCAATAAATGTCCTATCCTCTGTTTAAGACCAATTTTCTTACCAATTAGAATATGCTGATCCCTCGTGTCCGGATGTATCCAGGAGGCTGTACAGTTTATCCTCAGGGGGCATCCATTGAACACCTAATGTGAATAAATAAAACAATCAACATTTGAGAACGTCAATGAAGTGCTATTTACAACTAAACTCAAATTTATATGAGATGGTGACGATGGACATCTACATATCGGTAGCAGATGTGTTGTCAACTAACAAAGAAGTTTTAGATTACAACGGTAGTCACTAGGCTAATATTAAATATCCATACTAATATTATAAATGCGAAAGTAACTCTGTCTGTCTGTCTGACTTGCTTTCACGCCTAAACTATTGAACCGATTTAAATGAAATTTGGTACACAGATAGTCTAGAGCCTGAGAAAGGACATAGGCTACTTTTAAATTTGAAAAAAGGTTATAAAGGGTTCTTAAAGGGGATAGATATTTATTTAAGGGCTTCAACGCAAGTGAAGCCACGGGCGAAAAGCTAGTAAGAGATATACGAGATAGGTCTATATAATTATCTAAGAAGATAGGTCTATATAATTATCTAAGAAGATAGGTCTATATAACTAAGTTATCTAAGAAGATAGGTGTATATAATCAAGTGATTTGAGACTGACCTTGGAGAAGCAGGCGCCCATGTGCACCTTGGGCGTGGGCGGCAGGCCGTTGGGCGCGGGGCGGGGCGGCGTGTGCGCCCGCCGCGAGCGCGCCCTGCGCGGGGGCACGGGCGGCGCCCCCGCGGGGGCACCGGCCGCCACGCCCGCCCCCGGGTGGGCCACTGGGGGGCGGAAACGGGTTGGCGACTCAAACTTGACACGAAAGTTGCTATTCCCTATCCGTAGTAGTAGTCAATAAGTTGACCATTTGGGAACTGACACTCGATACTTGAGCGGCTTTTCTTTTCTGAACCGGTAGTACTATTTTAACAAATAAGCAATGACTGTTGCGTAGCGGTGGTAGGGTCACATATCAGGTCCGTCCGGATAAGTGCCACGATCTCACGGAGGGCCGCGTGGAGCGGAAGTATCATGCTTCTGCGTTTCGTCTCGTGACTGAGGTGGCCGAGGCAAAGTGGCCCATTATCCAAGTGGCCAACGCATCTGCAACCCTACGGGTGTTGCAATCGTCCATGGGCTGCGGTAATTGACATCAGGTTAAAAAAGACTTGGTAGATAATTAAATAGCTCCGTACTCCCGCGAGGCTCGTTTCAACGAGCCACACTAATTCGAAAGTAACTATATCTAAAACGGTCTACTGAACAGCCGCTCACCGTCTCCGTCCACCTTGGCCTTGTCGCGCTGGCTGTCGGAGAGGCTGCGCTGCCTGCCGACCCTGGCCTCGTCCTCCGGCGGGGGGGCCGGCTCCCTCGCCTCCTCCGACATCCGGAATATCTCGTCCACCGACGAGGTCTTCCGCTTCTCCAGCTCGCACTGGCAGAACTGGCCGAGGTCTATCCCCGGCGCGGCGGTCTCCCCGTGGCCGTTGTGCCGCCTCCTCGGGTCGTAGACCTCCTCGAGGTCCATGCTGAGGTCTATCCGGCGGCACAGGTCCTCGTCGGAGCCGGCGCCGTTCTCCAACCTCAGCCTGTTCGCTATTCGGAGCGCGCGGAAGTTCGAAACGGATATCTTCTGCTTCTCGCACACCTCGCAGTAGACTATACCGGTGTCGCGATTCAAGTTGGGGCAGCGGCGGTATTGGCCAAGTATGTCGCCGTTGGTCGAGCACGCGTCGCAGCCGCAGCGGGCGACCGAGCGCTGGAGGTCGCTGAGGCTGTCTCCGCGGGGCTCCGGTCTGGGGCACAGCCCGCACTCGCAGTTGGCGTTCCGCCGCGGGGACTCCGCCCCCTCGGAGAGGGAGAGCTCGGGCTCCGCCCCCGGGGGTTCCGTCGGGTCCGCGCTGCGGAAGCCTGCGGCTAGGCCCTGGTATATGTTCGTGGTGCTGTTCAGGTAGTTCTGCTTCAGCTGTATGCACTGCGAGAGGTGCTGGTCGTGGACCGAGAGCGGGCTGCTGCCCTGCGCCATGTTGGCGGTCTCCGCGGTGAGGGGTAGGGTGGCCCTGCGGACGGAATGCTGTCACTTTCGCTGAACGATTTCCGTTCGATCCGGTATATAAAGCGGGATGCGGTGGGGTTAGGCCTTCAAGCGTGGAACCTCAAGGTCAAAGTTAGGCACGAATAGGTCAGTGTTTGTTTTTAACCGTATATTCGGTTTCAGTTTAAATAACAAGTGGTGCTGGTGGGGTAGAAACATCGAACGGAAACTGTGGAGGATCGAAAACAGAAAACGTTTTAACGATTCCCGTTTAGTACCAACCTCGGGATTTATTTACGATATTTATTTATAGGATTTTTAAGCAGATCGTCTTGTTCAGCTATTGCGGGATTGTCGATAAATATAAACCATGCCAAGTGCCCAACACAACGTTATTTTATTTAGTCTTTAGTTTATTTTAAAATATTAACGATGTATATACATTTAAAATAACCAATCTAAACAAGCAATAATAAGCGAATATCAATTATGACTTCTAATTATACCTCGTCGTTAAGTTAAACCAATCACATTGTTCTAATTACAACATTAAAAATCAAGAGGCGACATTGGTTTTATTTAAAACCACAAAAACATACAAATAATGAAGAAATTCCTGCTGTTGTAATAGTACGTGATTTTTATTGAATATAAAATTATCTCAAAAATTTATGATAAAATTTGTCTCCGCGCCATCTTTTGAATTGTGTTGGCACTATTCTATTATATGCTTTGTTGAACTTATACAGGAAGGCTTTTCTAAGTGTATCCATTTTTTTAAATTAAATTCTAGACATAAATGATGTTATATAAAAAAGATAAGTATTTAAAATCACTTGTAATTAATTAATCACATTCATTTGAACTAATCTCAAAAAGTGCGTGATTTATGGGCAACTCATTTATTTTACGCCCGATCATTCATAACTAACACGCACACAAGTTCGTTTCAAAAGTATACGACGCATATATGAATGACTACCGCATTTTCAACTAGTTCTGTTTTTAAGGAAATAGATTTGCAATTTTTTTGAAAAATAAAGTGTTGTTTTTATTTCAATAAACGATTATACTACCGAGTCTGAACCTCCTGTGTGAATTTGGGCACCTTTGAAAAAAACACCCTGTATAGCAAAACCAAACTATTTCATCTTTACCCCACTCCAACATTGTCCCTTAACACGAATTTACATATAACCATGAAAGCTGTAAAGGGTCCGAAAAGTCGGGAATTAAAACAAAAAATATAAGGCTGTTAAATGAATAATAATAATAGAGAGAAGTGTAGCAAAAGGTATTCGAGATGTAGCATTTTTTTTCATAAGTCTACCACAAGATACATTTAGAAGTCATAATTATCAACAATAGGTGGTGGTTATATAACCGAGCTGTTCGAAATAAGTCAAAGCTGAATTTTGTGCTATTTCCAGTTCAAAATTATTATTTTTACAGTTCTATATAAGCAGAACAATCAAGTACGTCGTATGAATACATTATAATAAGCTATTCTATTTCTCAGTGCATTTATCATAACTTTATTATTTGACTATTTTTTAACTATATTTTTCAAAAATGCCTCCATTACGCTTTCCTGGAAAGTGCACAAATTATAGACAGTCAATTCAGGGAACACAAAAAAAAATTGTCAGATTATCGGCCGGTTTCAATATTGTATCTATCTGTAGATTTGGTTACAAGCGATAGGTATTTGACGTAAGCTCCACAATACTCACATCAAAATTCCATGTCCAGTAATCGAATCTATAGCTAGTCCAGCCTTTCTCGAGCTCTAAATGTCTTACTGATCCAATCGCGAACTTTCAAGTATCAAAATTCAAGTATCAAGAACTTCTTTCGAACAGCGTACACAACAGACTATCTACACAAGTAACGAACTCTGAGCATGCAGTGTAAAACCTCTCCGTTTACCTGAGCATTAACTCTTCGTCTATATATTGCAAGAGGCTCCTAAAACAAGAGAGACATCTTACAGACATGTGCCGGCGGTGCGCCGTTATGTACTTTATTGTTATGGCGGTTACGGTCTAAAGTTGTGTACCAGCTTTACACTTCGTAGGTAATTAGACTCACAAGAATAAGTACTAATACACGAATGATACTTGGAAAATAAAAAGAAGATAAAGAAATAAAAAAGCAAGAGAGATTGCTTAGAAATGTCAGTTTGTTCGAGATAAGAAGTTAATATTGTTGTAATAGTTTAACGTCTTCGGATTTCTCCATACAGACAATCATCATACAGTTGTACCATTTGTTCTCAGAAAAGAAATGACTGACACCCATAGAATATTTCTTTTCATTTTGGATAAAAAAAAAAGAAAAAAGGCAAAGTCCTAATTTATAAGAGAAAAATCCAAATGGAAGATATACTAGTACTTGTTAAAAATGAAGCTCAGTTTTTATGAAACATGACGCAAGTGGAAAATGAAGAAATAAATTCGTAAACAGTTTGAAATAAGGAAAAAAACTCCACACTAAAACTTTGTGGTAAAAGAAAGGACAGTAAAACCATATTGCTATTATATTCATTGCTTTTTTTTTATTTCGATGTTACAATTTAATTAATTTGACCTCAATAATGTTAACTCACTAACAAACTTATTTGCTTCACTTAACAAATTAGGAAAAAAATCTTACTACACAAGGATAAAGAAAGGAGGAAACACAAAAGATTAAACTTTAAAAGCTGTATTATACAAAATTCATAAATTGAAATGTTCAAAGATATTGTAATTTTTTTCCACGACTTTAGACCATACCGCTCAGTGCAATGAAAACGACAGTCGAACAAAAGAGCTAACTCCTAGCAGTTTCTCCCGCGCCATTTTGTAATCTTACCTGACATTGAAATTTGACGCGGGCATTTTGAAGTGTCATGTCAAGTTGACGTTCAAAAATTTGTAATCGTGTTTACAAAGTGTCTATGCTAAAGTTAAGAAAGAAAATTTCAAACCGTTTTTAAATGTTTCAGAGTGTAGCGTTGTTGAACGGTAAAATTATGTACAATTTAAATTCAATATACACACAAATAACATCATATATTCAGTTCACTGTTAACTCTGCGAAATGCATTACATTGCAGTTTAGCGTAAAGGAAATTTCAGGTTAATAACAATTGATAGTAGCCCCAGAAAATTAATATAATTTCCCACTCACAATAATTAATAACAGAATTAGTAAATTATGAGAAATATGTGGTATAATTGTGATCACGATCACATAGAATTATTGACATTTAGTAAATGACCTTCACACTTCTTCGTTACATTGCGAAGGTCAGAAAGGTCAAAATTAGCACTAACCATCAATGTAGTGACAAGTAAGGTTATCTAACAGCAAGCTGTCACTGGGTTCACTTAAAAGGGGTATCCGAATTGTAGATACTACTATTCGACCCGATTAGCGTAGTAGATAGTGTACCTGTGTCATACGTCAGAGAATAAGGGTTCGATCCCAACTACTGGAAATAATAGTGCGATGAACAATATGTTTCCAATCTCTGGGTGTTCCTATATCAGTAATCTGTATTTATTTATAGAATAAAAGAATATTTATCAGGTTACCTCGTACCCATAGTACAAACTACGCTTAAATTTGGACTAGATATCGTTGTCCTAGTACCAATAGTAAAATTTATGCTTAACTTGGAACTGTATAGCGTTGTGTAAAAAATTAAAGTGTCCAGTAATATCTTGGTATATAATGGTGTTGAACCCACTTGTATGAACATGTTTAGTGTAGGCTCCGTATCATTAGTAAGCCACAACGCGCCACCGCAAAGCGAGTCCATGCATTTAACATACAACCCTCGTGTTCTATTCTAATGTCCAAAGTGCAAACTTTCAACACGCGGCATAATTGCCTATCCATTAGAGATTAGGGCCTTGGGAGTCATTGAAAGTGTGACTGAAATCTCTGTGTTTAATAAATAAACATGTTTTGATCGTTCTTTTTTTAATACAAACACTTTGAGTCCTGTTATATGGCAGGTGCGACATTAACGCCCGGTTTCTGAAATAAATGGATTTGAGTTGCCGGCATTTGAATTGATCAGAAATCATCTTAAATACCAGAATGATCAATTCAAATACTTTAACCATCCTTTTGGCAACTCAAATGACGTTTGAAAGGATAATAATTTTAGAATTGAGTAGTTAATTTTTACGATGATCAGTGTTTCAGAAACCGGGCGTAAAAGTGTCGAATCTGGTAGCCGATGGGTTTTTATCCCAAATGTGTTATAATGTAATCTAGTATATCTTCAAGCATGTGCTTAACTGTGCGATTTGGTTAGTATAGCCTAGCTTAGCTAGCTTAGTGATTGTTTTACCATTCCTTTGACAAGTGAAAGGAATAATTAAAATAATATTCTCTTTACTAAAAATTTAAGAGTTCGTATATCCGGTTGGTTTTTAAAAATCAATTTATTTATCGAGATGGATATAGTCATATATCAACATGTGTAATTAAAACAAATCCAAATCCTTTTAAGTTAATTTAATCGATTAAGCGATCTCACACATGCGTTAACAATACGTGGTCTGGGCCGTCCAACATATATCACATTTTCAACGACTCCTTGGCAAAAGTAGAAAATGTATCGATAAAAAAAAAACTGTCAAGTATGCACTATAGAGACATTAACGAAACAAAAACCGCCCACCCCCTCGCATTCGCCACAACGATCAAACAGACAGAGACACAAACATGGCGGCCCACAACACTATAGAGTGCGGAATATAAGGGGTAATATCTCATATGTGTTTTCAACAGACAAAGCGTCCACAAAAATGGATACAGGGAGGCTTTTTTAATTGAATCAATTTTTTTATTAAATTCCAGACATAAATAATGTGATATAAAAAATGATTAATATTTAAAATAACTGGTAATTAATTAAAAACATTCATTTGAACTTATCGTGATTTATGGGCAACTCATTTATTTTACGATCATTCATAACTAACACGCACACAAGTTCGTATAAGAAAATATACGACGCACTTATGAATTGTCGACAAGTTCTGTTTTTTACGGATGGAATTGCAATCTTTTTGAAAAAATAAAGTTTGTTTTTATTTCAATAAACGATTATACTACCGAGTCTGAACCTCCTTTGTAAATTTGGGCGCCTTTAAAAAAGCCACCCTGTATAATAAGACTTCTACAAAAGACCAGAATAGCGCCAATTTTGATGCTCACTGAAATCAGAACTTATACACACACAGTAACGCCATCTAGTGATAATACTCCTTATACTCAACACTTCACACCCAACACGGTAAATAGGCCGTGGTTAAACCATAGACAGCACCCAACAAAGAAAACGTAAAATACAGGAAAAAAAAACGGAAGAAACGGTTAAAAGAAAACTCTCGGTACATTCGATAAGACGGATAAGAAAAAAAATATACCTTAAACTCATTCGCATAATATCATCACCAGTGATCACCCGACACCACTTGCTATAAAATAACGAAGGCGTTACAGATAAAAAAGAAAACGTGAGAAGTTACACTTCTTTGGGGCAATAAAATAAATCAACTCAAAACAGGTTAGTTCATGTAAAATTACCAAAGGGAGATTTATCTACAAGCTTTAAGTGTTAATTTCACGTGTTAGGTTTACTCTAAAAGAAGTATAACTTCAGAGAGTGCGAATAAATAAACAGATAGTAGGATACGGCGAGAGAAGCGATAGGCGGGGTGGTCTACTGACTTCTCGCTGGTGGGCATCGTGTCCGTGGAGAGGTCCTCCAGGTCCTGGGAGAGGGGGTGGTGCTTCGGGCAGCTCATGAGGGAGGCCACGCTCCAGTCCTCGCTCGACTGCCGGTGGAAGTCTGAAAGTGCGAAGGTCAGCTACAGACTTGAGGAAACCCGCATTATTTCGGAATAATGACATATCTCGAAGGCATGTTCAATATTAAGTACCGGCATTATCGGAAAGCGTCGCGGGGCAGTCTGCACTATTTCGGAATAATGACCAAAAAGTATTTCATATGTACGTAAAACGTACGCGGCAGGCGGTTCACCTGATGTTAAGTGAATACCGCCGCCCGTGAACATCTTCTACACCCGAGGGTTACAGATACGTTGATAACCTTTTGAAAATCGGACACCGGCCACCTCACTCACTAGACGAAACTCGAAAGTATTAACTATACTTCCACTTTGCGCCGGTCTTTTGTGAGGTCGTGGAACTGACCCGGACGAGTCTGCCAATTCGTGTAACAGCAGAGGCTGCTGCGTGGAACTGCCACACAGTTCAGCATTAAAGCTATCGAGACAAAGGTCACTGACCTGCCCTCCTGAACGTTCTATAAGCATCAAAGCTATCGAGACAAAGGTCACTGACCTGCCCTCCTGAACGTTCTATAAGCATCAAAGCTATCGAGACAAAGGTCACCGACCTGCCCTCTTGATGGTGTCGCCGTCGCAGCTGCGGCTCGGCTCGACGGCGGCGTGGTGCGGCGGGGGCGGAGGGGGCGCGCGGGGGGCGAGCTCGTCGTCCGCGTCGAGGTCCACCACGGGCGAGTCGTCGTACGCGCGCCGCTCGGCCGCCCGCGCGCCCCTCGCCCCCGCCAGCGAGGAGGGGCGGGCGGGGCGCGCGAGCGGCGCCAGTGCGCCGGCGGCGGCGAGGCTGCGCGGACGTGCCTCCGCGCCCGCGCCGGCCTCCGCGCACGCGATCCGCCGCCCGCGGCCCGTGTGCTTCGACGCGATGCGCTGCGGCACGTTCGATATCGCCTGCGCGCGATAGCGTTCGATATGTTGGTGTCTTATGTACTTTGATTGGCTAACTTTGTGGTTCTGGGGAAGACGCACCGTTAAGTAATCAATTACGAAACGTTGTTTAATTTCATAATAATCGTCATTCAGTAATCAAACATTTCTCATTTATCAGTATCAAGTAGTTTATCAGTTTCAGTGTTTATTAATATCAAGTTTTAGAAATTGCTACAAGGTCTCTGAGACCTAGAAGATCTACTGTCCCTTCGAAACCATTGCCCCTTGTAGTATAGCACTATCTTATGTTGTTAAACTAAGAACGTTTTACGTACAGAAATTTCACATGGACAAACACCCAGATCCTAAACAATTATCTATGGGTCACACAAATATTATTCTTGTGCGGGAATCAAACCCACGACCCGAGTCGACGGAGTCTTCATTGATTGGCTGATACCCGCGACTTCGTCTGTGTTACTGATTATATTAACGACTAGTCTTGTCCCAATGGCATTTTTCGAGTGTTTTTATATATGGGACTAGAGAACGTTGTATAAAAATGTGTCCTAAAAAATATTTATTATTCCTCCACGGCAAAAAAACATAAAAAAAACTCACCCCGTCCTCGTCCAACTCCTGGCTGTTGCAGTGGCTGGGCGGGTTTGAGTATTTCTGCAGGAGTTCTATCGCCAGCCGCTTGCTCATCTCCTGCTGGAAGAACGCGTGCTGAGGGAGAAAAAACGAGTCTCTCAATTATTTCACAGGTATAGATTAACAAACGTTATGTTAAGTTTTCACGGTGCTAATATCAGCATTTAAGATGAAAGAGAGAAAGAGAAAGAGAGAGAGAGAGAGGGAGAGGGAGAGGGAGAGAGAAATAGAAAAGCGGACGAAGTTTTTCCCGAGAGCCCATTACGTTGATCGCTTGTTACGGCGATCGGCCGTTTAGCTTGGCGGTTAAACCGTATGGATTCCGGAAGACGTGCGTTCGATTACCAATGCGGCGAACAACTTTTCGTCCATTTTTAGGTAATAATACTTCTTATAGTTTTCTTCTTTTGGCGCGTTTGGAATAAAAATATGAAAGCAAAATTTATACCATGCGCGCGAACACCTCGAAAGGCGACACGATGCTTGGTGACCAATTAAATCTCGGCAACCAAAGATAACTTTTTGATAATCACCAATAACTCCTAAGTTCTTTTTTTTTTCAAAAATTTACATTCTTTATTGATCTAATATTTACAAGATTAAATCTATCTAAAATTACATATTATCTAATAAACCTAATCCACGCATGGTGCCAAGAACGCTAGCTGCATTTCCTCGCTGAATGGTAATGCTTAACCTTTGAGCCAGAAAAGAACCAGCTCGCTTGTCACCGGCCGCGGCGTTAACTCCTAAGTTATTTAGATTTGGGAGTTATTGGTGAATCATCAACGCATCTGCAAACCCTCGGGTGTGACAGATGTCCATGGGCGGCGGTATTCACTTAACATCAGGTGAACCGTGTGCTAGTTTGGCAACTTTTCACATAAAAAAAAAATTGTGTATTTCAACATGCGGTGCCGCTCACCTGCAACAGCTTGTCGGCCGTGGGCCGCTTCTTCGGGTTCTTGGTGAGGGCCAGCTTGAGGAACGAGTGGAACACCTGGGACCAGCGCTCCCTGTCCTTCAGCTGGGGCGGCTTGAAGCCCGACTTGGACATGAGGAAGAGCACCCTCATTGGGTGCAACTCGAACATGGGCGGCTGCAGCTCAGCCAGCTCTGGAAATCGTAGCTTGCAACTATAGCACTATGTAAGTGTGGCAGGGCCGCGAAACAGATTCGTCTGTTGCACAAATGGGCAGGTCCGTCCGGATAAGTACCGCGTACTCACAGAAGACCGACGTAAAGTGGAAGTATAATACTTTCGCGTTTCGTCTGGTGAGTGAGATGGCCGGGATCCACTTTATTGTGAGGTGGGAACGCATCTGCAAGCCTACGGGTGTTGCAAATGTCCATGGGCGGCGGTTATCACTTAACATAAGGTGAATCGCAAACTCGTTTCTCACATAAAAAAAAACCAAACCACGGGTTCCCGCCGCTCGGAGCCCATCCAACTCCTAGACTCCACATTACGACGCATTACATTTGGCTCTGAGAGAAGTTACATTGAACTCGTAATAATGCCTTGTATTTACTCGATTGAGTAATGACTCGAAACGAAACTGTTTGGGGAAGTTAATGAATGAAAATTGGGAAAAGAAACGGGCTGTCTGGTCCCGTGACCTTGAACGCTGAGATAAGTAATTGTTTCGGATTTGGGTGTTTCTCACGAATGTATGTCTATGAGATGTCAGTGCAACACAGGATAATGTTATCCCACAGTGAGGGAAACATTTTCAAAAGAAACGAAAAAAAGAAAAAGGATAAGAAATGAGAAAAAGTATAAGAAAAACAGAAAAGGTACCGTGATGATGTTAGTTAGTGAGATCGCGCCGCGGGCAACTTTAAAACCCAATCGAAAAACCCACGGATATGAATCAAAACAGCGTGAGACACTCACCTATGGCTGTTATACCGCAGGCCCAGATGTCGCACAGCTGGTTGTAGCCACCCTTCCTCTCCACTGCGGCCACCTGAAAGGCAGGGAAACAAACGATAGTGCAATAAACATAACAAATCGCCCAAATGGAAACTCAAACACACAAAGTAAAGTAACAGCCTATATATGTCCCACAGCTAGGCAAAATTTCTGTAAAAATTAGGGGAGTCCACCACGCAAACCCGCGGCTGATTTTGAAATTTCTAGCTGCTGTGAAAGAGTCTATCACTATTTGCGTGAAAGAGTAACAAACATCCATCCTTACATACAAACTTTCGCCTTTATAATATTAGTAAGGAAGTAAAGATGTTATTATTTCGAAAATATGCAGGCTTCCTTATGAAGCTTTCCTTCGCTGAGCTGGCAATATTACACGCGACTGGGAGCGATCCATTAACTAAGATAGATAAATAGTTCTAGCATAAAGAGATTATACGCGACTGTACTGACCGTACAGAAACTACGATAGACAGTTCTAGCATCTAGCATATAACCTGAGTGTTATAGGACAGACCTCGGGCGCCATCCAGTATGGGGTGCCGATGAAGGACTTCCTCTTGTTGATGGTGGCAGTTATCTGAGCTGATACCCCGAAGTCGGCGAGCTTTACGTCTCCGCACTCCGTTAGGAGAATGTTAGCACCTTTAATATCCCTGAAACGGTTACATGGGCCTATTTTACAAGGGGAACAATCAAGCAGGTCTGGTGTACACTAGTTAATATATTCAACTGTTATGTACTGTATATTCACGGAAGATTATCGCGAAATAGAAGTATTTGATATGCTTCTGCGTTGTAGACTTTTAAAGATTTGGACCTGGACCTCACTGCCCATCCAACGTCATCAGCATTATCGCACGCTGGTGTCAATAAGCGGCGGTTGGTAAACATTTACAAAAGAGCAACTTATGTTTGCCATCTCTTGGATACAAATAAATAATAAGTCACAAATTGATACATTGGAAGCCGAAACCATTTGATGTGTAGATTTGTTGAAATGTTATAGCAACACTTCAATTGCGCAGATGGAAATTAATCAAAAATTATCCTAATCGCTCGCCGTAACAGCATTCCACCGTGTCCATCCTCAATACGTTAGGCCCAGTACTTAAAATGGCCTTCAATAAAGTTGCATAACATCAGCTAAGCTGAAATGTAAAGGTTCACGAAATCCACTCGGCAGAAATAAGTATTTAATAGATTATAGATATAGATTTTTAGCAATTTTTTTTTTCTAAACTGAAAATAATTTATATGGCAAAACAACGTTTGCCGGATCAGCTAGTTGAAGTATAAATTTCTTGAAATACTCATATAGGTAGAAGTTATTTATTTTTTTGTAAATAGATAGCAATTTAATTCATACAGGGGATAAGCTTATGTTATGAAGACAGCGTTTTTTTTTCTAGTTATTTTACCTTAACGTATACATTGTTGGCGAATCTTAAGAACATGAATATTTAATGTGTTTGTTCTGCGTCAATTAGAACTTCGGATCTGTAAAGGCTGGAAGTTATGTACGAGTATATATATCGTCTCACCTGTGCATCTTCCCCATGCTGTGCAGGTAGGAGAGCCCTGTCAGCGTCTCTCGACACATGTAGGCGATCTGTATCTCGGTTAGAGGGCCCGTTACGTGGTAGATGTCCTGAAATAGTTCGACGAGTTCGTAGAGCAGTTATTATTGCACAGGGGTCGTGGGTCCCGCGCGGAACAACTATTTGATCGCACGGATAACTTTTTCGGATCTACGTGGCATGTTACGATGAAGTCGATAGCGCGAAATATGTGCCATACTCGGATAAGTCCCTATTTGTACCCATTGTCAAAGTGATGTTGGTATAGAAGTTACTGCAACGCCACCTGGTAGACTTAAGGAGCTAGCATAAAAACGTTTTCCTTGATAAAATAGATACACGAGCAATTTTCATAGTGATTGGTCGAACGATCTTGGGAGTTTAGGTATTGCAATTTATGAAATATTTATATACAAGTCACCACTTTAGCTGTGGTGATCCCTCTTAGCCGTACTCCCACCCACCTGCAAGCTGCCACCGCCACAGTACTCCATGCTGATCCAAAGTTTGTCCCGCCTCAGGTACGAGCCGTAGTAGGCGACTATGTTCGGATGCCGGCAGTCCTTCATCATCAGTATCTCCTGCTGGATGATGGCGAAGTCATCACCCGGCTCCAGCTTTATCACCTTGATGGCGGCAAGCTCGCCGTTGCCGTTGAGCCTTTTGGCCTGGGATGAAGAAATGATCGCAATTAATTTTAGCTTGGCTATCATCATAACGATATACACCTAGTTGAACTTTAAGATAAAATACTTATGACGCAAAATTATATATTAAACGAGAGGCTTAAGGTTTAAAAGTTGAACAAAGGTCCACCTTCTTTACCTATTAATCAAGCTATTTGTATGCAATAATATACAGTTACTGACTACATAATCTCGAGTTTATTTTATTTATTTATTTTATTTAAAATTTATTGTTTACACCTCAACTTAAGGCTAAAAAAAAGGCAAACTTAATGCTAATAAGCATTCTCTTCCAGTCAACCCTGGGAGTAGACAAAATTTGACGCAGGTGCAAAACAAAATACGCGAAATAAATTAAAGAAAAATAAATAAAAGAAAACAAAAAAAAGCAAAGGTACATTCTATAGACATATACTTTACTCAAAGATAAATACTTTACATATAATCATTAAATACATATAAATTTCAATACATAAACATTATATAAAAAGTTTCTAGTTGGAACACCCGCAAGTCTTTGTTTACTTTATAATAATGGTAAAAAAATGTCCCGCTTAGTTGTTTTTCCGAGCGTCTTCTCAGGTCAGTGGCCTTTTTCCGAACCGGTAGTATTTTTTTATGTCAAAATGTGGCAAGCGACCCGGCGCCCATGGGACAGTTACAACATCTTTAGGCTCACAGATGCGTTGGCACCGTATAATAAAGTGGGCCCCGTCTACCTCACTCACCAGACGAAACGCAGAAGTATGACACTTCCCGTTGGTTTTCTGTGAGTTTGCGGTTCTTACGCGGACTGACATGTCTAAAGGTGCAACATCCGAAGCTTTATCGTGGGCCTACCACGGAAAAATAGTATATACTATAATATGCATCTAGTAGTAGTATTTTGACAATCAATAAGTAGGTAAGTGTGATGCTTCTATATTGAATAAAGATATTTGCTCAAATTCTATTTTAATTTGTTTTGCAGTGTGATTTGTGTCATATTCTACTGTGTCAGAAACATGCCATGATAAACGGGATTTTCCCAGCCCCGCAGCGGGACATATGTATATAGTATGGGCCGCAAATTTCTAGAGCCATGCGAGAAAGGAGCAAGGAAGTAACATTACGAGTTAAGGCGGTGTAACTTCTACGGAATTAATATTCAGTTTTGATCTCGTTTTAATGTCGTATCTAGTCTAGCCGTATTCAAAAACGCAGTTAGCACAACGTTAAAACAATTGCCAACTGTCTATCGTACGACGCCGGCAATCTCGGCTGCGAACGCGGCGCAGCAATTAAGCTAAATGTGTGGTGACCCAAATATGGGATACGTTCGGATGCCTTCGAAACATCTAGAAACAGATCGCAGGACTGTACAAATAGAACAGCAAATAGAACAGCCTTCGAACCATCCTGAAACAGATCGCAGGTATGTACAAATAGAACAGGAGGTATTTGTCGGATAACGAATTCGATTTCAGTCTTAACAAGTATGAAAAGCTTCTCGTATAGAAGCTTACGAGCTTGATACAGAACAGTTCTCTGATCTTAAACACACCAACTGAAACAATATATCTACTGATTAATGATGATTTTGATAAAAAAGCGACCAATTAATTTAAAGTCCTCTTAAAGAGTACATTGAATTCAAACCGCCTGCAGGGAAGACCCCAAAAGAAACCGAATGATTTAAAAAAAAGAAGAAACTAAATCGAATCATGAACAATTGAATTAAATGTGTTACGCGCGTAACCTTCGCATGCATTCATTGTTATGTAAGTTCAAAAAAAAATGAGGTCAGGAGGGCGTATAAGACGCGAGTTACGAGATGTCGCGGCCGCGACCTGTGATATTGTCAATAGATTGCTATAGAATGGTCAGCTGATCAAAGCCATTAAAAAGAGACACACACTAACTCTCATGACGCTGAAACTTAACAAGGTATTAAATTTAAAGTTTTTTATAGGGCTAATCTCTGCACTTAAGATTGAAAAAAACATGTAGAAAAAGTACGAAAAGATTGTCACCCCTGTGGGAATCGAACCCACGTCTTCGGCATTCGCGGCCTGACGCTCTAGCCACTAAGCTTAACGGCTGATTGCCACACCGACGAAAACCTTAAAATGAAACTGAAAAACTTTAAATTTATAAAGAGCAATGGCGACATCTCTCGTTTGAATTATCGTTGTAAAACGATATTCGAAATTGTTTGTATGCTGGAAAGGATATATATATACATACAATAGATGCGCCAAGCATTGCTTCAAATGCTAAATAACACTGTAGAAAGAAGACGTTAAGATTTTCGTCGGTAAGGTATTAAAGGTACAGATGCTATCTTGCTTCAGCAAGCATATTCGAGAAAGAAAGAAATGTTAATTCGGTGCATTACATCATAGGAGAAAAATAAAGAACAAGTAATAACACTAGGATTGTAACAATGTATGCACCAAAAAGGTCTCCGCTCAGTATATAGCCGTGGCAGAAAATACCACGGTTTTCTGCGTTAATATTCAAATATTAAAATGGAGGGCTACTGTGGCAGAAACAGCCGGCTCATGCCTGTCGTAAGTGGCGACTAAAAGGAGGCGAGGATTGGCAGCAGTACGAAGTGGTCTCGAGGTGCTGCAAGACGGCGAGGTAATCGGGGAAGGTTTAGCCTTCCAACCTTCCCCGAGGCGTGCTCATATGAGCAGTAACGAGGGACACCGGTGCGTTCCGAAGGAAATCCCGGAGACCCTCCAAATGCGCATCAGGTGGCCACCAACGGGGTTTTAGTGGGTACGAGGTCCAAATAACCCTGTCATGTCAGGTAACAGGGTATCTTTTGAAGATTTTCCCCCGATACAAACAAAAAAAAAATAGACACCCTTAAGTTAAAGAACAAATTTATTTTATTTATTTATTTATTTATTTACTTCACCAACAAGATACACATCAAAACAAGCTTAAAACATAAATAAGTACATAGTATCTTCAACTAAATGGTATCTCAATTACAGGTGAAACGACATTCAAAAGTTATTATATTGACAACTGCTAAAAAAAGAATAATAAAAAAATAATAATTGAAGTATGCTAAATGCTAACAAAGAATTAATACAGTAGTTGACCGACTTTACACTAAAATAAACATATAATCTGCACATAACAAATAAACATATAAATGAGCACGTGTTTCCGTTCGATGAATCTTAAATAGACTATAGACTGAAAGCGCTAACATCAGTTACCTACAACAAACTTTGACGTAAAAACAAAAAAATTACAAAAGTATAACTTCTGTTTTACTGCCATGGCATTTTGTGTCACTGAAGCTGTAGCATAGCTTTGGCAGGGTAGTGAACTATAACACTCATAGAGTAGTAATTTTGTACCCGTAGAGAAAATAAATCGTCACCGCTACCGAGATCGGTAATTAGACTGTTCAATTACTAAGGACAGATACCGCTTTAAGGAGTTAGTTCCGGATTGGATGAAATGCCGTTGGATAACGTCTGTTATGACAGGCGAAATTGCGAATCGTCGACAGCGCACTTCCCAGAACGACGGATGGTAGAGCAGTTATTGTGTCAATACTTCAGTCCGCACACTCGAGAGCCGTGATAGCTCAGTGTCCGGGCGCTCGCCTTTAATTACATTTGTTCGAGCAACCTGAGTTCGATCCCCGGTGGCAGCACCAATGAAATTGCTAATTTTAAGCGCTGAATTATCACGTGCTGCCAAAAAAAATGTTTCCAAAATATGTGAAGTCCGCCAATCCGCAGTGGAGTCGCGTGGTGGACTCCTCTTAACAGAGGAGGCCTTTGCCCAGTTGTGAGACATTTATATGCTGTTACTTTACTTTTCTTTTAGGAGACAGCGTCGGAATGTTTGGTTGATATTCACATTAATATAATCATATTTGTACCGAATTTCTAAAGCTTTAAGGGTATCCTATCCTAATACTGTAAAGAAGAAATCATGTCTATGGAAGGTTTAATACGTAAACAAAGTCTCCAGTAAGATTGTTATTTCCCTTACTTTTACGACGGTGCCCAATCGAAAATCATTCATTTACGGCAGATAAGTTGTATATCTTAACAGACTTAACTTACTACACTAGCTACTATTTGTGACCGACTTAAAAAAGGAGAAATTATATATTATAAAATTAAGTCATATGTAGGACAGATCTGCAAAATTATTTTATTTTCTTTTAACAGTTTTTGCAACCAAATTGTACATGCGACTTGGACATGACAAATTTCAAGAAAGGTGTGTTTAATTCAATATAGACTTTTTATTCAATATAGACGTATTACACTTACTTATTGATTGTCAAAAAACACCACTACATAGATAGTACCTACGAAATTTTATTAATGTCGCTGTATGAAAAATGATAATATAAAATGTCATTGGGTCTAATACATGGTCTTGTGAAACATGGTCTCATTTACACCTCATTCATTCATACATTCACGTGTATCGAGAGTGGCAACTTGTGTAACTGCCTTGATTCGCTCACTCACAGTCACTAGGTGCGTGCATGAATCGTTGACCCGCGGCTCCCATAAACAGTCGCGAATTAGCGCTTCGCTTTAACTGTTTAAACGCTTCCACGCCGAGTAGGCGTGGAGTTCGAATAATCGGCGAAACAAGCGCCTCTTCAATTGAATCATCTAGTCAGATGTCTTCATCAAGTAAGGAAATTAGAAATCGCACAACATTAGGGAGCGTCCACTTAATTACGTTACGATTAACCCCCCCATAATGAGATAACCCCATTCCGATATCGTGACATGTAGCTTGGTTTAATCTAAAGTATGATTTTTCAAAACTTCAGTATTTTAATGTATAAGCGCCACCGTGTAAAGTATATAAGGGCCCCTGTGCTACTTTATGGTGTTCACGTCTCTGCGGTAAATATTTTTTAACATTAATTTTACTTAGTTTTCTCGCAATTTTACAATGTTTCCCCAAAAAAATATCCCCCCAAGCCTTCACGTCTTGTAAACGTAACGAGGAAGACAGATGTATCTTGCACAAGCTCACAAAGTTGAAAGGAGTAGCGGCGGAAAGTTTTTTGAAACATCGTGAATCTAACGCTGTCACCTTTTTGGTGCATTGTATTATAATTTAGCACTTAGGATGGTTTTCTTTTGTGTTTTTTTTACGAAATTATTGTATTCATGTACCAAATAAATTTTCTTCCTTTCTTTCATTTCAATGTCGCAGACGTGATCGGTCAAGACAATAGATTACGCAAAGCAAGGCCATAGAAATCGAAACAAAGGGTTATCTCAAGGCCAAAGAAGCACGACGAAGAAGGCAGTCAGCATGTTAGGGAGACGATTGACTTACTGCATCCATGCACAACTGGCCATTGTTCAAGTTTAGCGGGTTGGGCCTATGGTAACACCACAAAATTTTAAATACTGGTTAAGGCGATAATTTCACATTTGAAAGTCGATCTCTATTGGCTGCTTCGGCAACCAAATAATGGCACGACTTAGCTACCAGCTTATTGAAACTCAATTATGAGAGCAAACAAAATTATGACATTGATAGCAAAATCAAGCACTTTCATCGTCTCCAAGCCCTTACGCCTACACTCTTCAACTTACTCCACTACTTCAACAACTACACTCTTCAAATACAAATATTTACACTTTATTATGGTCTACCCGAGGTACAGGCTACGCGCCCCGTGCGCCAAGCCACCTCAAGTCCGTCGGATCTGTAAAGGCCCCTAAGGCCAACAGTGGCTCATCAAGCCCAAAAAAAAATTATGGTCTTTGTGAGGCGTGGTACATCCCGCACCGTTCGGGCTAATCATACGTCAGCAGAATCTGTGTGTCCGTATCGCACATACGAAATTCGACCCCTTTGCATTTGCATAGAAACAATAGTAAATTTAATGAGTGGCTCATAATTACTATGTAATGCTCTTCAGCCGATATGCTGGGCAGTTCTCGTTTACATAATCGATGTTCAACCGATGATGGAATAATAGATGACATTCTGAATCTCTTAGTTCCGCCACACTCACGTTAGTGTAGATTTAAACGCCATTTAAATTTGACCGATTATGTCAGTTCTTTTGGATCACCTAAACCTAAGTCACAATGATGACCATAACAAGTCAAAAGAAATAGCCAAAGTTTATAAAAATGTAAAATATATTATAGTATACACTTCATTCGAACAGAATTTATAATAACAATTATCAACTTGTTTGAACTAAATTAGTTCGACATAGTAGGTAAGTACCTACGTTTATATGAAACAGTTCCGTTTCGAATAATCAACGTAGAGATATGAATATGCTAACAAACTAATTGAAAATAGCTAAAATGGAACAAAGTTCGAGCACTTGGCAGTGGTCTAGTTGACTATGGTAGCGAGTTCAAAACCCAGTGATGCAAACTAATAAAATGTTTCATTTCAGATTTGTTAGTTGCAAATGTCACTGTCTCATTATACTATGTGACTGAGTGAGTACAGTCTCACAACCGTGCGCTTCGCAACTTTAATTACTTTAGGATGACATTATCCTGTGTTGTAAGGGCATACGTAAATTTCACGTGGACAAACACACCCAGATTACAAACAATTATCTGTGGGTAACACATCCATGTGGGAATCGAACCCACGACTCCTGACATCGAAGCCAACACCTTGGCAACTCCGACACGGAGTCTTCAAGTCGTCACTGTTGTAAGTGCTAACTGCGAACACACTGAACATTTACTTTTCGCTAACATAACACAAGCCGAGAACAAACCCACAGACGGACCAAACGTATTCGTATCGAGCGATCCAAGGAATGCAACCTACTGATGAACGTTTGGCTGCCGACGCAGTGCGCTCGGCCAAGTGGGACGAACTATTCGGACGCGCTCTCAACTAGTTTCCGGCGGGAGTTATAAAAGAACTAAGCTTAGGTCTTTACAGCCTTAATAGGTCATTTAAGCATCGTCACGTAACGCGGGCGTGACAAAGTGACGTCAACTTCCTTATCGAGACGGTGGGGCCACTAAGGCGATACTATTTAAGCGAAAAGATTCATAAAATAATTTTGAACCAAAAAAACCGACTTCAAACAGGAAACTAAAAACATTGTCAACACCTATATAACATTTGAGGATTGCCCTCGATTTCTCTGGGTTGCCATCATCAGATCTGGGTTTCCTTATCATGGTACCACCCTTGGGATATCTCCTTTCCAACAAAAAAAGTATCATCAAAATCGGTTTATAAGTGACGAAGTTATCCCCGGACACATAAAAAAATATATACGGTAGATTTTAAAGTTTTTTCTAGTGTTAATCTCTGCACTTAAGATTGAACATTAAAACATATAGAAAAAGTACGAAAAGATTGTCGCCGCTGTGGGAATCGAACCCACGCGGCCTGACGCTCTAGCCACTGAGCTAAACGGCTGATAGCCACAGCGACGAAAATCTTAACGCCTTCTTTCTACATTGTTATTTAGCATTTGAAGCAATGCTTGGCGCATCTATTGTTATATCCTTTCCAGCATACAAACAATTTCGAATATCGTTTTACAACGATAATTCGAACGAGAGATGTCGCCATTGCTTTTTATAAATTTTAAAGTTTTTTCTAGTGCTAATCTCTGCACTTAAGATTGAACATTAAAACATATAGAAATAGTACGAAAAGATTGTCGCCGCTGTGGGAATCGAACCCACGTTCGGCGTTCGCGGCCTGACGCTCTAGCCACTGAGCTGCTGGAAAGGATATAACAATAGATGCGCAAAGCATTGCTTCAAATGCTAAATAACAAATAATAAATAACAATGTAGAAAGAAGGCGTTAAGATTTTCGTCGCTGTGGCTATCAGCCGTTTAGCTCACACGCCGATTAAAAATAAACAAGGCAAAATATTATTGATCGGAAAGTTCGTTTCGAGGCAAAAATCGATCCGTTACCGCTACGACCACCTGCTTTTCGAGCGTGTCACAGGCCATTGTCAATGTCGGAATTCACGACCGGTTCCCCGCCTTTCGATACGCGAACCGGCGTGCAGCTCGATCGAGAAAAAAAACGTTGCTCAACGGTACAAGAGCGTTGGCATTCCCGGCACGCGGTGAGCGATAAATTTGTAGAGCGAGCCATTGTGTGAAATCGTTATGCAAATGAAGGATGTAAACCTATGTACATAAATTTCTAAGGAAGGACTAATTTTGAACATTTGACGTTTTTATTAAGGAACATTGCCCTAACTCTAGGATAACATTATCCTGTGTTGTAAGGACGTTTTACAAACCTAAATATCACGTAGACAAACACCCAGATGCGAAACCAGTATCTGTTGGTCACACAAATAGTTATCTCGTGTTGTAATCATACCCACTACCCGCGGCGCCGGAGCGAACAATTGTCAACTGCGCCACGGAGTCATAGATTCTTCTCTCTCTCTCTTTTTTCTTCTTTCTCTTTCTTCGATATGCTGTTGAATTAATGAACCGGCTCGACGAAGCAAGTGCCGCGGGGTCATAGAGGACTGGTATTAAGTAGAACTACTTATTTCGTCGTGTCGAGTGACCAGGGTCCTTACTCGTGGAGGCCTGATGCAACTGGTCACTGACCATCTGCCAAGCCCTCAAAAATATCCGAAGCGTGTTCAAGCGCTGTTTGCTGCGGCGAGCGATTCTCAGACACAAAGCGAAAAAAACTGCACGATCTTATTCCTCCCACCCCTTCCCATCATCGGACAACCAGGCATTTGGCGGGGCTCCACCCTTATGTTGTCACCCGTACGTGTTCGAAGTTCCACGTACAAGAACAAAGCGATTCGCCTCTCCGTTTATCATCCGTACAGCTAAGGAATGGAACAACCTGCCGGCGTCCGTCTTTCCGTCCGATTGCAACGTAGGCGTCTTCGAGGCAAGAGTGAATAGGTTTCTACTGTGCTGGCTCGCTTACCATCAACGGCCGCATCGCCGCTTACCATCAGGTGGGATGGCAATCAAGTGCTGGCCAGTTTTGATTTAAAAAAAAAGGAAACCGCTTCAAAAAGGTCGATGCGCACTGCTTTCGGCAATTCGCGCGTCGCTGAGCCGCTGTGATCGATTAAGCGTTCAAATGAGGCCTGGCTTTGTAGTACGACGGGACGCGTAAAGTAACAGCCTATATATAGACTCGGGTTACTCGGACCCCACAGCTGGGTAAAGTACTCCTCCGCACATTTCATTCATTATTTATTATTTACGCATAAATGCTGAAAATGCGGACTTATGAAAGAGATCTTAAGACATAAGTCAGCATTCAGTCAGGATTCTCAGCAGTGGGACATACATAGGCATACATTACTTTACTATTGATCCATTAAACATTATCGATCATATTACGATATAGACAGTTTTATAGTAAAAATGTAAGGTAATTGTAGCTTTGTAGACCTTAAAGGCGGCACAGATAACGCGTCTCGTGCCGACTATTAATCGCGGAGCACTCGGGCACACGTAGGTCGTAGGCGTAGGGTTCGATTTAATTACGACCACTGGAACTCGGCAGCGAGATGTAGGGAGGGGGGGTTAAGGGGTCACTGACCTCTGACAGCATCGTCATCAGTTATTCGTCGACGGTTATTCGGAACGCGTGCGCTCGATACGGTTACCTATCGAATATACCTGAGTTGAATGGTGATCGGAGTGTCGTCCGCCACGCGGTCTGGCGAGCGAGAAACTCACCGTTCTCTCAGTTCACCGAACGGAAAAGCCATGTGGACATCAACAGCAACCATGTCGTTGCGTCGTAGCTTCCCCAGACTACCTCAGTTAACAGAGGATATGCGAAAGTGGATACACGTTTATATGTTGCAGGAGCACGCGACAGTTTCGCTGTAGTACGCACGGGCAGGTAGTATGCCAGGGAAGTACCACGACCTCACAGAACACGACGTGTTCTGTGAGGTCGTGGTACTTTACAGGAAAACCCAACGTTACAGGACATTACTAAACGCACTAGCTCAGTGACCGCCTATTCACACTCGACCTCAAGATATAATCTCCAAGGAGAAGATGGATTTGTAGCAAGGGACTAGAAAAGCCAGAGATCCCAGGATCGATATCTCCGAGAGAAACTTACGCGCACGGCATGTGATTTTAACAAACCACTCCATCCGTTAGGGACGCATCAAAAGGGGGATGGAGTGGTCTAAGCACGTCTGGCGGAGTTGGCAACGGTTCCACTATCGCCAAGGACGCGGACGCTCGAGTGGCTGCACTCCGCTTCATTATCGCCCCAGCTCGAGCGCCGTCGATGTTAATAGGCGCGATGGGGCGAACGCGGCGCCTCCCTCCCCCCAAATCGCAATATGTATTATGTGACAAAAAGTTACACTTCGCATAGTTAGAATTTAAAAAATGTTTTAGTGAAGAAATTAACATTTAACCACAACACTTGATTTATGCTTTTTTCATTTATAGGGCTAGTCCCTGCTCTTAAGCTGAAACCAAAAATGTGTAGACAAAATTGTCGCAAAACTTTTCCTGGATTCAAACCTACGTTTTCCGGATTACGCATCGAGGCGCTCTAACCGCTAAGCTATCTCGTCGTCTTCATCTACTTTGTTCTTATAGCTTAACTGTGGTAGGGCCACAATACAGTCTGTTCTGTTGTACGAATGAGTAGGTCCGTCCGGGTAACTACCACGAGTCCACGACCTCACAGAACACCGGCGTGAAGTTCTTACACTTCAGCGTTTCGTCTGGTGAGTGAGGTGGCCGTAGCCCACTTTATTAAAAGGTGGCATGGCAACGTATCTGCAACCCAAAGGGTGTTGCAAATGTCAATGTGCGGCGGTTATGACTGAAAGTCAGGCGAACCACCAGCTCGTTTGCCACCTTCTCACATAAAACAAAAAAAACTCTCGTATCGTATTTTTCACAAGCGGTAGAAAAGCGATAGAAAGGAACATGATTCCGCTCCCTTTCTAAAGAAGTTTCTATTCTAAGGTTGAAAAAACACCTTTGATGAAAAATAGATACATGTCAGCCCTGTTACTTGAAGCAACATCGTAAATGTCTCTACCTAGTGCTAACTGGCGAACAGTTGGCATGGAAAATTAGCAAGTTTTATTTAATGTTTGTTGTGTTATCGGCAGTTATGTTACCGAACAGCTGAAACCTTATAAGATGGATGTTCGGGACTTTCGTTTTGCATGAAGCACGCGTCACGTGTACTTGTAGTACTGTGTTTTAGGGGTTTTCCACGTGCGTAAATTATCCCTGAATAACATAGGTTATATTTATTATTAAAAAAAAATATTATTTAAAAATTAAATTGGGGATCTCTACTAAAAGTTCAATAACCCAAGTGTAACCAAAGAGGTAAAAAATTAGCCATAGCCTATATTAAAATATATATAATCCTTATCCAAATAAATCCCTTCATATTCAAGACAGTTTCAATACCCGAGATACATTTACTCTACGTTTATCCCAAAACAGCCACGATAGCTCACTGTCCTGGCGTTCACCTTTAATTCAATATACTCGAGCAACCCGAGTTCGATCCCACCGATGAAATTTTTAATTTTAAGTGCCGATTTATCAGGTGCTCAACTGTGAAGGAAAACATCGTGAAATTAGAACGAAAAACAAAATATTTCGAAAGCACGTGAAATCCGTCGATGCGCAGTGGGGTCGCGTCGTGGATCCCTCTGTACAGAGGAGGCCTCTGCCCAGCAGTGGGACATTTATAAGCGAACAGCCTTTTACTACTACCTTACTTTTTGCCTACTTTACTTTTTGACCCAAGATGTTTAAAATATAAGCGTCCACGTGCGAAGTCAAGACGGGCCGCTAGTACTACTTTAGTGTTATTTAGCAGTATTATTATTTCAAAAAGGCGCTGCATTGGACCTCAAAAAACTGGTTACTCGAAAGCGTCTTGTTCAAAACGAGCTGTGTTGCACGCTGTCATCGGGCTCACTACCGGTTTGCGAAGAAGTATATTTTATTTTTTTCACATTAGAAAGTCGATAACGTGGAAGCGTTGAATGGGCGACTCTTTGAAATGATGTCACGAGTAAACTCTGCGTCATATAGGCTATGATCAAATAGGGCTGATGTTTAGGTGCTCGGCAAGTTAATCGTCCCAGCAGTGGGATAACGTGTTTTAAGGACTTATTACAGGCACACCACTCCACCCGATGATGCAAACGAACTTTTAAACATGTGTTTAGATTCCAAAAAAATGTATGTCAATTGGGGAGAGACTTAGAGGCATAATCCTCACGCATGGTAAGCATTTTAGGTTTTGCTGGATGGTAATGGGTACCACAATGTATGCTCTTTGATTTAATGGTCAAGCACGTAGTGGGTAGTACTGCTGAATACGAGGATGCAATGACGAATAAATACATTAGGAAATAAAATTTGAAATGAAAATTGTACATAATTACATTCATTGACGACCCGAAAGGCGTAGTGGGTAGTGTACCTGCCTCCTGCGCCAGAGGGTGTGGGTTCGGTCCCCACTACTGGAAAATTATTGTGTGATGATCATAGTGTTTTTCTAGTGTCTAGGTGTTTATATATTTAGAATATGTATTTATTTACAAAAGACAAGAATGTTTAAGTATGTTTATCAGTTATCTAGTACCCATAATACAAGCGTTGCTTAGTTTGGGACTAGAGAACGTTGTGTAAAAATGTGTCCTAAAATATTTATATTTTATATTTTATTTACCGGCTGAGAATTTACAAAATAAGCGCACTATTAACCATTGGCGGTGCCACTTTCTGTTTCGTTTGTGTTAAAATAAATTCAACTGGTATTAACAACGGACACTCAGAATAACTCCAGTAAATGCTTTATATCAAAATAACAAATCGAATAATGGACCTAGTTCTAAAGAACAATAAAAAAAACGAAAGCATTCAACGAATAACAATAATGCGCGACTTCCTTATTTGGTAAAAACCGGCCAAGCGCGAGTCGGACTCTCGCACGAAGGGTTTCGTAACATATATATATATATCTATAAAAACTGCAAATGTCTGTTGTATGAGAGCCCTCTTAAATATTTTTTATTCTGTTTTTGAGTATTTGTTGTCATAGCGACAACAAGAAATACATCTTCTGTGAAAAGTTCAACTCTCTAATTACACGGTACATGAGATACGGCCTGGTGACAGACTGACAGACAAACGGCGCAGTTTTAGTAATAGGGTCCCGTTTTAATCTTTGGGTACGGAACCCTAAAAACAAATGGACGGAATCAGCGCTTCGGACGTTGTAAATTGAAATTTATCGCTATGGAATCTAGAACTGGCCGAGATTCCAGTCGATTGTACGAGCTAATTTGCGGCAGTATTATGGCCGCAGTCTATTTAGATTCGACGTACTCGTATATGTACTATATTACTGTGATGAACGCATGAAGTGTCTCAATTGTTTACCGATGGCATAGCTCAATAGACAGGGCGGCATCTTAGGCACGAATACACCAGACCAGATCGACAACAAAATGATAGAAGTGGGTATATGTTTCTGAATTCGTGGATTTTATTTTGTAAAATGTTCCCTTACTGTAGTATAACATTATCCCGTGTTGTAAGAGCGTTTTACAAACACAAATTTTACGCGGACAAAAACCCAGATCCGAAACAGTTATATGTGGGTCACACAAATACTTGTCCCGTCTGGCAATCGAACCCATGACCCCCGGAGCGGAAGCCAATACCTTGACTACTGCGCCACTGGGTCAGAATCACTATCACTACATACTACTGTCCCTATGTATGCTTAGATCTTGAAAACTGCGCAACGGATCTTGATGCGGTTTTTTCTATTAGATAGAGTGATTCAAGAGGAAGGTTTACATGTATAATACATTGCACCCGTGCGAAGTCGGGGCGGGTCGCTACTATTGTGGTATAGTATAACACTTCCATTTTATGCCGGTCTTCTGTGAGACCGAGGCACTACTCCGGCCGCGCCTGCCCATTCTTGCAAAAGCAGAAGCCGATGCGCGGCCGTTCCACATTAAAAATGCAATCATCGCGTTTCCTAAACGTGTTATAATTATACGGAGAGAATAGTAAGCACGGGAGAAAATGCACAACCGCCCAGCGTCGCCTCCGTATGAAATCTCTCGTGTTGAATCTGTGCATATGTAACAACGCTATCTCGGACCACTTTCGCTTCAGCCTTCGATCACGCGACCAAACTCGTGCGGCTTGCGTCTTCATCCTAAAAACAACCGGCCAAATGCGAGGCAACAGGCGAGTCCGTTGCGTGGCCACAGTTAAAACATTGTGTCCATTCATGTGCCGTTTTAAATTGTGACGTAACAGCCGGGCGAAGGTCTCCTATTAAATAAAGTGAAGTAACAGCCTATATATGTCCCACAGCTGGGCAAAGGCTTCTTCTGTACAGGGTACCAGGGCATAGTCCATCACGCGGCCCCACTGCGTATTGGCGGACTTCACATAATATCTTCGAAACATTGTTTTTTTGTTGTTATTTCGAAAATACGCAGGTTTCCTCGCGATGTTTTCCATCACCACTGAGCACGTGATAAGTCAGCACTAAAACTGCAATTAACAATGTCATTAGTGCCAGCACACGTATTGGCCCTAAGTTGGTAGACTTTATTAAATAAATTGAAAGCAAGCGCCCGGACACTGAGCTGAAGCAGAACTATCAAGGCAATTTTTTTAATGATTAAATTTAACAGTATTGGCACGTTTCCGTAACGTCCATTTTTTACTTTCAGAATGCCGATTGCTTTGAGATATTCATGGTCATTGCGACTTTAAAGCGTGAGGCCAGGATCATATTTGTTTTTCATATTTAATAAATATTTAAATAAAAAAAACTACCATCAAATACCTATTTATATTAAAAAAAGAATACTTTTGTATTTTTATATATTGTACAAAAAATGATCAGTGCGAAATTAATTAATTATTGTTGCCGTATGCCGTAGTATTGTTGTTTTAAGAGCTGAACGGAGATGAGCGGAGATTATTCTCCACCATTTAATTTTATCAAATAAAAACAAAACCTAAAAATCAGAAAGAACATGCAAGTCTGCGTGCATTAAGACAATCAACCCGCTTGGGAGAGGAAGATGCGGGTGCGAGAGGCGACTTCGGCGTCAATTGTCGAAGACGGGTGCGAAGAACAAAGAACAAAGGAGTGGGGGAAGGGGAAAAGGGGCGGGAGGAGGGGGCTGCGCATAAAAAATAGCGCTTTACACGTCCGATGTATTGCCTGCTTCACTTCTAATCAAGGGACGCGTACCAAAGCGAAGGTAATAGAGGGTAATCTAGGCGGAGGGCGCGTACACACGGCGTGAAAAAAAAAACCTATTCCGATGCAGGGTAGACACGTATCAAACGACTCGGCGTGATTGTCGACGAAGTGTGAAGGGTTCGTAGAGAACGTATGCGTACAGAAGACTTTGTTGTTATATACGCATATTTTTCCTGCGGCTTTCGCGATGATCCATGCGAGATCACCCGTCTACGCGAGGTCGTTATAACGTGTGAATCACGTTATTCGATGGTTATTTCACGACCGGACGACTGCGTGACGTCAACCCTCCTCGCGAACGAACACCCAGATCCGGAACAATTATATGTTAGTCACTCAAATACACGCCCCGTAAAGGTATAGAACCTGGGACGTGCTACGCCGATAGCTTAGCAACCGTACCAACGAGATATCCGACGTATTTATGATAAAAGTAACTTTCATAGACCGACAGCAGAAAATGCTGCAACTACGGCGGTAGGACATAGTATAAATTAAAGCCGTCCCGCTATCTGTCTGTCCCTATGTATGCTTAGGTCTTTAAAACTATGCAGCGGTGGTAGGCCCACGCAGCAGCCTCGGCTGTTGCACGAATGGGCAGGCCCGTCCGGGAGAGTAAAACGACCTCACAGAAGACCAGCGTAAAGTGGAAATATGACAAATACTTTCGCGTTACGTCTGGTGATTGAGGTAGCCGGAGTCCAATTTTCAAAAGGGTGACAACCTTCCCAACCTTCCTAACCAACGCATCTGTAACCCTCGGGTGTGACAGATGTCCATGGGCGGCGCGGTATTCACTTACCATCAGGTGAACCGTCTGCTCGTTTGACAACTTTTCGCATAAAAAACCTGAAACCACCAAAACCATAACTATGTTAGGGCCACGCAACAGTCTTCTCTGATGCACGAATGGGCAGGGTCGCCTGCGTAATTACCACGACCTCAATGAAGAAGCGTGAAGTGTAAGTGTTACATTTCTTGTTTTACTTAAAAGGTGGCGAAGCATCTGCAACCCTACAGGTGTTGCAACTATCCATGGGCGGCGGTTAACACTTAACTTCAGGTGAACCGCCAGCTCGCTAGCCACCTTGTCACATAAAGAAAAATCAACTTCTAGGCCGTACGCGATCACACCGGTGGAAAGCGGAATCGATATACGCGCGAGCCGAACTGCAGGAAACGAATAGTGTTGTTCGCGTATCGACCCGTTACGGATTTAATGTTTGCAAAATTACGGGCCATCGACCCTGGCGTCTCGCCGAATGATCGGCTGATTCACCGCACGGCGGGCTCCCTTCCGTCCCGCCGTCTGCAGTGCTACGGGCTCGGCGGCGTCGACGAGAGCGCGTCATAAAGGGGTCCCGTGCAACAAAGAGCACGGTAACGCCAAAGTCCCAACCGTAATAACTTAGCAGCCGCGATAGCTCAGTCTCCGGGCGTTCGCTTCTGATGTATTGTACTCGACCGACCCGAGTTCGAAACTCGGTGCCGGCACCAATGAAATTATTAATTAACTGCTGATTTATCACTTGCTCAGCGGTGAAGGAAAACATCGTGAGCGTCGCGTGATGGACTATGCCCCAATACCCCTCGCGCGCAGCAAAATAAGTGAATTTATTTCTCATAGTTTTTTTCTAAACGCGCCAAAAAAAAATAATTTCAATAAACAAACACTCCCGCTTGTTACCTATTTGCCGATATAACAATCGTTATCACAATTTACTAATTATTACCTGGAATACGATATTAGAAATATTTAATTTACTTTTGAAAAGTACGACACGAGTTACATACACATTTCGGAACGATATACGATTCACCTTCAAAACGATATACGATTCGACACTATGTAATCTGTAGTCTCGTATAAACTGCAGCATTAAGTCGAGTGCGGTCTGTTTGCCGTATACGCCACACACAAGTGTGTGTGTTTGTGTAAAATGTGTGATGAGTTTAATAATTTTTTTCTTTTAACTATGTATCTTTTAACTATGTATGTATGTTTATGGTTTAATTGTACATGTGGCGTATTTGTGCAATAAATGTTATCTTCCTTTCTTTCTTTCTTTCTATCTATCTTCGACATGTAACTGCGCTATACTTCCATGCTCCATAACAGTAAGCTTAATACTTTACACGCACGGTTTTACGACATAAATACTATAGAACTCGAAAACAGAGTCGAAGTATGCAATACGGAACCCTAAAATTCTGCAGCGGCCCCGCCTGTCTTGCTTATGGCCATAAGAGGGATTAATATTTGTCGTCGTGTGGGGCATGTCATCGGTAGATTGAGTTGTGTGTACGAATTTTACATCGCAATGCACCGTATGGTTTGCATAACGGGTAAAGTAAGGTAACAAGAGGTCGTGTACACAGACATTTTTAATTAAAAGAGTCAAAAATACCATCGCATCCACATATCATTGCACAACATAATACTTTCACAAGATACTTATTAACTAATCTAATTATCTAATTAGCAAAACAAGTGGACGCCGAGTGGTCTAAATTCGACCATAATTAATTTAAATTATAAGTTTGAACAATATTACTCTATTCTCAAATACAATAGACAATAAACAAAAGAGTGTATATGCGTTTGTGTGCCAAGTACATGGTAGTGTGTGTAATGTTTTATATACATACGTATGTATTTAATGTATTTTTATGCACAATTCAAAAAAAATATTAGCATTCTGCACTCCTTCTCTATATGAACTATAAGTGTGGGAAATTTCATACTCCTCTGTCCGCGCAATTTTCTTAAAGAGGGGTACAAAGTTTTTTCTTCACGTATTAATGTATAGAAGATATCATAACACATATTTTAAATAAAGTTTGCTGTTATAATTACGTAGCTCGACGTGACCGTCAGGAAGATTTTAACATTCTAAAAAAATTAAGAATAGACCTTCCTATATTAAACGACCAGAAGGAATAAATCTTAAAATTGACACAATATGACGATATTCACACGAATGATGCACAAAGGATTAATAGATTGATGATGAACGAATAAACTAGAGGCCTGCCAATACGTGAGTCATCTAAACGATGACGCACATGTTTCAGTTTTTTTTTTAAGTTAAGCCATGATGGGTCAATGTCTGGGCCCTCGATCAAATTGTCAATTTAAATGCTGACCTATCACGTGCTCAGCGGTGAGGGAACATCGTGAGGATACTGGGACTAGGAAACTGCATATTTTCAAAATAATTACAAAAAAATTTCAAAGATGTGTGAAGTACACCAGTTCGCCTTTGGGGTTGCGCGGTGGAATCCTTACTTAATATTATAAAGGCGAATTTTGTATGTATGGATGGATGTTTGTTACTCTTTCACGAAATACTACTGAATGTATTTTAATGAAACTTTAAAATAATATAGCTTATACATCAGAATAAGACATAGGCTATAATTTATATACATATTTCATGTAGGTACATCTGTCTTTCTGTTTGAATGTTACGCATTCAGCCTATTTTACGCAGACGTAGTCGCTGGCAGCAGCTAGTATAATAATAATGAACAGGTACAAAGGAAGCCTTCGCCTAGGAGTGGGACATTTATGGGCTGTTACTATACTTAGGTACCGTTGTCTCGTCAAATCAAGTTTAGTATTTAATAAAGCAAAAGCAATTTACGTCGATTATACACTCGATAGTTAGTACATCTATTTCAAGTCATCCCGAAGCTTCACGTTCTATAACAGACGCATCGTATTTGTTGTCATATTCGAAACCGATTTGCAAGAGTCTTACATAATTCGAATATAATGATTTCACATTCAACAAGGTAAATATACAAATAGATAAAGTCAAGATAAAAATACAGATGGATTACGTATTTATGATTACACTGTTACAAGATAAAAAAGAATGTTTGACGGTCACTAAAAAATATAAGGAAATTGACTGTAGATGGTGAAATGAAGAAGCCGGAGTGAAATGAATCAGAAGCAGTCGGAGCGTGTGAGCACCTTTATTGAAGACTAGCTGTGCCCGCGACTTCGTCCGCGAGGAGTTTAAAATAAATAGGTGAATAAAATTTCTAAAATAAAAGTATCCTAAGTTACTTTTTATTACATCAGCTATCTGCCAGGGAATATCCAGTCAAAATAGTTCCAGCCGTATCCAGAGTTTAGCCGAACAAAAAGACCGAAAAAAAAATTTTGCAATATGTATACATCCATACGAATTTAGGCTGATATTGTAATATTACAAACAGACACTCCAATTTCATTTATCTGTATGTAGTATGTATGAATGAATAGAAGATGTACACAAAATCACGATATGTTAGCCCAACATGTCTTTGTTTTAATGTGAAACGTTGACAAGCGTTATTACCGCCACCCATTTTCATCTGCAACACCTGATGGATTGTATCAGCCTATACATGTCTCACTGCTGGGCAAAGGCCTCCTCTGTACAGAGGGTATCAGGGCATAGTCCACCACGCGGCCCCACTGCGGATTGGTGGACTTCACATATCTTCGAAATATTTTTTTTGTTATTATTTCGAAAATATGCAGGTTTCCTCACGATGTTTTCCTTCACCGCTGAGCACGTGATAATTCAGCACTTAAAATTAACACTCATTGGTGCCGGCATCGGGGATCGAACTCAGGTTACTCTAGTATATTAAAGTCGAGCACCCAGACACTGACCTATCACGGTATGAGTTTTAGAATGTAGATGGGATAAACCCTTTTCAAATGAAGGGCCCCGCTAGCCGCGCTCACCATACGAATCGCGAAAGTATACCGCCACTTCGCGCAGGTCTTCTGCTAGGCCGTGGTAATTCCCTATACGAGCCTGCCCATTCGTGCAACAGCGGAAGATGACGCGTGACCCCACCACAGTGATTCTCCGTCAAGGCGGATACAATAAATAAAGCAGCGAGCCCCAAGTACGTGTCAATCGCAAGGGCGCGTGGTAAAACGACGTCTATTATGATCGCGTTTGACAATATCAAACCGCGCCTGCCCCCAACGGGAAATCGAAATCGGTCGCGTACTATTTTAACGCAATCAAACGAGGAAAATAAATATTACGGAAGACTGCGTGGGATGTACTAATGATATGATAGGTTTCGCAGCGGGTCCCTAAATCGATAAATAGAAGGGGTGGGAGGTTTATTTACGAGATTTTTAGACGTTTTAGAGCGTTTTCTTTCTGAAAATAGGGCTATGATATACAGGAGTTTTAGTTCTTCATGTTCTTTCGGAGATGACCTTACTTATACAGAAGTCTACGAGTATTCTTTCGTGGACGTTTTAAAAGTTTCGATTGCTTCCAGCTCTATCGTATGAGTACTGATGAACTGATGCAGTCGATTAGGGTTGTCACAACATCCATCGGATTGGACTTCTTAACAACAAAGTATTCAACAGACACTTTACTTACTACTACTTTAGAACGAGCCAACGTGAACACGAACATCCCAGGCTCCGCACCAATTAACCGAACGCAAATAGGAGGGCAAAGGACGTAGCACATGTGCCGATTGGTTACACTTAAAATAAAGCCAATGACGTCAGTGCAAGACGTGCGATGCCACTACGCATGTCTGCACAGCACATGTCCTAGGCGATTTTATTGTGAGGCAAGAAACTTATAAGGCACATTAAGGTGGATATACAACGGAGTGCAATTTAATTTTGTTAAATATTTTTCCAAGAGCAGCTTCTGGCGAAGCATGAATATGTCCAATGACTTACTAAGACCTCTGTTGGTAGCGCATTACAGAAGCATCTATAGTTTTGCTTTCGCCATAGAAGTGAGGTAGAAGAGGCAAGGTGCGCCTTAAAGGTTGGCGACACAACACACGCACGTCAAGACACTCAAAATCAGGCTTAGAAGCAATCGTAATCTAATTTAACAAAACGATCTTTTGCATTTCCAACGAACTTCAAAACAGGAGGTTCTTAATTTGGTTGTATTTTTTTTTAGTTTATTGCCAGAACTATGTCATTCGTGAACCAATTTTGTGTGAAAATTCTTTACGTGTTCGGTTCGGTGTAGCTTCCATTAGTATTAGACCTTGCACTCGGCAGATAATTCAAATTAAAATATTTATTCAATATAGAAGCATAACGCTTACCTATTGATATTGTCGTAATACTAGTACCGGTTCGGAAAAGAAAAACGACTGACCTAAGAATGGGCGAAAGAAAAATAGTAATATTATATCGCGATACATCAAGGATTGCTCAAATTTAAATGCAAAATATATACCGAGCGAGCAATTTCAAGTCGGCTTAGTTTTTGTTAATAAAAGTTAGTTAACGGTCAAGTTGTTAATGAAAGTTAGTTAGTCCGCTTTATTTTTTTGTTAACAAAAGTAAGTTAGTTAATAAAAGTTAGTAAAATTTTTTGTTAATAAATCAGTTTTATTTTTTGTTAATAAAAATGACTTTTTATACGCGAACAGCCCAAACTTTACACGCGTCCTAATCGTATCGACGCATAGTAACGGGGCCGAACGACGTGTTGGCAAGGCGCTTGGCAAAAACGATCAACACAGCGTATTTGTTTTGCGGCAAGTGGTTCCACAACACGTGACATGTGTGCGGCGTTCGTTGTGACGACTTTGTAGTGTTCGTGATCAGGCCGGTTTAATTCCCTGGCTGTTACGGAAATGTTTCTTTTTATTGTGATAAGGTGGCGGTTCACCTGACGTTAAATGATAACCGCCGCCCATGGGGACACTAGCAACATCCGTAGGGTTTCAGGTGCATTGTCAGCTTTGAATAAAGAGGGCCCGGCCCGAATATAGGTATATATTACTCGCAAATCAGACTGGAGGAATTATATTGTCAGGTGGGAAAGACGATATGATAATTAGACTAATGCAAAACTCGAACTTTAAATATTTGGAACGCACATACAAGTTGAAAAGAAAATAGACTTCGAATAAGAATAGAACTTAGAATAAGAATCTTATATATAACTTTTTGGGTTAGAAAGGTTCTTGAGTGGCAGCCTCGTACTGGCCATCGAAGTTTGTCTACCCCCCACTAGATGGAGTGACGACCTGTGCAAGTGTGCGGGAGGTCGATAGACGCAGGTGGCTCAGGATCGTACTTCGTGACAGTCTGTGGGCTAACAGGCTGAAATGATGATTATAATTCTCTACCAGTCAGCCCTTGCCAATCGCAATTCTTTGCTCGGCATAAGGTTAAATTTTACTGCGACGTCATCATGCAGTACAGCCCTTTCACGAACGCTACTTAAAAAAATGCGACATGAATTGGGTTAGGAAAATTTTAAACTCGAACACGCTATCGCTCACCGGGTCATCGAACCCGCGCTTTCCGTGCGCTCCCAATAAGCGCTAACGAGCGTGTAAACTAAATAATTACTAAGGTAAAAAAATGTACTAAACCTCCAAACACAATCATGGATAGCAATAATTTGTTGAGCAATTTTAACCTGTATTATACATCATCATCATCATTTCAGCCTGTTTGAGTCCACTGCTGAACATAGGCCTCCCCCACAGACTGCCATGAAGTACGATCCTGAGCCACCTGCAGATTATGCAATAATCTCTTTTAATTTTCTTTCCCGTGGGAAAAACCTTTATGGATCCCCTGCCACTGGATCTTGGGAGTGGCAGGGGTATGTGGGAGTCCCGGAGACGGGTGCCCACTAAAAAACCCAGGCACCTGTATCTGTCGCATCGGCCGGGGACAAGGGAACACGTGGCCGCTATCTTCCGCGACCCCGGCGCGAATATGGCCTTTTTGGCATTCCTTTAAACGGTGCTGTGTCGGTGCCTATCTAGATGGAGTCGGCACAATATGTGACTCAGTTTGTTAATGTTTTTGGATAGATGTTTCACGACCGACCGTCCGTCAGATTCGGAACAATTATCTGTGGGACACACAAAAACTTGTCCCGTGTGAGAACCGAACCCACGACTACCGCCGAAAACAACTGCTCAAATAACAGCAGGGGCAAGAAAATTCGTGACAGTTAAGTAGTACACTATAATATGAGTAAAATTCCATAAATACACACAGTCGTATGAACGTCAACTTGAATCGTCGCTAATTCGATAATTTGTCTACTTTTCTATATTTCACTTAATTAATAGGTGAATTGATAGCAGTATCATACATTCTTTATAATAAAAATTTTAAACGATAGTTATGAAAACATTAATTTTATGCTGCTGATTCAATTTTCGTGATTAGCGGTAAACATACAAAAAGCCTTAAAATGTTATTTGAATAATTAAATTTGATCAAGAATGGCGGTAGGCAAGAATGGTGTACAAACAAAAAACACCTATGAGAAATAATATAGTATTAGAAATTTGTATTCAGGTGCAGCTAATATTATTTGAGATATGAAACACTATTCCGTGCCACGACATACAAGATATGGGCGTGAATAATTATATGGCATTATGCATTAGCTTATGTCATTATTTCAAATAAGCAGAAACGAGAAAGATCGCATTTATTCGTTTCGACTCGATATCGAACCGGCTACCCGACCGATGGACCGACAAACGAGCCGTATATCCAGTTTTACTAACCACTAGGGCCGCAGTGGCGAGTAGCACTTCACTAAATTATTGTGAGCAACCCGCCAAACTTAAACGTGTACGACCGCGGAGGGTCACTGATAGAACTTTCCAGACTCATAATTTTGGGTGGTTTACCTTCAATTCGATCTTAAGAAGTCATACGGACTATATGCATAATAGTATATTACATAATACACTCCACTAGCCTGGCAGTTATCGCATGGTTGGAAAAATTCGTTTACAATAACATGTTAACAAATCGGTTTAATCGGAATCGGTGAACGATTTTCGAAGATAGCTATTTAATACAGACCACTGTGACAGATGTTTAACTGTGGTAGGGCAACGCAACAGGGTACGTTGTTGCGAATGGGCGCCCGCGTTCCGGGGCGGTTCTCACCGCCCCCAGCCACCGATTAGCTAATTACACAGTCGACGGCCATCGGGGTTTCGGTCCGATCCGCGACCTCGATGGCCCTTAGATGACACACCATAGTTAAACGCACGCATGAGCAAATGCGTGGCCCTACCCACAGCGGAGGGCCCAAACCCGTGGGTTCTGACTAGCCCACCGGTTCTGCGTCAGATGAAGCTTTAATAGTCTCGGGACTGAAAGCAAAAACATCAGTTAATACAAGATACAAGATACGAATGGGCGGGTCCGTCCGGGTTAGTACCACGACCTCACAGAAGGCCGGCGTGAAGTAGAGGTGTTACACCTCTGCGTTTTGTCTGGTGAATGTCTGAGTGAGGTAGCCGGGGCCCATTTTATTAGGAGGCGGCAACGCATCTGCAACCCTACGGCTGTTGCAAATGTCCATGGGCGGCGGTTATCACTTAACATCAGGTGAACTGCCAGCTCGTTTGCCACTTTGGAACATTAAAAAAAACAAATTTATATTTATGACTGGTACAATAGTGGGTTAGGTTCAAACAAACCTACTCTCTTATAGGTCGTCACCGGCGTCACGGTCCGTATCGGACCTGGAGGGCCTAATGGTGACATATCTCCCGTTATTTTTTTATTTTTTTTGTTACATAGAACAACAACAGAAAACAGTGCAATAATCTTAATAATGGCAACTTATACACACTTTCCGCTAAAAATATATGTACCTACACTACAACTAAATGAACTTATAAATTTAAAAACAAAAGACAAAGCTATTGAAAAGTAACTAAATAAATAGTAAAATATTAAGAAAAATAAAAACACCATGTGCCTCGAATACTTTAATTTAATTTAGTTTAAGACAACCCGCGGAAAGGAGTGGTGTATAAACTTCCATTTCATGCTGTCTTCCTTGATGCGTTTTACCTGATAGCCATAATATATTATATTGCTTATAATATACTCTTATAATTAATATACTTCATTGAGGTTGAAATACAGAGTACACATTTAAACGATAATACACTGGACATTAACTGATCGCGCCAGGTTCTTTCAAGTGGACTTTAATATCGTAAACATGTTTTCACTGTTAAAAAAAAAATTAAAAAAGATGGAGGTTGTAATACACTGAACGATATTACAACCTCCTTGTAGCTGGTGGCTATATCACTAACAGTCCGCCGCTTGAACGACCTTCGGATCTCGTCTCGGATCGCGTTTCTGCGTTTTTCTCGATTGCAATTATAGAAATATAATTACAGGCTTTATTGTCATTATCATAAGATAAGGTCGCGATATTGTTCTGTCTTAGTTAATAGTGTAACCTAAGAAGTTTGTGAGATCGCATAGATCACGTAGTAGTAGTAAAGACCCATTTCATCAAATGCCATGTCCCTGGGCGGCTATGATAACTTAGTTTGCAGAAAAACTTATGGAAAAACTATTCACCGATACATTAACACGAATTATATGATAAAGTTCTTATGCTGGTTGTCACCCGATGTTAAGTGATAACGGCCCTATCGACAGTTGCAACTCCCGTAGGGTGGCAGATCCGTTGCCATTTTTTAATAAATTGGGCGCCACGGTTACTCACTCACCAAATAAAACGCAGAAGTGTAACGCTCCCACTTGACGCCGGTCTTCTGTGAGGTCGTGGTAATTCCCCGGACGAGCCTGCCCATTCGTGCAACAGATGTTGCGTGGTCCTACCACAGTTAATGTAGGATATAAGTATCTCCCTCTGATCTAACACGAGCCGCTCTGAAATAACGTATTATATGTCTTCGAGTCATTTTTACAGTGTCGTAAGATTGGGCGCGTTTCAATCAGTTTATACCGACCTATTGTTTTACTGTCGAACACATTTCTTACGTGTATTGAATTCAGACAATCTTGAGAACCTTATAAGCCCTCCTAATGATAAGGACGGTTTCGATCGTTTATTAAGTGGGACACAGAAGAGTTTAAAATGATTGCATCATCATCATCTGAGGCATTACAGCCGCGGGTGGGCCTTAGCCTGATCAAGCAAATCTCTCAATCTATTCATAGCTTTCTTCCTCCAGCCTATAACACCCAAGATCTTGGTGTCCTGTTCTGCCCAAACAACCATCTCAGCTTGGTTTTGGCTTTTCCTCCACCCAGAAGGTATTTGGGTACTCTGGCCTCGTCCATTCGCGCCACTTGGTAGGCCCACGCAGCAAACTCGGCTGCTGCACGAACGGGCGGGCTCGTCCGGGTAAGTACCACGACCTCACGGAAGACCGGCGGAAAGTGGAAGTATAATACTTTCTCTTTTCGTCTGGTGAGTGGGGTAGCCGGAGCCCAATTTTCAAAAGGTGTAAGGTAAAGGGTGTAGCAGATGTCCATGGGCGGCGGAATTCACTTAACATCAGGTCCGCCACAACAACAACAACCGCTAATACAGAACCACGTCCCCTGCCCATCACTGGCGTCCGATTATTATGAACCTGATGACGTTTGGCTCATCATAAAATTGGCATTGGCAACTCGTGGTTATGACACGTTCGCCATCTCTCACCTCTATCAAAGCTCCAAAGATGCGTCAAGTTAGTAATTTTCGTAAAATGATTGCGTTGTTCCAGAAAATAATTCTAAAAGAAACTTTATTCAAACATCATTTGAATTCATTAAACCTTGGCCCAATTAAACGCAATAGCTACCCAAAAACATACTGCAAAATTCAATCCGGTCCGAGTGCACAGAACAACAAATTCCCCTCAAAACTCGGCATTATTTAAAACTGCAGTTAGGTAGATAAGAATCTTATTTTAGTGAGCAGTTGACAGCTCGAGAATTCACCGCTTCCTATCAGATGATATAATTCAATTCAAACAGCATCAAACGTCTTAGTCACATCCACGTCGAGTTTCCAGTGACACGAGAGACGCTACAAATCTTACAACCGAAGCCGAAATTATAAAACAAATGTCGAATATAAAAAAAAAACACTATCGCGAGTACTTGTTCGTTGTTCAACAGAGCGGGACAGCTCTATGACTGTGAGTCACGATGAAACACGAGGGTGAGTATATTGCGAGTTCATACTGGATGGACGTACGCAGTATGACATAGACACGCAGCCATGGGCGTACAGATAAGAGAGTTTGTCAGATGACGACCCTGTCGCCTTACAACAGATAGGAGAACTTATTGAGACAGGAAATTTATAATTCATGCTTCAAGCGGCAGCCTCAAAGGCTTTTTCCTTTATGAAGTGTTAAGCTACCGCTATTACGAACTGCATTCAAATCCGTCTAGCCCATTCCAAACACACACACACAAACTTTAAGACTTACACACATATAATATAACAGCATTTTATTTGTTGGACTTTGTAACTTGAAAGGTAAATAACAAAAGTAATAAACTAAAGAGATGCTCTTGAAAATGTCCGCGAAATGAACGCCTTATGGTTCCTCCACAGTGGAATAATCTATTCCAATCACCTGATCCCAGAGCGGCTTTGCACGTTGACATTCGGTGACCAACGTAGCAGTACAACTATGAAAGGTATGGATAGCATTGAAAGTAGGTGGATAGAAATTACAGAGAAATTACAAAGACAAGAACCAACTCTTCCGGAATCGCACCCAGAAGACGTGGGTGTATTCTGGCATGTAACTTAACATCCATCTTACCACAAATTTTAATGTTTCATCCGAAGCATGGAGATTAGAACTATTAAAACCTGACAAAAATTAAAATCACCAATTCCTTTAGAGGCTTCCATGGTGCGTTCAATTGTGCGACTATTGTGAGTGTTGAGTCAATCCCGTATTTCAACAACTAACTCACGAAATTGCACTCATTGATTATTATAGTAATTCAAACTGATATATAACAACAGGCCAGTTACATTAGAAAATATACAAAGATGGAGAAACTGATACATGCCTGCATTTTTCATATGGAGTGTAACATAACATCTTGTCTTGTTTTCAATCTCTTTAAATTAATGTTGCGAATCTTTGCAATTTTAGGGAGTCAGAATTCACCCAGGTTGATCTCAGCAAAACATTTAAAGACTGTATGCTTACAACTTATACACATAGGTAATTAAAATAAGGGCAATGGTTTAGTAAAACTTAGACCTGTCGACCCTGGGACCTTATCAAGTTGTCAAGAAAGTCACTCAGATTAGATGCATTAAAAACCAGATCAGCCATTCAGATTATGCAAGATAAACACACAGATGTATGTATATGCAAAATTCTAAAAAATGTGTATTTTTGTTATGGTTTTTTTTTTCAAATGTCCATGTTGGAATGGATGAAGATGATTTATAACATCATAATGTTAAAGGAGACAGATAATTCCATTATTTTTTTTTATTGAAATGCAAATGAAAAAGGGGCAGAAATTCTTTTGAATTTCAATACACAGGACAGTTATTCTTTAATTATAAAAACTGAAGTATAGTGATTGTTCTTCTAACACAATTATTGTATACACTTATTCAAAATAGCTCATTTGCATGCAATGTGTGTGCGAAGTTAGTTCAGTATGTCTAGAGGTATGTTGTACAACATTGTAATTTAAATATAAATCTATAATAATAGGTTCTTAATAAAGTTATTTAATGTGTCTTTATAATGATTTCACTTATTGGTAAATAAATTTGTAGAATATATTAAAAATGTTATAACACGAAATGTCTATTAAGTTAAAGCTATTATTGTGATGTAAAACAATCCTAATTTTAAAACTTAACTTATAATAAAAATTGGTGATTTAAAAATTAAATAGAATTGGTAGTACATACTTCACTAGCACTGAAATGGTTAAACTGGAAATCATTAAGCCAATGGCAAGGTTTCACATTAACAGTGGTGAGGTAATGTGCATTGTTTGAATGAACACTGTAATTATTGCATGTTTTTAACAACAACAGCATGTTCCGGTGTTGTTCATATGTAGATTCACATTTTAGACAGGATTGATATGAAGCAATTTAACCAATGTCATAGTCATTCAATACTTTAACTATTGTATAATAGTGTGTAAGAAATTAGATAAGAATGTGATAAAAAATTAACATAAAACTACAGGAATACCATTCGTATTTGTACTTAATATGAACATATATTGCTTAATCTATTAAGATTAGGTAAACTAGGTATATGTGAGTATTACATTACCAATTTCATTTGTAATAAGCTTTCACAACAATCAATGTAAAACCATTCCTTAAAAGGTGTTTTGTTAAGTTATTTTAGGGTACATTAGTTAGTGGGTACATTAGTTATGATGTCAGTTTATGCAATGCATGTTTAATTTAGCAAATTTTCTTCTTTATAATATTTGAAAAATTTGATAACTGTCCGAAAATTTCATAGTATTTTTTTACAAAATGATATAAATATATAATAGGAAAAAGATATATTTTCGTTAAGTACAATTACAATCAGACAGGATGGTAGAGGTAGTAAAGCTTTAACAAAATGATAGTAAAAAATTTAATAGATACCCTAATAGAAAAAGATTACATAGACTGAGTCCTAATCTTGATCATATAATTTTTAATGATTATAAGGAAAGTACAGTTAATTAAAAATATATAACTGATAGAATAGGATGTGTGTTTGCTTATGTATACTTATTTTCTTATTATCGTTTAAAAGTATTAAATAAATTTTCTACAAAATATGTTAAAGAAATAAAAAAGGGGATGAATATATTTGAAAAAATAGCAATTCCTGTTTCAATGTTTATCCACCACATCAGTTTTATAGATCAGATAATTTGAAATGATCTATAATATGTAATTTAAAATAAAAACATTATTTTTATGAACTATTTAAATTTAATAACTTAAAATAATTTAAAAAAAACATGGCTTTTCACCTTCCTAACACCTTTACCCACACTATATAATAACCATAAATTGTGTGATTCATTGTACACCACATAACAATTTCCATTAAGCCCATAAAGGACACAATGAGATCACATAGTTAACTCTTTTTTCATTTAACCAACATAACAGTACAATATAATCCTGCTTCATGACAAACAACCCAAAATTTTGTATAAAACTTCGTTTCGTCCAAAAATGCGATATAATTACAGAGTTAATTCGATACAATAAGACGTACAACGCTTTGTCTCAGGTTTATAAGTGTAAACACATGGGTGTGCCACCTTAATCTCACGCGAATAACGCGTCGCAAGGCCGAATGACATGTGCGATTTAGCTAATTACAAAAAATAGCAGCGATACCCATCTGGCAATTTGAATTTAATGGTACAATTACCGACTGCCTAATCGACAGCAGACCAACTGATTCCGTATTCACGCAGTGAACCCGATAACCGTTACTATTCGCCCGCCACACGCATTAATCAGTGGCGGACCAAAATAATAGACTTCATAACGAAACGACAAAATGAAAAAGCAGAATTTAGAAAGGTCCCCTACCTTGTATACATCGCCATAGGTGCCCGAACCAATCCTCTGCACCAGCTCGTACTCATCTTGTGGATTCCTTCGAGATATATCCGAGCTTAAAACACCACCACTATGCGCCATAATCACTAGCGAGCACTAAAATAACATTTATTTACACTTTCATCTCATTATTCACATAATTGTTTCACTAATCGTGGTGGAATTAATTATTTTTACAACACAAACTAGACATCTCCACCTGACGTCTGTCGCCACAGAATAAATAATGTCACGTCTTCCACCAATACGCCCGAGTTTAGAGTGTTGTCAACCATAATAATCAGATATATAAAAGTACTCTTTGATAATATTTCTTCGATTGTTCAAAATTTATTATTATATCTAAGTGTATTCTATTTATATTCAAATAAATTATGGTAGATTGGTCAAAGGTCCTAAAGGGTCATAAAATCCAAAAAAAATTGACTAGCCGCTGCCCGCGACTACGTCTGCGTAGAATAGGCTGAAGGCGTAACATTCTGACAGAAAGAGAGATATGTACATTCAAATATGTATAAATTATAGCCTATGTCATATGTTATTTGTTATGTATATGTTAAATGGTATGTCATATGTTATGTTGTTATGTATATGTATAAGCTATATTATTTTAAAGTTTCATTAAAATCCATTCAGTAGTATTTGCGTGAAAAAACATCCATCCTTACATACAAAGTTCGTTTATAATAATTGTAAGAGTAAGGATAGTAAGGATGTACCATTGAATGTAATATTATTTTTATTACTGCGTTTGAGTTTCGTATTTTAATGATATAACATAACAGTCTAAGTAAATTCACTTAACCACTAACAATATTTTTATATATCATTTGTTTGTGATATCGTTTGTATAGAAATGCTAAATATAAACTAATAGAACCCAAACTTCAAAGTTTTAACTTTATCGACAATCTGTGGAGTTCGTAGTTCATAAAATCTTTTAACGTATTGATTGATTAAAATAATCCGATAGATGGAGCTATTAAGAATTGTTATTAAAATCTAACTATGGTAGGGCCATGCAGTAGCCTCGGCCCTCGGCTGTTACACGAATGGGCAGGCTCATCCGGGTAAGTACCACGACCTCACAGAAAACCGACGTAAAGTGGAAGTATAATACTTTCGCGTTTCGTCTAGTGAGTGGGGTAGCCGGAGTCAAATTTTTATAAGGTTGTCAACGCATCTTGGACATCTGCTACACCCTCGGGTGTAGCAGATGTCCATGGGCGGCGGTATTCACTTAACATCAGGTGAACCGCCTGCACGCTTGGCAACTTTTCACATTAAAAAAATCTAATAAAAATAAGTTTGGATGTAAAAAAATGTTGTTTACCAACCTATAAGTTGTTTTCGCCCATACTTTAAATACATTAATTTAGGAAACCAGCTCATATTATTCATACCCTCTGGCAGTTTCACGAGCAACGCTTTAAAAGTTCCTAATGTGGTTAATAAAATCTCTGTCTGTCTATAAAGAGTATGAATACTTTTTATTTTCTGCATCTCGATTCACTTATTTAAGAAAGTGTAAAATTCCAAAATCAATTTATGCATTATACAATCGATTGGGAATTTGCAGTGATGTGTATTTAATATACTTGCAAGGGGATGCAATAAAACTAAATACAAATGTTAAAATGGTATATTTATTACAATCCAATATCTCCGGCCGGCATTCGTGTAACGTATTACAAAATTTGTTTATCGCCGACTCTACAATAATAACCTCTAACACTTTATTATAAAATTATATAATCTTTTGGTACAATCCATTTTAAGTGCACTTTAAAAAACGTTACCACGTAAGTGACGTAAAGGCTAGTTCTCACACTATGGAAATTCACAATTTCCAACTATATTGATGTTATCATGCGCGGGCTTCGACATAGTTAACTTGCAACATTAATTCTTGTATCAGAGGAACCAGATTTACATGCTATAGGGGAAAAAAGCAAACTGTGTTCAGTTACAATTACTAGCATTTCAAATGTACAAATCGAATTAATTTTCTAAATAAATATATAAATAATAAGTTTATACAAAGTCCGTAGAGGTATCTTTACATTCGGTTCTCTCCATACCGTCAGTCGTTGTAATACAAGAAATAAATGTGTGCAGTTTAAACGTCCATTCGACAACGGCTGCCATATAACTTGACATGCGAGGTGCGAAATACTCCGATTGATTAGGAAATCTAAATTCAGACTGCATTTTATCGTACCCGCACTAAGCATCGAGAGCATTCTCAGTGAAAACACATTAAATCAATCATCAACAATAATTATTGTATGCCTTAAAGCTTACTTGGTGTTTGTATGGTCAACAATAAGTAATCACAAACGTTGTCAACTGTAGAACAGTTCCTATGTAGAAAGTTACGATAAAAACTTTCACCAAGAATGCATTGCTTATACATAGAAATTCCTTTAAAGATAAATATAGATATATAAATACATAGTATATATGCAGCGCTTCGTTAATGCATTTATAATCGTGACAATTCAACATATTTATAACAAATTGAAAATACAATATATAATATAATATATAAATCGATATTGCTTCTGATAATCATCATATATCTTTGTACTTGTACGCAGTTCAGACACTAAACAATTAGAACGTTTAAATTTTCAAGTTAAATTCAACAGCTTCAACAACAATGTTCTCATATAACCGTCGGCACCGTGTGCGGTAAACGATGGTTTCCATCCACAAAGGGGCTATTGCTTACATTCTATTATTTATCCATTATTGGCGTATGGTAATGGTTCTATAATGGCTTGCAACGACCTGATCCCATAGCCTAGGTGCTACTTAAAGCGCTATATTTAAAAATTCAACCGGGAAGCTTTAACTATCTTCAGGCTGTAGGCCGCGCACAACTTCAAGGCGCCCGAGTGAAGTTGGCTCCGTGTACAGACATGACCAAAAGTGGGACTATTGCTTTGAAGAGCAGAGAAATATTAAACATGAAAATGTGGAAACTTACGTTGTTCGCGACAGTACAGCGCGCTGCAAGAGCGAGACGGACTGCGATTTTGTTTGCGGCGCGAACGAGGCAGCAATACCCGTCCACTAAAGACTCGGAACAACTTCATTCGAGCGTTTGAGTTTTGCGCGTCTTCTTTTATTTTTTGGCAGTTTTAAGTGTTTTTTTTTCCTCGACTCGACCATTGACGCTGGACGCTTCAGTGGTCGAATCGTTTACATTATGTCTAAAAATTCAAGCTAAACGCCCTTTCGCGTGGTCAACATGTTATCTAACTCTCCCATCCATAGAATGTTGGAATACGACCGGGATACACCACTTGCTTTCCGAACAGAACGATACACAGCCGCGGCTGGCGGTTGGTGAGATTTCATATATTTATATAATTTATCATACAAACAATATTAACTCTTCCACCGTATTTTTGTACACGACGACAATAATTATTTACAATATGTAAGTGGGGGCATAATTATATTCATTTGGTAGAGGCGCTCCGATGGTAAGAAAATCTGTGAGCAAGGAAGCGAGGAAAGTATAATTACCTATGAACCGAAGTACAGCGACAGACACAAGAAACAGCGAATCAAGTATGTCCCAGCAACTTTGGCACTTTACCGCACGTCACTAAAAACATTTATTTAAATAGTACAGATACATCACTAAATTGGAAGTTGAAGAATCGTCGATAGTAATAGTTAGACGTAAAATTACTATTTATTTTATAATCGAAGAGCGCAAAAGGAAACATTTACAAATTTAACCTATTATTCTAGAATTCAGTAAACTAATATACACACACAAACCAACTCATATGAATCGATACGGGCATCTATTGGAAATCTGTTGGGCAGACTTTCTCCTCTAATTCTCTCTCTTTCTTACTATAGTTTTCTCTTTCGACGATGCAATGGAGGATCGGCATGATTCGGTTATATCACAACTGACAAATTCACTCCGCGGCGATTTTTTTTAACTTTTTGTTTTTTAATTTTTTCTAGTTTCAAATCATACACAATAAAGCTTTACCTAAGGATATGAATTTTCGTTCAGTCGAAGCTTTCCATTCACGTATGATATTGCGTTAACGAGTCTTTATAATTTATAAACATTTTTCAATACGCGATAAAATTATTTCACTTTTTAAATATATAGAAGAAAAAAAAAATTAAGTTATCAATTATTCTATCCGATCGCGACGACATCGAAACGGCGAGCTGTCGGCGTATCGTTTCATACTCTTTTTAAACACATCTGAAGAACGGGAACCAATCCTAGAATCTCGTAATAATATAACATCACATAATATATTCAACGGTCACTCTCCATTAAAATTTCGCGAACACGACATATTCTTTCTTGGGCCAAACGGTTTAGCGAAATCTTCCAAGCGTGCTCATAGAGAAAACCAGACGGGCGCTGGACCACTCGATTTGAGCCAGGAATTGTTGTAACATCGAGTCTCATCAGACGAAAGCTATCGGCGGAGACGGATGGTACACGAAGACGGGAGGAGAACGAAAATTTCAACTAAGAGAAGGTACACTCGTCCACACCCGATGCTCTAACTAGTTACAATATTTATTATTAATTTATTCACTACAAAATACATAATAAACAACGTCAAAGAATTAACTCTAATGGTAATTGTAGGGGACAAAAAAAGGGGGGTGCCTTAAAAATTAATAGTAACATTAAATAAAAAGGATTAAAATTAAAAATTACCAAAAAAAATAAACAGTTTGCCAACGGACCGCTCCCGTCCGCGGACCTGGGGGTGAGAGGGAGGGGGGAGGGAGCGGTCCAACTTACTCTTTCGAATAAATAGCATCATCCAAAATAAAATATTTTTTTTCCAAACCATTTCATTTTTTCCTCTCTCGTTCTAAACTCTACGCGTGAGCAAAGCGTCCGTTTTAATAAACACACATGAATATATATCTAGGTGTACATAAGTATATATATATATATGTATACATAAATATTGACCGCATCAATCACTATTCTGTCTCAATATTTGGAAATTGAGGTCGAGGTTGGGGGGAGGGGGGGAGACTGTGCGACCGGCGTGACGCGGGAGATCGGGCGGGGAGGGGGAGGAGCGATGACGTCACCTCCCACCGGGGGGCGGGGGGCTAGTTTCACCTGCGGTTGCCCCTGGAGCGGGTGGCCCTGGCGGGTGCGCCCTCCGCCTCGAGCGACAGGCCCGTCACGACGGCGCGCACCTGCGACGGCGACAGGCTGATCTCGAGCCGCCTCCGGCGCGAGCGCGTCATGCGCATGTTCTGCTCGGGCTCCTCCTGCCGCCGCTCCTCCTGCGGCCCCCGGTTCCTCCTCGCCCTGGCCACCTTGCGCGCGCCGCCCGCCTCCTCGCTGGGCCCCCGCAAGGGCCGCCCGTTCTGGCCCTTCTCCCTGAGCACCGGCTTCGACGCCTCCTCGTGCCTCCTCTTCCTGGTGCTCCTGACGGTGGCCGTTTTGTCGTTCTCTATCGACTCCTTCGTGGCCCTGGTCTTCTTCTCCCTCTCCCTCTCGGCGCTCCTCTTCGGCGCGGTCGACTTCTCCTGGGGCGCCTTCTTCCTCGGCCGGCCCTTGCCCCGCTTCGTTTGCACCTTCCCGCCGGTCTGGCCGCTGTCGCCGTTCGCTTCGGCCTCCCTCTGCGTCTGTCTCGTCTCCATTCTTCTCCTCTTCCTGGGGACAGGCGACTCGGGCTCCCTCGCCTTCTTCATCCGGCTGCCTTTGGGGAACGCCACCTCGGTCTCGTCCAGGCCCTGGCTGCTCTCTATGTAGATGTAGTCGTCCAGTTTCGACCTGGACTTTCCGTACGTCTTCTCTACCGGCCTCACTGACGGTATGTCTTCCGTGTCGTCCGTATAGCTGGGCTCGCTGCCCTCCGTGACGGGCGTGTCTTGGGTGTTCGCCCTAATCAGTTCCACGTCATTCTCTATCGAGCTCTTGTTCATTCTGCTCTTGAGGTTGTTTATCGTCTCCAGAAGAGAGGTCTCCTTCGGCTCGGTGTCCGTTTGATCGCTGTGGGAGGAGGTGCCCGCTTCGGAAGCGCTCGACTTGCGCTGCCTGTTCTTGTTCCTGCGCTTGTAGAGGTCCGCCTTGGTCATATCCTGGAACGGGGATTTTAAAATATTTTAAAAAGCAAATGTTCCAATTTGAAAAGCGTTTTTTTGCGAAATAATCAATACCTTAATACGCTTTATATCCTTTTTTACTATTAAGTATAAATTTATGATTCATTTACTTTGGAAAGATCAAGTTTGAGGGGCCTTACCGTAAATAATCCAAAATTAAATGGTGTTATAATTTCTTTTATTAACCAGAACTCTTTAATCTGAATCTCTCGTTTAATCTGAACTATAATTACATGACGTTTCGAACACTTTGCATAGTCTATTCTCACAGGAAGGACCGAAGTGCTATACGTCCTAACGTCTCTGACTAACGATCTGTCCTTATTACGCACTAATTAAAGTGCCCGAGTGTGGCCGTAAAAGAGACATCCGGATTAGTGGCTTCGCCAACCTTCAACGGACAAGGTACCATACTCGGCCTGCCGAAAGAACTACACAATCCTCCTTCCTCCAGAGGAATCCCTTGCCAGTAAAAGCAGTAACTGCCGTCTTAAGAGACTACTCTCATCGTCACTCGTCCATTCGCAACGACCCACGATGACTCCGCGTCGCAGTTGCCGAAATATCGGCTTAGGCGCCGTGGGTCGTGGGTTCGATTCCCAAAGGGGCAACTATTCAAGTGTCCTATACATAATTGTTTCTGATCTCGATGTTTGTCTACGTGAATTTTACGTCCTTACGATACGGTGAATACAATAGACCCCGTCCATGCAAATATAAAACGACCCGCTATTCGATCCATCGCGCACGGGCCGGGGGCTCACCGCTAGCTGGAAGCCGGCGGCGTCTGCGTCGGCGTCGGCGGTGACGTCACCGTCCGCGTCCGCCAGCCGCGCGAGCAGCTCGTGCGCGCTGAGCCGCGACGACTCCGAGCAGAGGAGGCCCGCCACGATCCTCTTGCTGCCGCTGGACACGCCCTCCCACAAGGGACCTGACGATGTACAGCTCTCGTAAGTCCACATGCCCCACAGCTGGGCAAGGGCCACCTTCGAACAGGGGACCATAGTCCACCGCACGATTCCTTGATTGCAATAAGTTTCTATAAACTTTAAGGGGTTTTTTTATGTGAGAAGGTGGCAAACGAGCTGGCGGTTCGCCTGTTGAAGTCACAACCTGGAACACTCGTAGGGTTGCACATGCGTTGTCGTCTTTTAATAAAGTGGGCCCCGGCTACCTCGCTCGCCAGACGAAACGCAGAAGTTTAACACTTCTCTCCTACTTCACGTCGCTCTTCTGTTAGTTCATGGTACTTATCCGAGCGGACCGGCCCATTCGTGCAACAGCAAATACCGTTGCGTGGTTCTGATACAGTTGAGTTTCTCTTCTAAAATTTTTGGGGTAATCTCAGTGGCACATACATATATAGGCTGTTATTGTACTTTACTTTATTTTTCCAACTTTATTATTTTTTTTTGCGTTTTGATGAAGAGAAAAAAACGAGAACTCCTCAAAAAAAAATACCACTCGAAATGACAGTAACAAAAATTATATAGCGCCATCTCTAGATGAATGTTACTTACTGGTATCCAAAACTTTGTTAATAGAAACTTTTATAAATTTTTCTGATAACTTATTACAATTTGTACCATCTCTGCTCACAAACAAATTGCACTTACCGTCCATAGAGAAGTTGCCGGTTCTTATTCTGTCCATGAAAGCGGTGACAGGCTCCTTTTTGGAGACAGGCTGGAACGGCGCTTTACCGCACAACATGCAGTACTGGAAATGTCGAAGATATTAATTAGTATATGTGATAAAGATAAAATAACTTTCTACAGGTATAATGATATAAGTTTTAGCTGTCATAAAACCACGCAACAGTCTTGGACTCGAACAGGTTATAATGGTGATGATGGAAGAGCTATGGAGAGTGGCATATGGAGGAGTATGGAGGAGGTACTGTGAAGGAATGGAGGATAGAGATATCTAAAAGTTTATATAGTGAAGATGCCGTATGCCGTTGCAGAATAGGATTCGAAAGGGAGTGGGCTCATGATGATGATGATAGAGGAGGTATGGAGATTGACATATAGAGATTAAGTACGGAGGAGGTATTATTAAGGGTGAAGGATAGTGATAATGATGGAGGAGCTATGGAGAATGTTATATAGAGAAGTTCGGAGATGGTATTATGAAGGGAAGGATGAGTTTTGGAGTATACGGATATCTGAGGGTGTAGAGTGGAGAATGCAGCATGGTGGTCGTTGCAGAAAGGGGGTCGGAAGGTACTGGGGTAATGATTATGATGGGGATGGAGAAAGTATGGAGGGTGTCATAATTATGGGTGAATGGGGAAGGACGTATAAGTGTTTAGTGGAAAGTGCAGTATAGAGGTCGTTGCAGAAAGGTGGTCTTATGCCCGGTTCCAATTTTCAACGAACGGCCATTAGTTAGATTGTCATTATGAAGTCGTCACAACGAGTCGTTATGAAAGATACGAGGCTATGTAACTGACGGCCGTTCGTTGAATATAGGAACCGGGCACTGATGACGGTGGCTACTCACGAATATGACGCCGAGGCTCCAGAGGTCGCAGGCGGGCCCGTAGCCGGGCGCGGCGGGCGACCGCGCGCACGAGACCACCTCGGGCGCCGCGTACGGCAGGCTGAGGGACCGAGTCGCTTGAGACACACGGGCGACAAGGATGGCCAGACACGTGTGTCTCGTCCGTGGACGATAAGGATGGGGCGACACACGGACGAGCGTGGTGCTATATCCTCAAGCGACACTAAGAATCCTTCGACTTGCGGGTCTCTCGGAGCGGAAGGACGCGATCGCTCGAGACACACGGGCGACAAGGATGAGTTGACACACGAACGCACGCGATGCTATACGGCACGCGAAACGCTATGAAACTCGCAACATACAGGTCTCTCGGAGCGGAAGGACGCGATCGATCGAGACACACGGACAATCAGGATAGTGCGACATGCGGACGCGTGCGATGCGCTATATTCGCACACGGAGTTATACGTATCTATCGACATACGACTCTTGGAGAGAACCCGTGGAGCACACTCCGTATGGATATAAAACGCCAACAACAAATTTGACATATGTGGCACATGAACACATGGAACGAGTGCCACACATGATACCACAACTGTGGTGGCGGTCTTCGCTGTTGCTGAAACGGGCAGGTCCATTAGGGGAAGTACCGTAATCTCAAAGAAAACTGGTGCAAAGTAAAGTACTTCTGCGTTTCGTATGGTGAGAGAAATAACCGGAGCTCAGTTTAATAAAACGAAGCGACGCATCTACAACCGTAAGGGTGTTACAAATTTCCACGCGTGAGTTAACAAAAGAACAATCCCATATACCACTAGCCGAACTAAATGCAAAAATATGAATTCCACATCACGTGTACAAGTAACCCCCATCCCCCCCCCCCCCCCCCCCCCCCCCCCCCCCACACACACATGAATGAGGCAGTGAGAAGCTACGTTTACTCACCTGAAGCACGGCGTCATCATTCGAGCCCTATCCCCCGGCTCGGGCATGCGTCGGGCGAAGCCGAAGTCGACCACTTTGACGCGCGCCTCGGCGGGCCGCGGCGACGTGAGCAGAATGTTCTGGAACATACGGATGTGACGATCAACACTTTAAAATGGACCAAGTTTTCCACCGATGCGGGATCCGGACCCACCTCTTCCGGATTCGCGCCCAGATGCTTTAAACGATTGACGCAGCGAAGAAAATCTCTAAGTGTTTTATTTTATATACATTGTTCTTTTTTAAGCGTTTTAAGCAATGCTTGGCGCAGCTATTGTTATGTCATTTATACCACACGAACAGTTTGATCAGGACTTTCAAAGAGGGCTTATATTATTTTGATATCAACGTTCCCCGCGAATGAGATGTCAGATGATGACTTTCAAATAATCGAGGAGTATGATGACAGAGCAACACAGGCTTTTGGCGTTAAAGTCCGAATGAAAGTTTTTTTTTTATTTTATCAATTTTCATAGAATCTCTTTACATAGAAATAAATTATTAATTATAAAATTATATGGAGACTGCACTATCAAAAAATATTTTTTATAGGGAAACGATGTGTAGTTTTAAACTATGCTAATTATACCACGAAGCATTACAACAATCACAAAGCCAATGATGTCAATCAGGTGAAAGGGGCTCCAGAGGCCAAAGAGGCCGGAGATGTGAAAGAGGCAAAAGAGGCAAAAGAGGTTGTAGAGGCGAAAGAGGCTGTAGAGGCCGCAGAGGCCTTCGCTCACCTCCGGCTTGAGGTCCCTGTGCACGGTGCGCCTGGCGTGCATGTGCCGCGTGGCGAGCGCCAGCTGCGCCAGCAGCCGCCGCGCCACCCGCTCGCCTAGCCCGCTCGCGAGGTGCGCGCTCAGCTCGCCGCCGCACGCGAGCTCCATTACGATGTACGTGAACGCCTGACGATCAAATCAAATCGAATCAAATCGAATCAAATCTAAAACGCGCCTTCTTATGAATCGGCAAACTTTACATAAAAAATTATATACAGGATGATTTTATAGACGACGGAGACATTAATAGAGCATATGCAGAATTTGATTCTAAATCTGAATCTAGTACGTACTTGTGACCTCATTTTTCTTTTTTTTTTTTGCAAAGATTCTTTTTAATTTTTTCAAACATTATGGACACCTTAAAAAATTCCTGCCTTACCGTCTCAATACATTAACCTATTGAAATGATTGAATTGATATTTTTCTGGTTATTTCTTGTCAAAATAAATATTAATATTTTTTTTAACTATGGAATGTTCGATGAACCTTATATCAAAGTATGTACTTCGTCTAAAAAATCACCCTGTATAGGTTCGTAAGGTACCACAGGTTCGGTAAACAGTTTCTGCTGAGAAGAGACCGGCAAGAAAACTCAACACGTGCTCTTTTTTAAAAATATCAGTTTACAACATAACATACAGGTATTACTTATTATCTATCTTATTCTAGCCTACGTGAGTATCAACAGTATTATTAACCCCACATCGCTCGACCATTGCAAAATACTCCTCAACTAGGCGTAGGGGCGGCATCGCTCAGCTCTCACATAATAGTTTTTGACTATTATGACCCGTGCGAAATCGTAGCACGGAACCGTGACCAGTCACCGAGCGGTAATATAATATGTAGTGTGTAAATAAGTATGTATCAATGAATATATATATATGTATATACTTACTAGCGTAAGAGAACAAAAGCTTCCATTACTCGGAGAGGTCCAACGTGAAATTATTCATACTTATAGAAAGAAATACGCAGATTGCAAGGTGTCAACGAATACTGCCTTCAGACTGAAGGTGGAACCTCGAAGGTCGGATTGATGATGGACGATGGTCTCACCGAGTCGTGGAAGACTTCGTGCAGCGTGATGATGTAGGGGCTCCCCTGGCACGCCTTGAGCAGTTCGATCTCTTGCTTCACGTCCTTCTTCTGCGACGAGATTATCTGGAATAGTGGTAAAAAAAAACAAGATAAATTTCATATTCAATTTTAAAACAAATTCAGAAATAACTTAGATGTTTTGGTCTCTCTTATAAATTAAGCGCCACGGTTATCAGTACTTTAGTTTGGTTTGCTTCTAGATTTCGGACAATCGAAATAGTTTATACGGAATCTAAATGTGTGTGTACAAAAGCAGACAATGAATAGAGTATCTATGTGTGTACATAAAAAAGCCAATAAATAAAGTATGTATGTGTGTAGATATAACCAATGAATAGAAAAAATATGAGCGTGTACGTGAAACAGCCCAGCGAATAGTGTCAACGTGTGTGTAAATAGTGTGGTCAGTGAATAATGTCTGTGTGTGCATTTCGGGGTCACCTTGACGGCGTACTCCTTCCCTGTCTGCCGGTGTATGCACTTTCTGCACACGGAGTAGGATCCGTCACCTAACAGGGGAGTGCTGAGGTCCACAGCGTACTTCTGGAAGAAGGGCGAGTCCTGGAAAAAAATAAATAATTTATAGAAAACAAAAAAACCAATACCAATTCATCCAAGCAATTGACGAGCACATAACAGGTCAATTAAAGCATATCCAAAGTGGCCTTTGAAAGGGCTTTGAGATGTTTAGTTTGTTTTCTTTAACTCGAGAAAGAAATTATAACTTTGCCGTAACTCGAAGCTCTCGGTGTTACGGGGCGTATTCGTCTAAAATGACGACAGGATATATAGCACAAAACTTTTCGCATGGATAGAGTGCACAACATGTAAAATTAATGAAAGAAACGTTCTGAAATGCAATACGTTGAAATCTTCACGGTCTTGAGTGGCGTCGATATATCTAGAAGTAAGCCTATAAGTTTCTTCAGGAATAAAGCACCAGTACTACGATACGTTTCTAGTTACTCATGGATCTACCATGATTAATTAGAAAATACCACTAATGTGGATGAGGATTTTGTATGTTATAGAATAAAGAAGTGCGGAAAGCTATAAAAATCAGAGTTAATTAAATAATACTCTATATAAAGATGGTGCAATATATGGATATTTACACGCTGTGAAACATTTGTACATAAAAAGTGGAAAAACAGTATGGCTCTGCGGGGCGCGAAAATCACGACGTCTATCTACTTTCACAATATTCAAAACAAAACAATTGTGTTTCCAAAAAAAAAACACATTTTAATTCATCTGGACTTCAGAGACTAACATCGAAATAGAATCAATCATGGACATTTTTATTTACACCGGCCAGTAAGCCATTGAGCCAGCGCGAAAGAGCCGCTTCGCGAATACTTCTTCTATAGCTCGTACAGTTAACTTAGAGCTGGGGATGGCCTCACCTTCGCCACCCAGCCCTTCAGCTTGTCGTGCTTCTGCCCGGTGGCCTGCAGCCATATCTGGTCCGATATTATGTTCTCCGAGAACAGGATGCTCGGCGCCACGTACGAGTAACCTGGGAAAATTGACATCTGTTAGCTAGTTTCCTTTGGGGGATATAAAATGAGATAGGATATCGAGTATAATGAAATAGTTGTATGGCGATACTAAACATTAAAATTGTTATGGGCTACAGATTAAGTCTAATTTTTTATATTGTATTTCTATGTAATAAGACTGGAGAAGAATATCAGATGTACTTTTTCTTTCATTACTAAATATAAGCACATATGGATCCATCAATATGCTTATGATTTTACCCTCACAAGACAGAATCGCCTAACGTCGGAGCCAGACTGAACTAAAATTATCATGGGCTTATTCAGAATAAGTCTAATTTTTTATATTGTATTTCTATCCAATAAGTCTGAGGTAGGACATCAGATATTCTTTTATTCATTTCACAAAGACTACACTGCTTGGTTTGGTCTGTACCAATTCCATTAATACTTTCTCTCTTAATGCCTAGAGACAGCAGCACCGCTTTTTTATCCCTTTCCATCTCTTTTCGTTCTTTAATATTTACCTCGATAACTTGATCGTCAATGAAAGCCGCCGGTATGTGCTACGGCGCTGTATTCGTACCATACCACTACATGGTTCTTTAAACAAAGTTGTCTGGTAGCTAGAGAGAGCTAAGTTTATCGGGTGCTTAAGCTGTCGAGCCAGATCACGATAAACAGAAATCTCGCCGGAATCGATGGCCCCCGATCCTGTTGACTGTTTAGCGGCAAAGTAATCATCACGAAACACTCACCCAGGAACAGCTTGTCGTGGTGACGCGGCGCTTGGGCAGGCGAGTCGGTGGGCGGCATTCTGGTGAACTCGTCGGCGAAGTTGCAAGTGTCGGCGGCGTGTGAAAGCGCGGGCACGAACGGAGCGGGAACCTCCCGCCTCGACACCGCCTCCCAGTCCAACTCCTGGACGCCGAACGCTTATATTCCCACGACTGGGACGCACCGAACGTCTCGCAGATTTATGGGTTCGTTATACAGCGTGTCGTTACAAACGCGAAAATAAATGAACACACGTCTGACGCTACTTGTCAATATACATCAAAAAATTTAAAATTTTAAAAAGATCCGTAATAAATATTTTTCAAAAAAAACTAATTAAATAAAAAAGAAACTATATTTGTAACATCCTGTACAACTACAATTGACTGATTCATACATTCAGTTACTTTTTCATTCGTTGCCGCAGCGTCGCATTACGAATCTCTCCTAACAGTATGTTTTATATCTTTTAAATTCATTCAACCCTTTCATATGCTTTGTGACCTTTACAAATGAACTTTACGTTACAGTTTTATACGTAACGTTCCAAAATGCTTGTTTTGAAAAATTTAATAACTCTGTAAATATTGATGTTTAAAGAATGAATGTAAATGTTCAATACAATTTTCATAAGTTATCCTCTATACGTGTATTTGTTTATGGTCGCGTTAGTAGCGCCACGCTGTATACCTAAATAGTAAATCATCGCGAGACCACAACAGGTTTTCAAACGTTTTAAGCAAAGAAATTTTTGTGTTAAAACCTCTGATGGAAGACTAATGTGACTTTTCTATGAAGCGCCTGATAGTGCTATCGTGATGACATGATCATTAAACCGTATAATAAAAAGGGTTACATTGGCAATATTATTATATTCTATATTATATTATTATTTATATTGGAACGAGTATCGTATAAAGAATTTGAAGAAGAATCGAGTATAATTTCCCATAAAATGTGAAATCAATTGTAAGTATCAAATCACGGTTCACACATACAAGAAGTATATTTGAAGGGAAAAATTCAATGAACTACGCTATAAAAACTATGAGCACACAAAACACCCGACGAACGTTGGAACATGGGTCTAACCTGGAAGAACGGATGCTTCTTCAGCTCCTCCGCATCACCGTCGCCACCACCCAGACGGCGTCTAGGATCCTTTACTAGGAGTCTGAAAGATAAATACCAACTTAATCAATTCCACAGTCAAAGTGTTGGGTATAATGGAGAAATATAAAGCGACTTCCCATCATCACACGTAAACTAGGATTACAAAAAAAAACGCAGAAACTAAATGACTCCTATATTCTAATTTTATGTCTCGTCTTTATACTATCCTCAAATGTAACTGCGCTTCTTAGCTTCTTAGTGCAAAAATTTATACTGATATAATAAAGCTGAAGAGTTTGTTTGTTTGAGCACGCTAATCTCAGGAACTACCAATCTGATTTGAAAAAAATCTTTTTGCATTTGATAACCAAATTCTTGAGGAAGCCCATAGGGTATAAAACATCATGCTACGACCTACGGGGATGATACAGAAACAGTTCTGATGGATGAAATGGCATGGAACACCTGGTTGTGGAATAAAGAGCTGATACACAGAGCCTACCACTCTAACAAAAATTACAACCTAGAGTGTACATCTTCGATAAAATATTCCTTTATATATAATAAAACGGACACTAATGTACTGCATCCACTAAAATCTACAGTACCTGTTAACAATGGACCGAAAGGAATCCAAAGTTCCGATCTAGTGTATACCCAATGGTGAGGAATGGTGTGGTCACAGCAACATACGATAAGCGCTACTCACTTCTAGATAAAATCCTGATTTTAACCCATTGGTGAGGTGTGTTGAAGTGACAGCAATATACTCACTTCTTGATAAAATCCTGGACCTCGGGACTGACGTCATTGGGCACTGGGTAGCTGCAGCGGACGATGCGCTTGGTGATCTCCTGCTGGGTGTTCCTCTCGCCCTCGACGGTGAAAGGGGAAGCCCCCGTCAGGAGCTCGTAAGTCAACACGCCAACCGACCACCAGTCGACGGCCTGCGGACAAGACATAGGAAACCATTGAAGGAAGAAGGAATCTTATAAAATCTTTGATATAAGCATACTTGGTGCGTCTGTTAGTTTTTTTTTAAATGTGAAAGTTGCCAAGCGAGCAGACGGTTCACCTGATGTTAAGTGAATACTGCCGCCCATGGACATCTGCTACACCCGAGGGTTCCAGAACCTTTTGGACATTGGGCTTTTAGTTATTAAACCGAAGCGATTCAGCTAATGAGATATTCGTATTGTAAAAAAAAAGTTTAGTCGACTAAAAAGTATGGTTCATTATCTTTATTATTATATATAATTATATATATAATAATTTTAAAATTATTTTGGCCAATTTCCATGTATAAATTAGACCATCCAATCTTGACGGTACTTTTCTTTAATGCTGAAAAACCAATTTGTTGGTTACATAAAATGATTCTCACGTGATCGTCGATAACGAGATAATATGATTTAATGTATTGACCTAAAAATTAGATAATTGACAAGGTAACCCTCTCCACGATAATAATATTCAAATTCAAATGTTATAAATGTAAACTTTTTATCCTGGTCAGGGTAAACTGCTGGTACTCTCGACATAATCATAAGTTGAGGCAGTAAGGATCGGACTCTCAACTGAGATATTGCATTCGTGCTGGTAACCACTTATATAGAAGACCTGCGGATGCCTAAACTCAGGTGTGAAAAGTTTTATTTCACGCCGGTTTCTTTGGTCCCTGTCATACCGGCCTATCCAATAGCTGTTACACAAGTTGTTGCTACTCTATCATTTAAAAAAAAACTAACTAACTATTTCCACTGCAAGAACTTATTAAGGACATTGCAGCGTTGTACAGCCGTGATAGCTCAGTAAGAGCCGTGATAGCTCAGTGTCCGGGCGCTCGCCTTTAATTCAATATACTCGAGCAACCTGAGTTCGATCCCCGGTGCCGGCACCAATGAAGTTTTTAACTTTAAGTGCTGACTTATCACGTGCTCCGCGGTGAAGGAAAACATCGTGAGGAAACCTGCAAATTTAAAAAAAATAACAAAAAATATATATATTTCGAAGATATGTGAAGTCCGCCAACCCGCAGTTGGGCCGCGTGGTGGACTATGCCCTGATACCCTCTCTATAGAGGAGGCCTTTGCCCAGCAGTGGGACATGTATAGGCTGTTACTTTACTTTACTTTTACATTAACATTACGGCTGTTTTCTTGAAACTAATCGTATCGGAAACAAACAAAAATGTCGATTGTACTGGTTCATCTTTCGGTGCACGTGATGTTGTGATGCATTCGTAGCCTCGATTTCTATATCGGCATTTTTTGCGATCGCCGCACTTCGGAGTGGACGATTAATAAATTCGTGGAAGTATATTGTTCCTTTTCTTATTACAGAGTTAATTGGAACGGTGTTATTAGTGTTTTCAATTTAATGGGCCAATTATGGTACGGTAAACCTAGTTCCATGATGAACTCTGTCGCGTTCTCATCTGGTGTCTTGCTGTCACGAAAGCGTCTTCGTATAAATATTTGTGTGCCACTCAGAGACATGTATTGAACCAATGCACAATACCATAATACTGTAGGACCATAGCATACTTTTCTTTTTCCTTCTTTCTTTTTGTTAGAAACATTGCCCTTACTTTAGGATAACATTATCCATTATCGTTTTACAAACAAAAAATTCACGTGGACAAACAACCAGATGCGAAACAACTATCTGTGGGTCACAAAAATAGTGGTCCCGTGTGGGAATCGACCCCACGAACCCCGACACCGAAGCCTTCCGCAGATACCTTGGCAACTGTGAAGGCCCCGTTTTGTTTCGGATTGTTGCGACAAATTAGTAGTCAGTTTTACACTGCAAAAAGCGGCTGTAATTCTAACAATATAATCATTTACAATTAATACAATCGGTAATTTGCAAAAGATATTAATCACGTTTTATAATCGATAATTATTATAAATAACAATTGATATGCTTTTGCATTGCAATGTTATCGTGAAGTGCTTCATGCGGTCTATAAATAACATTATAACGGAGTAAGACATTGTTGGTTAGTATGCAGTCTTGGAAAATATGAAAACCAAATCTGAACCTCTTCACTAGTGCGTATAGGTTACATTATCCCAAAGTGTGTTGTTGTGTGTTGATTAGAAAAAAGAAACCTAAATATCGCTTGCATATTGTCCGTTATGTATTTGAAACTAAAGTCTAAATCAAGTCGAATAGATATAATAGGTTATATGCCGAAATTCTACTCAGTTCTTATCTCTATTTAACCTCAATGGCTGCACCACCACTGACCATCCTCATTACTGGGATGGTAGTCGAGCATAAGTCGGTCAGTGATAAGAAAAGATTAGTCAGATTTCGTGGCGACCGAGTCAATATTTCATTCTTTATGACATATTAGATAAATTCTTCTATATTACTAAACGAATGGTTAATTTCAAGTGCTGAATTATCACGTGCTCAGCGGTGAAGGAGAACATCGTGAGAAAACCTGCATATTTACGAAAATAATAATTAAAATAAAATATTTCGAAGATATGTAAAGTCCGCCAATCCGCAGTGGGGCCGCGTGGAGGACTATGCCCTTATACCCTCTGTATAGAGGAGGCCTTTGCCCTGCCGTGGGACATGCATAGGCTGATACTTAACTTTAACTTTTAACCGTCAGTTATTGAATTATAAATTTTGTGTCCGATCTCCGATGCAGTAGGAGTTAATTGCATCTTGTCTCGAAGTAGTGGTTCGTTTGGGCCCAGATTTATTTCTTCTATACTATTGTCTAGATCGATGTATCCATTTGTCGGGCAGCGTGGCCGGTGATTCCGAACGCGCCCGAAGGCGTCCGAGAGGCGCCGAGCGCGCCGCTTCCTCGAAACCTTGGCGGGAGTTACCGTAGCGATAACCATAATGTAAATTGTGTGAATGTTTGTATTGTTCACACAAACATTCGGAGCTCGCGTATCGGCGTGTCGACATTTGGAAAGGCGTTAGCAACTAATGGGCGATAACTACAGCCTTTTTGATTCCACTGCATTTTTCCCCGCAAAGTCTAACCACAGGGCTCGTTTCGGAAACACTTTTTTGTTTTCCAGGGGGGGGGGGGGGTATATAATTACGTATATATTAATTAATATATACATAATTATATACCCATAATTCTAAATTAATTAAATTATCCTAGCTGAACCCAGCCAGGCTTCTATGTGGCTTTTTGTTCCGTTTCCGAATTACACTTTTCGAATTACACTCCCGTTCAATAAAGTCAATCCATCGGCTGGTTTTTGAGTTGTGTGGACACAAAGACCTTAAAGATAACCTGAAGGATTGACATTTTATAATTTTAAAGGGTGCTATTGAGCAAGAGGTTGAGAAAACCTGATAATAACTAAGAACGTCGGTTATTTGTTATTGTACAAGCTTTGCATAGTTTGGGACTAGATAATGTTGTCTAAAAATATCTCCTGAAACAATAAGGTTTGTTGTATACGCTAACTATTAAATATTCAAAAATAAATTTCATTTGCACGACAAACAGCCCCAAGACCTTACGTGTCGAAACGAAAAATTGAATGCAAGCGTGAGCATATGTTTTCACAATACCGACAGTGGTACACACAATAAATCTTCTAAGCAAACAATTAGAAAATCGTTACTGGGCAATTGCAACCTTACGGTACAGCAATACAGAATAAAATCATTTACACACCTCCGACAGGAATCAAACCTTGAACGTGATACAAGCGAGGCCGCACTCTTGCGGAAGGTTATTGCAAGTTAGCGGTAATTCTTTTTTCTTCTCGAAAAATCTTAAACCCCGCACGTTATGCACGAAGCAATAAAGGTCAGAATTATTCGTATAAAACCGGGACAGTAAGTGTACTATAGATTTTCGACCGTAACTTATTGCCGTAAAGTGTTCTTTCGCGTGCTTTAATCATTTAGGTCACATTCCTATTGAGGATTTTTTGGCAATAGTTTGCCATGGAAACAAGTTTTTATTCGCACCGAAGGCATCAAATGCTCAGCTAAGCTAAACCGCGAAGCAAGAATTTGCAATAATATTGTTATCAATAAGATTTTCTATTTGCAAGTAATTGTCGCCTCCCGGCGATTTAAATAAGTATTGGTATAAGGCGGTGAGCCATGATAGCTTAGTGTGCGTGCGCTCATTTTTAATTCTATATACTCGAGTTCAAATCCCGGTGCCGGCACCGATGAAATTGTTAATTTCAAGCGCTGACCCATTATGTGCTTATCGGACAAAAAATCATTAGAAAACCTGCATGTTTTCGAAACAACAACAAAATTTTTTTTTCGAAGATACGTGAAGTACGCCGATCCTCAGTAGGGTCGCGTGGTGGATTATGGCATAACACGTTCTGTACAAAGGAGGCCCAGCAGTGGGACATAACGTGGTGGATAACAATACCAAGTTCACTGAGGCCATAGCTCAGGGCGCGTTGCCCGGAAGACGCAGGTTCGATCTCAGCAGCGGCGAAAAATTTTTCGACGACCTATCTCCATATTTTATGTTTGTTCTCAAGTTTAGCTTAGTTTCAAACGTGAAACGCCAATTTTTTTTTTATGGTGGTAAGCGTGCTGGCGGTCCATCTGGTGTTAAGTGATGACCGCCGTCCATGCACATCTGCGACACCCGTAGTGTTGCAGATGCCACCTTTTAACAAAGCGGGCTCCGGCTACCTCACTCACCAGACGGACCTGTTGCGTGGCCCTACCACATGTTGTTCGTGACCTAGGCACAGGCCCTCGCTATTGCAGTGGGAACCGGCGATCGCGAACCGCAAGCCCGCCACCGATTGCCGCGCCAACGGGCCCAGAGAGCAAAGCGCGATACGGTCGAAGATTACGCCTCGTTACCCGCAAACGGGGTCCCACTAATGGAGGCGCGAGAACGTTCCGAGACGACGAGCTAACCGGGTCACGGGGCCGCGTAGGAATCGCCCGGGCCTAATATGTTAACGCTATTCGACTCGTAACGTCCTTGTTGCGGGGTCAGTTGTAAGAAAATTAAAGTAGTGTTGGAAGATAGGAGCGTAGTTGCACACTGCAACGGTCTGTAAAATGAACAGCGCTCGCCGTGTTCGGCGTGCGTAAGCTCTAGTCGAGTGAAAACGATCGTGTCGGTTAATTAGAACTGTAATTAAACCCTTCGTAGTTTGCCTTACTGGCCACTAAGTTCTTTTTAAAAAATCGATTATCGTTTATATTTCTAAGAATACTCTAATTGCCGCATGAAAGCACCACCTCACTGCCGCATTCCTGGTGCTATAGGTTTCCCCTTAATAGTGGTTCATAGAGTGCCACACGATCTCTTCAATCCCCCACCCCCCAAACTGCCACGAAGACCGATCCAAAGCCATCTGCGTCTATCCACTTCCCGCACTTATTTCCACTATTTCGTTTGAATCATAAAGTTGATATATTAAATATAAATAAAGAGTACCAAAAAAAGGAGTCGGAACCACCGTCGGAGGTCCCGCCAGATATCACTATAAACAGTGCAACAGCAAATACTATAGTTGGTCCTCGCCTACGGCGAAGGTGAACCAACAGGTCGCGTACACGAGGTATACCCGCGTTCCAGGGCGGTTCTCACCGCCCCCAGCCACTGACTAATCAAGCACAGTCAACGGCTTTCGGGGTCGCGGCCCGCACCGAACCTCGATAGCCCGTAGGGGACACTCCTTAGCTAATGCACGCATGAGCACATCCGCGACCCTACCCACTGTGGAGGTCCTCAAAAACTTGGGTTCTGGCTAGACGCGCCGGGGTCGCGGAAGATTGCGTCCACGTGTTCCCGTCTCCCCGGCCGATGCGATAGAGACAGGTGCAACGTGGGTTTTTTAGTTGGTACCCGTTTCTCACTGGGACTCCCACATACCCCTGCCACTCCCCCGATCCAGTCGTAGGGGATCATCATAAAGGATTTTTCCCACGAAAAAAAGGGTTCTGGCTAGACCGCCGATTCTGCGTTCGATGAAACTAATAGTCTCGGGACTGAAAGCGTTAACTTCAATTTATTTTATTTATTTTTAAACTTCATGCACGAAACAGTACATAGGCGGACTTACTAGCATTTTCTACCAGTCAACCTTAGGGTGATACTGAGAAGATGAGGTAGGTGCACAAACATTTATACAAGATACAAGACCAAAAAAAGGCGAATTGTGTGATGGGGACGTGGTTTGCAAACACGTTTCCCCATTTCAGCAAATTGCTACAGTACTCAAGAGCTGCAACGATGATTTTTAAATGGAGCTCCCGATATTTAATTCACGGACGGAACGCGCAAAAGTATGTGTGGTTCTTGGAAATCGCTGCACAAGGTCTACCGTCTTCAATATGGTTCGTGGTATGATTTTTGTGTGTTAGTTGGAATGATAGCGAGTGACATAGGCATAGGCTACGTTTTACCGTAGTAAAACGTATATATCATTTCAATGTTAAGATCCACTATGATGCGTATTTGAAACACTAATATAATATAAAACATTTATATAAATTTAACCATATCCATACAAATATTATGAACGGAATGCACCAGAAATGGGTTATGTATGATACACAACTCATTGTTAAATCCCTTTGACCGCGCGGGCGAAGCCCCAGGTAACAGCTAGTTTCATATAAAGAAGGTACGAAGTAACATCTCGCAACGACTTGGCGTACGATAAGGACCGAGCTTCGAATCCCGACGGCGTTAAATCGTTCCGAACTATCGTATTTCTTAGGCGCGACAATCGTTGTGTGCGAAAACGAGTGCAGTGGAGACGATGAATCTCTCAAAACTATCGACCGTTTACCTAATTACGTTAACAAATGAATGTGGGGCGCGTGCTTCGTAAACTAGCCCAATATAGATATATTACTAGCCCCAAATGGTACCGCGCTATTGGGAACGGAGACACACAAACCCAAATAAATGCAACGCGCAATCCGATCTATTGTTCGGAGCACAAAGCGATGTCGTTACGCAACCGCTAGCTAATGCTAACGCTTAAAGACACCCGAACTGACCTCCGAACAAAACTGCTGACGCGATATAGAGAAATCACTACATAGTATCAAACAAAGTCGTCCCGCTGTCTGTCTGTCCCTATATATGCTTAGATCTTTAAAACTAAGCAGCGGATCTTAATGCGGTTTTTTTTCTTGATAGAGTGATTCAAGAGGAAGGTTTATATGTATAATACATTGCACCCGTGAAAAAATCTATCAATATCAATTTAATTATGTATATCTACTATACCAGTGTCTTTTCTGATTATAAAGTATCTTTTTCTACTGCTCTTATCATACTAATGGGTCGAAACAACACGTTGAGTAAAAAAAAAAGTAAATTAACAGCAAATCTCCTCTATATAGAGGTTATTAGGGCATAGTCAGTAAACAGTGGGGGGGCAGTACCTCGCGACCCCAATGCGGATTGGCGAAATTCACATATCTTTATATTTTTTTCCTTACCATTTCTAAAATATGGAGGTGAATTCCTTCACCACTGAGCACGTGATAAGCACCTTAAAATTACAATACACAATGACAACAATGAGGGATGAAACATGTTGAATCTAAAAATCGCTCCCTGTCGGTGAACTAGGATAACCATAACCCACGGTAAGGACAAAAGCTGGTCTTTTATCTACACTATAGTCAAAATTGGACGCAAAAATAGAATCAGTAAGATCAACCGTCTTAATACGGCCGGGGGAGTCCCCGGATGGGTGGTCCACACGAGCCGCTGACCCAAATGGCGGCGACCCGACTCGCGTATCTGTGCTTTGGTCGAGTGAACAAACACGTAGAGTAATATATGTAAGTTGTTACTATAAATAGACGTTGGTCTTCGTGAAAAATGTTCCGCTATAGCGTTCCTAAAGTTATGATAAATCACGAACGACATTTGACGAAACCAAACGAAGATCTGAAGGATCCTCTCATTCACTAATTTTTTATTTTGTCTATAGTGAACGAGGCGGTTGTGAGCGTCATCATCGAATGCGATACAGACCTTTGCGAGACGAGAAGACTGGTTTATTTTGATGGTACAAAACAAAAAGAAAAGTTGCGAGGTGTCTGGAGGAACTGCGGTTGCCAATCCGCTTGCCAGGCGTGGCACTATGGCAAAACCCTTCATGATGGATGTGGGGGAGGCCTATGTTCAGCAGTGGACTCAAACAGGCTGAAATGATTATGATGATGATGAAAACGAAAAGTTGAATTGGAGCTGCGAAAGAAACTCTGATTCCGAGTCCCGCTACTTCGTAATGTGTCAACGCTTTGTACCTTTAATTACCAAAGTAACTCCGCTAGGGCTTTACATTCTTGTGGCGGCGAAGGTAACCTAACTAACTAGCAGCCAGATACCGCGTTCGTGTTTGAGAATGTCGCTAGGGAGCAGGCGGGTCATCGGATGTTGAATACCACCGTAAACATGTACCTATAAATAACACCTGTGGCGTTGTAAATGTTTTGTCGGCCTTCTAAGGAGTGGGCCGCGGTCACGCCATGGTATACCCGTTCAGCCGTTCCCTCAAAATGTGTGATGTCTGGCAAACCGCAGTGGAGTCGCGTGGTTTATTGTCCGTAACTCTGTACAGAAGAGGTCTTTTTCCAGCAATATATATGGTTCTTTATTTTGCCAACTATCCATATACTATAGGAAAAGATAATTCGATTGTATACGTCTCGTTTAATTTGCATCGGAAGTTGTTATGCAACTTTTCATGCAACTGTCGAACGGTCGACTATAGTCTTATTGAGTAGATTCAAAGAAAGTGCCGACAGACCTCTGCTCGGTCGTTAATCAAACGTTCTAACAAAGCGGGCCAAGGATGGAGGGGCGGGCTGATACGCAGAACGTTCTGCGAGAGCAAATGTGCGCCTTGTACTCTAGAAATATGGTGTAAAATCGCGCGGCGCTCACTTATAACGTGCGTCGATTCGATTAGGTACAGATTATATTATTTAATTTCACGATCAGGATTATCAAAAGGCAAGCGTTGATCCATTCATGAGATATAGCTTTCAGATTTAAAGTTAACGAACAAGTCGACCATACTGTCGATTTGACACAGACAAATCAAATTTCATGTGTCAATATGACAGCTGAGGTCGTCTCAGATTCGAATTACGATGTTATTTGCGTTGTTAGTACCGCCCATAGAAGCAGAGATCCCATAGAAAGTTCGCAACTTTGCACGAATCGCTCGGCTCTATTCTCCGCAGGGGCCGCCACGTGTATTTTTAGGCGAGCCTTGTTGTTGTTGTTATTCTTGATTGTCAACTTTTTCGACGTTCGGTTTACGAGGACGTCAATAAAAACCATTAAAATTTCGCCAAGCCAATAATTGAAAACTAGGTGACCCGTATTAAAATTATAGCACAATTCCGTGTTCGGTCGTCGAGTTTTTTTTAATTTGAAATGGCGGCAAGCGATCTGGAGGTTCACCTGATGTTAAGTGATAACCGCCGCCCAAGCACAACTGCAACAACTTTGGAACCTTCAAACTATCCGATGACTCCGTGGCATAGTTGCCAAGGTATTGACTTCGACGTCAGGGGTCGTGGGTTCGATTCCCACACGAGACTATTTGTGTGACCCACAGATACTTGTTTCGCATCTGGGTGTTTGTCTGCGTGAAATTTATGTTTGTCAAACGTCATTACAACACACGATAATATTATCCTAAAGTAATGGCACTGTTTAAAAAAAATTGTGTCCATATTACTTTTTTGCCCTGGAAAAAATCCCTTATGGATCCCTTGCTACTGGATCGGGGAAGTGGCAGGGGTATGTGGGAGTCCCGGAAAGAGACGGGTACCCACTAAAAACCCACGTTGCACCTGTCTCTGTCGTATTGTCCGGAGACACGGTAACTAATCTAACGTAACCAGACGAAACACAAAAGTATAACGCTTCAAATATTGTAACAAAAAAATTTATAATCTTTGAAGTGTATGTGAAACGTTTAGAAGATAAGAGAAAACTCTGCGGCCAATTTAACTTGGATCAAGTTTAATTGTGTTTGTTTATATAGCCGTGATACAATCGATGTTGTAATATTTGTAACCGTAAAGTTAGGATGTGGATGATACCAGAGGGTACTTCTGTTTAGTGGATTCTTTGTAGTTTTATTAAGACTCCTTAAAATATTTTTTTAAGATCAATGCAAAATAAGTAATGCTTAGTAACATAACAAATTAACTAAGCATTACGTTGTCCATATATGTGTTCTGTGTGTATTGTTTGATACAGGTCACACATGATATCATCCGTATGTCTCAACAATGGCATCTTTTAGTTATATTGAATAGTAAAAAATGAAAAGTGATGGATGGTCATTAATATTCTACAAATCTTTAACACCACGATTCTCAATTAACCGGAGTATTACTCCCGTCATCTAGCAAACAGATTTTCATTGCAATACTTTTCACTATCACTACATAGTATACAACAAAGTTGTCCCGCTGTCTGCGCCTATATATACATAGATCTTTAAAACGACCCACCGGATTTGTTGCGGTTTTTTTTTTTACTAAATAGAGTGATTCAAGAGGAATGTTCATATGTATAATACATTGCACCCGTGGGAAGCCGGGGCGGGTCGCTAGTTTACTTATAAAAACTCGTGGACAATGAAATAACTTCTTTCTATCATAGTCGAACTATAAAGTGAATATCAAAAGGCGATTAAATGTTTCGGAATACGTGAAAATTGATTAGAACTGGGCTTTGCTGTACGAGTACGCGACCCAAATTATTGGCGCTGTGGTATTTGGGTTACTCGAGTATTAGTCACAGCGGTGGTTGGGCATTAGGAACCCCATTTCGCCAACTATTCGATAAGACGTGTCCAAGTACATAATAAGTATACATAAATATACATGATAGATTCCAATCGAAATTCGAAATACTTTTTCTTTGTGTTAGCCAATGACAGTGACATTAATTATGTTACGTAACGACATGGCCACCGATTGCCGCCATTTTGTCGTAAATATGGTTTTAAAAACACAATTATCTTGACACATATTTAAATGTTTAGATTGTGTGGTATGTACCAAAACGCGTTTTAATAAGAATCTTCACAGGTTAGTATTGCCATTGGTTAGTTAGTTAGTAAAGTAAACTTCGAGGTTAAACTTAAGAGAAAATTCACTACCGAAACTATGCCTATCAAAAAAAAAAGCTTACTAAAAACTCTGATTCGTAATGGCGATGACCTTGTTTTACCCTTGGCAAACATTCCCAAATCGGCTACCTAGACTTTGGTCTTTATCATTATAATGTCTATAGGGAAGTTAATATAGCCAATTTCTACGAACTCTAACAAATGATTCAAAAATAAGTTACATTATCAGTAAACTATAAAATAGGATTAGATCCACTGACACACACACACTGGACAGTGTAGTGTCTAGAGCTTCGGCCCACAAAAAAAGGCAAATGTGAAGGAATAAATGAATACACTTTTATTGTCCACCACAAATGAGGGTATACATAAAAGTGACAATAGAACAATAAATTTATGCCCTCGCAGAACAGCAGCTTAACAGTGTGTTTGTACGTTTGTCTGCTGAATTAAATAACCTTCTTTCAAAAGTTGGCACCTCCACCGCAACCACTACAGCTGATGATGCCCATCGCCGGTGTTGATCGCCGACCGACAAGTCTTTTCATTCCTTTGCAAATTTCCCATAAAGAAGGATAGACCACGGAGGCTTCAGCGATCCCCGTGACGTCGCTAGGTGCGAAAGGGACGTCGTCCGAAAGAGATGGACGTATGCGGCACACGTCTCGCGTTCGCGGGCTTCACACTATTCGGCCGTTACGCAACACGCGTGCAAGCGACTCAAGTTCAGGGCTATACGCGCCGGCGTAGGCATAGGCGTGACACGGTGACACGGTTTCGCGACCTAGGAGAGGCGAGCACTGGCTAGTGCGAGCGTGGACACACGGCCAAATCGATTTTACACCCTATCGTATAGGACGTAGAGCTCTAATCGTATCGGCCGCACACATATTTCCAAAGGCCGTTGTGTAATCGCTCTCGACGGGACCGCAGACGCGACGCTACAATAAACGTGTGTTTGCGTATACGGAGAATAAAACTGACGGCAAATGGATGTGATCAATTGAAGGGAAAGCTTTCGAGTTCTTTTTTGAAATACAAATTGGACGCAGTGATTGACGTACGTATTTGTTGTTTCAACGGTTCAAGTATGTTTAGGTCATCCGGTCATCTACTGTTGTCTTCGATTCGAAACCTGTGTACGGGTCTTTAATTGTGGGAGTTGGTTTAACTATTATACAATAGTACGGGTCCAATACATCTAATAACGAAAAAAAGTAACGAGTTACAGTTCCACGCATATCACGGCTGAACAAACGCTAACCAACATTCGCGAACGAATCGGCCCCCTGACCCACAAAAATAAGACAATGCAACCGCCATTTTCTCCGTCTATAGATTGGCAATACCCTACCGTAATTTTTTTAATCGTTTCATTCGTGCACACTTCTCGATTTTCTTATTTTTTGCATACTCATTTCCGTCCAATTCATGCGCTGTGCTCGCTAAGCTGTTGCCGTCTGTTTTGCCCAAATAGAACCCATGTTGGTTGTCAACGCTAGACGGCAACGGTGACCATTCGTCGTATCGCGACGGGACAGTCACCATCGGCGTCCATCGCGTGACGTTCCCCCGCGACGGCGACCGTCCACCGTGGCACTGGACTTGCAAGTTCAGGGCACACGCTCGCCGCTCCGCTCGGCTCTAAGGCCCGAACCCACTGACCCAGTTTGCTCGGCCTAGAGCGCGACAAACCGTGCCGTCGGAACTTCGGACTTAATGTCTACGGAGTAAGGTGCACTTTGCCTCGTTCGGCGGTGAGCGGCTCATTATTTGCCCGTCTTCGTTGAGGGTTACGCGGTGGGGTATAAACACGAAGATACAAACGAAAACCTGTTATCGTCGCAACTGATGCGTATAATCAGTACTAATGTTTATAAAGTACCTATGTTTTGTATTGTTGTGACAATTTTGTTGCTTGTTTGTTTGATTCGGATTTTTGTGTTTGTTTCAATAATGACAATCTAATGATTTCTCGTGTTTACGCGAAAGGTACATTATTATCATTGATAAACGGGCAATGAGCATTTCGAGCACATGTTTTACCGTGTTAAATTTGTATCAAAGTGATCGAACTTAAACGAAGAAATTATATATATCTGAATTACCTCCAAGTTAGATGGTTCACAAGTTTTCTAATCGGCAGAGAACCATATTCCATAATTATAGAACATAATTATAGCCTTGTGCGTGACATGGAGAATCCCTTAAATCTACAGGCATCCATAAACATAACATTGATGTAATATATCCACTGAACCATAATATATAAATAAAGTTCTCGTGTCATAATGTTAATTGCAATACTCCACCGAAACGGCTTGATCGATTATTATGAAATTTTATATTTATATTTGGTAGGTCGGAAAATCGATCGTAATTTATTTTTCATACCCGTAAATAAAGAAGATTGGTCCACCGCAAACATTGATTTCTACCCCACAAATTCCCTTGATATAACTTATATCGCAAAACAACGTTTGACGGATTAGCTAGAAACATATAAATATATATGACATTATTAATATAATTATTCAGACATTTATTGTAATTTAAGAAAATAATATAATTCTGTCATTTTAAGTGCATCTCATCCGAATCAATAATTGTTTCTATATGTATTTAGTTGGTAGGCCTTGTTAAATAAATAAATAAGAATGAGATTTAAAAATATAATAACCTGCACAAAACAAATGGTGAATCTTGGTAACAATCTTATCAGGGGGACCTTCAGCGCAAGGATCATTGTGGGGGTCGCGTGTATATTTATTAGAGGAAACAATTTAGCGGCTCGAGGTATTGGCGTGGTTATAAGTAAGTGGAATTAATTTGTTATCGCTGTCCTAGAAACGTTACGTACGCGCGGCACAGCGGTTAGAACACTTCGGACGTGTCCAATAGCCGCGGGCGGTCTGGGGTTTGGTGCAATGCCGTCTTAGGCCACATCGGGGCCCTAGGGCACACAAAAAGGCCCTGATAGAAAGCAAAAAAAAGTGAATGACAAAAACGTTTTTCACCTATTGTCTAATGATTTTATTTTTATTCTATAAAACTTTTGTCGGAATATATCTACCAAAGATAGAGGACAAATCGCTATGCAAATATTTGACAACAGACTATAATGTGTTTGACATTAAAAATATTATTGTAAAAAACGAGTTTTAATTGATTTATTTTATATATTGTTAATGAATAGCTTTTTTTATTTTTTTTTATGCTAAAAGTTGCCAAACGAGCAGACGGTTCACCTGATGGTGAGTGAATACCGCCGCCCATGGACATCTGCTACACCCGACGGTTGCAGATGCGTTGACAACCTTTTGAAAATTGGGCTTTATGCACTTCTCTTTACATTCTTTAAATTTGCCCGATATCACAGTTCTTCCGTGCGCTGAGTATTCTTAAAGAGAGATCGATAGATTTCGCTTCGCACAACAATAATATAATAAAATGTACAAGACCTTCTTTCAATTGTTTCTACCAACTCATAAACAATCGCGGGCTTAATGATAACAACGCACGAAAGGTTGATCGCTTGTGTTGAATAGTAAAGATTCAATTGTATGAGTAATAAGGAAGTAATAACCGAATCAAAACATTCATTTATAGTACTAACATTTATAAAAAAGTTAAAGGTAAGTTTAATCGTTATTGCTGTCAAATTTTGAGCCGTGATAAGTCATGCCCGGTTTCAAAAACACTGATCATCGTAGTAGTCAACTAATCAGCTCAAATGGCTTTTCAAATGTTATTTGAGTTGCCTAACCTATAAAAAAAGTCGCGTGTGTTGTATGGAACCCTCATAAATATTTTTATAAATTTTTAAATTGTTTATAGTGATAATCTTTGCACTTAAGATTGAACATTAAAATATGTAGAAAAAGTGCGAAAAGATTGTCGCCGTTGTGGGAATCGAACCCACGTCTTCGGCATTCGCGGCCTGACGCTCTAGCCACTGAGCTAAACGGCTGATTGCCACACCGACAAAAACCTTAACGCATTCTTCTACATTGTTTTCTTAGCATTTGAAGCAATGCTTGGCGCCATCTATTGTTATATCCTTTCCAGCATACAAACAATTTCGAATATCGTTTTACAACGATAATTCGAACGACAGATGTCGCCATTGCTTTTTTTGAAATTTTTAAATTGTTTATAGTGCTAATGTTTGCACTTAAGATGGAACATTAAAATATGTAGAAAAAGTGCGAAAAGACTGTCGCCGTTGTGGGAATCGAACCCACGTCTTCGGCATTCGCGGCCTGACGCTCTAGCCACTGAGCGAAACGGCTGATTGCCACACCGACTTTTATTTTATTCTGTTTTTTGTTACTATTGCGGCAACGGAATACATCATATATGAAAATTTCAACTGTCTAACTATCACGGTTCATGAGATACAGCCTGGTGACAGACGGACAGACCGACAGACAGACAGCGGAGTCTTAGTAATAGGGTCCCCTTTTACACTTTGGCTACGGAACCCTAAAAGAAATTACATCAGAACTCAAAGGCCGTACTCAGGTGCGTCACATAATCGCAATCGTCCGCATCAAAAAATGAGGAACAATTTCACCAGTTTATATCTCAGCTCTCCCAAGGAGCGTGGTTATTAGCACGCCATAGGGGAGACGAGAAGATAACTGACGAGAATAGATCGCATTTACCTCCGTACCGCACCAGTTGTATCGGTCTATTGGATGGTTCAAATGCGTATTGTTTTAATTGAAGCTACAAAGGCTATTTTCGCTTGAAGAACGCCCCACGTGTTGCTGACGTTTCGAAGCGATACGTACAAACGCTTAGTGATGCACAGCTTTTAATTTATAATGCGTATATAAATATTTCAGGACATATTTATACTATCTAGTGCCATACTAAGCAAATCTTGGACTATGGATGCTTGCTAACTGATAAACATGCTTTTTTGTGTAAATAAATACAACATATTATACATAAGTGAACACCCAAAAACTAGAAAAGCATTATGTTGCCTCACTACTGGCATACATTAAAAAAAACCCTTATTTTAAGTGGTTTCTAAGGTTTCTTACCTGCCATCTGTCAGACTGAAGAAACACCCAGATACGGAACAATTATCTGTCGGTCACACAAATACTTTGTCCCGTGTGAGAATCGAACCCACGACCCCCGGCGCCGAAGCCAATATAGCTCAGCAAGCGACTCAAAAAGTCTAGCGGTAATGAAATACCGACGGAGCATCACTTTGGTGCGCGCCAAAACGGTGGTCCGTTAGATCCGTGTCGAGGAAGCGTTTCGACCGCGGCACCGAAACTCGTAGCTGGTCGTTTCAATGCCGGATATAGGAGTAACTGTGTATTGGTTTCATCACACGTGCACAGAAAGGTTGAGACATAACGAAACAATACAAACCAATAACAAATATAAAACAATACAAAATAATTCGATTCGTGTGTATGTTTTCTTTTTATGTGAAAAGGTGCCAAGCGAGCGGGCGGTTCACCTGATGTTAAGTGAATACCGCCGCCCATCGACATGTGCTACACCCGAGGTTCACAGATGCGTTTGCAAAAGGTTGTCATTTTGAATATTGGGCTCCGGCTACCAAACGAAACGAGAAAGTATTTGTCATACTTCCACTTTACGCCGGTCTTCTTTCAGATCGTGGTACTAACCCGGACGAGCCTGCCCATTCGTGCAACAGCCGAGGCTGCTGCGTGGCCCTACCACAGTTTGTACGTCACTGAACTCCTCCTAAACGGCTGGACCGATTTTAATTAAATTTTGTGTGTGTCTTCAGGTCGATTCGAGAATGGTTTAGATTCACAATTCGGTTCATTACATTTTTTTTTGTATTTATTAGTTGTTCTCGGATTTAAGTCGTGTGTCCTGTACACAAACATCTGAAAGAAAGAAAGAAAGAAAGAAGAAATATTTATTCGGCGCATTACATTACAGGAAAAAAAAAAAAAAAAAGAAATAACATTATAATTGTAAAAATGTATGCACCAAAAAGGTCTCCGCTCAGTATATTGCCCTGGCAAACAATACCACGGCACTGGTTTTCTGCGGATACCTTGTAAGATTGGCGTTCAGCTCCATGCATACAGCCAACAAAAATAACAATGAAATAGACTTAAAACAATAAAAAAGGAATATAAAAGTTAGGAACAATAAAATCAAAATTAAAGTATAACAAAAAAAAAATTATTAACAAAAACTATAACATGTCCTCAACACAATACGAGTACCTATATACCTATGAGAGCTGAGTTGTCTGGGTGCAACTTTATATATATATAATATATGCAGACAGCGATCTGATCGGTTTTACTCCGTCTTTTGCAAATGAAGTAGAAACTTTTTGTATTTTGCTTTAAAGATATGTAAAGACGAAGAGTTTCTAATAGGTGGTGGGATGTTATTCCAACACTTTGTGGCGGAGTATCGAAAGCTTCCACGGAAAGCCGCAGTACTAAAAACAGGGCATATAAGACGGTCACAAAGTCGTGATTGGCGTTGTGTAAATTTTAACTTGCCATAGAGATATGATGGACTTTGTTTATTTATTACCCCGAAAATTAAGGAAGCAAAATGTAGTGCTCGCCTTGACCGCATATTCAACATGTCGCTTCGATTAAGGTATGGTGTTATATGAGACCGGCGTGGAATTGGAAAGCAAAAACGAGCACAGGAATTTTGAACTCGCTGAATATGTTTTTTTTTTGTACGCTCTAGTAAGCACCCAGCGATGACTGTATCTGCGTAATTTAATTTTGATAGTATTAGAGATTCGCAGAGATGAATCCGCAAGTCTATATCCAGGAATTGACGTATTTGGTACAGCACTTTTAGCCTATAATAACATTGTTGGACTATATTTATAACATGACTTTCAAATCTTAAATGACTGTCAAGTAGTACACCTAAATTTCGAACTTCTTGAACTTGTTCAATTTTGTCATTTCTTACTTTTATCTGTGGTTTAAGAGCAGTTATTTGGTTTACTTGTGCTTTGGTACCTAAAACAATAAACTTTGTCTTTGTAGGATTCAGAACAAGACTGTTAGCTTCCGACCACTCAGCTATTCGGTTAAGATCTTCGTTAATTTGAGTAACAGTTGTCCCTACTTCACTAGGCTTCAAAGGCTTATAGATTTGTAGGTCATCAGCATATAAATGATGCTCACAATTCAAAATATATTTCGGTAGGTCAGCTGTATATAAAATAAAAAGGATTGGCCCGAGTATAGATCCTTGTGGAACTCCTCGATTTATTGGTGAAACACTTGAGTACTTTTTGGAACCGTCTATATGAGTGATTTCAACCTTTTGAGTACGGCCAGTCAAGTAACTTGAAACCACTTAATTGCTACTTGATCAAATCCATAATAAACAAGTTTTGCTATGAGTAAGGACGTGTTGATTGTATCAAATGCACGTGAATAATCAAGTAGCACCAAAACTGTACTCTTTCCAACATCCTGTTCGGATAAAACATCATCAACTACGTGCAAAAGTGCTGTTGCGGTACTTCGTCCAGCTCGAAATCCCGATTGTTTTTCTGGTAAGATGTTATTAGAATGTAGGTAGTCAGTCATCTGCAAACATACAACCCTTTCCAAAATCTTTGACAGTATTGGTAGTATGCTTATTGGTCGTAGATCTTTTAACTCTGTTGGATGATTAATTTTGGGAATAGGTTTAATTATAGCTTCTTTCCATAAGTCCGGGAAATTTACCAGTTCTAATCGACAAATTAAGTATAGAAGTCAATATACTTATTGTTCGAGGTAGAGTTAAAAGAATCATATTCAGTGATATACCATCTACACCCTGAGCGTTTGTCGTAATATTTTTAATAATTTTAAAAACAGTTTCCTCGTCGACTGGTCTCAAGCTAAAAACCGAGTTGTTGAAACGATTTGAATAAAATCGTGATAATACAGATGGATTACTATCAGTCGTACCAGGAATATTAAGAAAATAGTTGTTAATAAGGTCAGGATTACATAAATTTTCCGGTAAGTCTGTTTTAAATTTCTTATTTCTTCATTTTTAGTTTCTTTTAAATTTCTCCATAGGGCTCGTGAATCTTTTATATTACGGTTTATAAAATGTTGGAAGTATGCGGTTTTTTCGTTACGGATGGCTATTCTTACTATGCTTCTCAAATCTTTATAGTATTTTTTATGACAATCCAATTTCGTGCGACGACTTTTAGCATGTGCTTCATCTCTCAATCTCACCATATCTTTTACGGTTTCTGTAATCCACGGGTAGCTTTGCTCTTTAATATATGATGTTTTTACGGGTGCATGAATGTCAAAAAGTTTGTTAAGACATGAGTTGAAAGCTGCAAGAGAATCATTAACGTCTTCGCTGAGTAGTCTCTCCCATGGTATACTGTTTACGTCATTATTAAAATTTTGCAAATTAATGTCCTTAATCGGTCTGTATGTTAACCAACGACGTGTTGGTTTTCGTTTTTTTATATTAAGTTCAAACGAAATAAACGCATGACTGCTAAGGTCTTGGACTAAATTAACTGAGACCTTTGTAACCTTAATGCTACTGCAAATTAAGTCCAACATAGTTTAGGAGTGATCAGTAAAGTGAGTTGGCTCGGTAACGTACTGTTTTAGACTCATGCTACGAAGAAAATCTAAGATTTTTTTGGCATTACTTTCATAGGGTTTTAGCAGATTGACATTAAAGTCGCCCATTAACACCACATGATCATGTGACGAGAAAGAGCTCAGTGTTTCTGTTAGACTATCGATGAAAGTGTCTAAGTTTAACCACGGTGGCCGATAAGCAGTACCAACAGCAAGCTTATTTCCATTTAAAGTAATACTGAGCCACATTTTGCTCGACTAAGGCTGAAGGTGGTGGTACAAGTTGGAGCGCGTATATTCCGCGCTTAAGGTAAAATCCACCGCCACCACCGCGTGAACGTATGCCAGGAGGACGTTGCACGTGCCACAGTCGATATCCAGGAGGAACAGGAGCGCGCCTCTCTTCGCCCTCCCGCAGCCAGGTCTCGTTGATGGCTACAACGTCCGCCCCGTGCCGCTCCATGACAATTAAAAACTCTTCGTGACAATTACAAAGGGAACCCGGATTTATAAAACCAAATGTTAGATTTTTAAATTTAACAAACCGTATCACAAAACTGTATGATAACTGTATATACTTGCAATACATAAGATACTTTTTTAGCAAAAACAGATGTCGTTGATCTACATTTAAGTTGTCTCTAACAGAAGTATAAACGTTTAACGGTGCCTGATACATTTTATTTTTTAAACAGTAACGGAATATAGTCATGTTATAAGTAACACAATTGAAATATAACAATATCATAGACACAAAAAGTATTAAATAACAAACACAATAATAAACACAGCTCTTATTGACATATTTTGCATTTGCTATAGGATAAGCATTAAAAAGGTAAAATAAAGTAATATTAGTCAACTGTTGTAGAATTAGTAACCTATATATATAGCAATTATTAAAAAGATCAAACACTGGAAATCTTGTTGAAAGGTACATGGACAAAAAGTTATGAAACAAAAAGAAACTTATATTAGTTAAATGCATTAAAACAGAATCAAAGTGAAATCGGTAACAGATATGTTTAAATGAGGTTTTATGTATAATACCGTGAAGCTGCCTATAATAATTAAAAAACATTGCAAACAATAATTTGAGGAAGTTTTAGTGAAAACAGTTTTTAAGGAATTTTTAACCATAAAATTGCACTGATATATATAAAAGACAAAATTAAATAAATTAAGTGTCAGTGCTAACAACGTGAGCACAAAAACCTTAGCTATGTCAGAGTCCGAGCGAAGTCTATAGCGTGCCGTACCTTGCTCCCGTCTTACATATATTCTGCCTTCGCTCGTCCAGACGTACTTCCAGTTTCGATTATTTGTAATTTCTCGTACCTTCCAGAACAATCATCTGGCGGGTCCGTTAGTCTTATACATAGTTGTGTCCAATTTTTTTTTTTTTATTGAAAAGGTGTCAAACGAGGCGGCGGTTCACCTGATGTCGATTGCGATGCCCGTATGGTTGCAGATGCGTTGCCACCTTTCAATGGAGTGGGCCGCGGTTATCTCGCTCACCAGGCGAAACGCAGAAGTGTTATACTTCTACGTTCCGTCTGCGTTCTTCCACTTCACGCTGGTCTTCCCTGGGCGGACCTGCCCGTTCGCACAACACAGCAAAGACTGTCGCGTGACCCTACCACATTAAAGTTTTTGCTAACACAATTTACTCCTCGTAGCCCAAACGGGAGTGAGCCACAAAAATCGCAAACTTCCAATATCGTTTTACTAGCTGCTGCACGCGGCTACGTCTGCGTCGAATAGGCTGATGGTGTAAGATTAATATGCAGAAAGATAGATATACATAAATTATAGCCTATGTTTTATTCTGATGTATAAGCTATATTATTGTAGTTTTATTAAAATCCATTCAGTAGTATTTGTGTGAGTAACAAACATCCATCCATACACACAAACTTTCGACTTTATAATATATATTTTTTTATTAATAAGGATAAAACCGTCGTTCGTTTACTATGTTGCAAACGCGGATGATTTTAAATAATAAATATTTAATTTAAATAAATATTTTAGGTCACATTTTTACACAACGTTCTCTAAGTCGCAAACTAAGCAAAACTTGTACTATGGGTACTAGATAACTGATAAACATACTAAAACCTACTTTTCTTTTGTAAATAAATACATATCATACATATTTAAATATCCAGACGCAATAAAAACACTATGTTAATCACAAGTGGGGAAACCAGTAGTGGGGAACCCACAACCTCTGGCGCAGGACTCAGGTACACTACCCACTACGTCATTCAAGTCGTCGATGTAACAATTACACAACTAATTATGTTCATTTATTTTTTATATCAATCATATCAATCATTTTACTTGACAGACAATAGAGTTCATTAACAAAACGTGACAACCGAACGAATGAAAGCGCGCGAAACGTTCAAAAACCCCGTGAACGTTCTCAGCCAGGTCTTTTTTATCCTCCAACGGCGCGCGAAGCGCATCTCGAACGCGCTGTGCCGTTCCGATTCCGCGTCGCCCGTTTCACTTTTGCGCGGGAGCACTTTCACTGCTAACGGTATGCCTCTACGCGATCAATGGAATATGCACCCCAACTCGATAGCTACAAGGTACAGAATCGTACATCGCATAGGGAACCGCTCGGCGGTCGATGAATCTGCAACACGCCTCCGGCGTCCGATCGAACGACAATCGAACTTAACTGACGACACATAGGGTAGCAATTCAAATGGGCAGCGTGAACCCGAAGACAGCCGAGCGCACGGCGGAAACACCCGACGGCGGTACCGTAACTCTCGGCGGAGTTACGTCCGCGCCAGTAACCTCTCCCCCCCTCCCCCGCCCCACCACCGCTATCCGGCTTTAACGGCGGATCCGAGCGACTTTGGGTTTGTACAAGAACGAGGAAGTCATATTAGTTTGCGACTGTATGTCGTGTCATTTCTCCGACATACAGGTTGCTTTCACGCCATAGTTTTATTCGTCGGTAAGCTATGGTTTTTCTTCTTAAATGATTAACGATCATGGACATCTGTGACGCCAAAAGAGTACACCCTAATCACTCAAATCAAGGACTAGTCAACTATATCTGCTCTGCAGCATTATAGCTCTTTAAAATTAATCATTTTAAAAATTGTCCGTAGCCCGTTGAACGCGAAGTAGGAAGTCTAACGCCTGTGTCTCCCGTGACAACGAATATTCCACAGTATTCGAAACGTCGCGAATACAAATTGGTAATCAAAGATAGCTACTGCTACTTTTAAACAAAAGCATTATCAATTCCGATGTCAAAGACACCTAAAGATACCAGAATACTAAACAGAAATCTACAAATAAATGCGCAAGTAGATAGAAAATATGTTTATCCGGGATAGTTGAAGTAGGAAGTGCAACACACGAGTGCACATAACGCAAATAGAAATATCAGAAGACGATCTCACTCCGTCAAACACGGGGCGACCTTATGCTGGATTCCGTCGTACGGTAAACAAATAATTAAACCCGGTGGGTGTAGGGTGACAACATCGAACATTGACGTTCGGATCTCGGAGACTTCAATTAGCAATTCGATAGCATACAATAATTTCATTAAAAATATCAACTATTCAAATAATCAAGATTTACACCAGCACTCCCGGATATGCCTTACAATGCCGTTTAAAGAGAGAAGTTTCTACATTGTTTTATTAGTGTTTGCATTGAGGGCAAATATAGTCTTCCTTGTTTTTTGGCCTGATCACCAAAGTTTCCTTATAATCGAATGATAGTATACCACAAAAAGCAGAAAACTACAGCAAGCCAATCAATTCCACTCAGTCCCACTCTCAAAAGTCATACACCGCATTTGGAGTTCCCAAGAATATTTGATCAGGGGACAATATCCCGTGAGCTGTGCCTCATCATGGCCAACTGTACTAACGCGTCTGGCACACGTGGAAATATTTCAACGCTATAAAGAACAGAGTCGCGTGAACTGAATTCCGATGTCGCCAACAATTTGATCCGATCCACCGCCGCGTGTGCTGGCGATTGTACACTTAAAGTGGGGGAGGTGAGCAGGGGCATGTATCATGCACCTCTTATAGAATCCACGACCTTTTAGTGCAATTGCGACTTCGTTTAGCATTGACGGTGACATTGCTCGTTCCGTTTTCGTATGGCGACGCAGTGATTTCCATTTTGGAAGATGACGCCGGTGGAAGAGTTTTGGCAAACCCTCGATAGTGAAACCGGATTGACTAGTATCCTAAGAAATTGATCCAAAAAAAGTAGGAAATGTTCGCTCTTACGAGTCCAAATCGGCACCAAAACTGACTAAAGATTGTGAAAACGCTAACGCGAATCAACAAATATTTTCAACAATACTAAGTATCAATACTAGGAAACGTATCTGGTCAAATGTTCAGCCACCCAGTAATAAACTATTGAACTTACAGACTAAGAAACATAAGCTGTATTCGAGCGAAAACTTGTTCTCGGGAAATCCTGAAGATCAGGGATATAAACAGAAGCGCATAACGCCAACTCACGCCGGCCATGCCTCGGGCCGAGTAAATTAGAGACAAACTGTACACTATATACGTAAATGAACGTATCAGTCGGGCTATTTATAAACAGGACCGGTGCGAGATCCGCTATAGGAAGCTACGCGTCAACGCTAAAGAGACAAACATTGATGAGACAAAATGCCGACTAAACTACACAAACAACGACACAGATAAAGCTTTCACGTCAGATTTTAAGATCATACCGAGTTGAAACTGTTTAGGTCCCAACTAAAGTATCCTTCATATCCAGAGTTGGGAAATATCCGTCCTCAGAAAGTTTTGCTTATACATAGATCGTTCAATCACTGTCTGTATCTATTGAGGAATGCACATTTCGTTTGGTCAACAACACGCTAAGAAACCTAAGACAGTTGGCGATTGCTAGAAGATGCTCGCCACAAATTTACAGACTGGATTATTTAGCACGAAGGAATTCCACAACACCCTACCCACCCACAGGTGTCGAATGACAGAAAGTGAAACTGAATTGATCATATAGGCGAATAAGTGAAGACGAAGTGTGAATAGTCTATTACTATAAACAAATACCACGCATCACAGCCCCTAGGATCGAGATGAAGTCAAATAAAATTTTGCACATTTCATCCGGTTCAATTTACTTTATGACATGCGTTTTAGATAAAGCACATTATTCATGATCACAGATCAGCGAACCTTTGTCGCGATTTAGAAAAAAAAACAACATAACTGATAAAAAAAAAGGAACCCGACCGGCCAGTGAAAGTGCTCGGTCGACGATTGAAAATACGAAATTGGCGCAAGGCGACCTCATTCCGCGCGCGCGTACGCGGCGGAACGGACGCGCTCCGTAGTCCGATCGGGCGCTACCGAAATAGCCCATCGAGAATAGAACGCAGTTCGACATTATATGGGGACTATTTTAAAGTTGATTCTTTATATAGCTACGTTATGTTGAAAACATTACAGCAGATACATCAATAGAGGGCAACAGCACTAGCCTATACCTTTGGAAAGCATGATGAAACTGCAAAATATGGGGGTATTAGATTCACAAAAATCGTTGACTTTTTATTGTTGGTTTTTTTGAACAACCATATCCTTCATGCGTTATTTTTGAATACGAGTTAGGTACGTCGTGGCCCTTAAGCAGCACAGACGGCGCGCAACATTAATATGGTATCGCGAGTAAACGCACGATGCGTTCTCAATTTGATTTCTTCCGTTCAAACATATCTTTAAAAGTAATACAGAAATTCAGGCCTAAAAGCATAAATTTTTTTTTTATGTTAGAAGGTGGCTTGCGAGCTGGCGGTTCACCTGATGTTAAGTGATAACCGCCCATGGACGTAGGGATGTAGGTGCTTTGCCACCTTTTAATAAAGTGGGCCCCGGAACCTTTTCACCAGAAGAAACGCTGAAGTATGACAGTTCACTTCAGTCTTCTTTGAGGTCGTAGTACTTACCACGGACCTGCCCATTAGTGCTACAGCCGAAGTTGTTGCATGGCCCTACCACAGTAGATATCATTTCCGCGTCGAAACTTCCATAAAAAGGAGAGTGTGTTAATATGAAATTCGATAACTACCGAAACAAGTTCCAAAAGAGCGTTGCGGATTTCGATATCCAAAGTCGAAAGCTTCCGATGTCGATTAATTTACACAAGGTTCTCTTCTTTCTCCTGCCCTTATCCCCACCTGTGTGTGGTCGGCAAAACATATGAATCATTTTGTCAACATTTTTCGCTGCGTAAATAACGATCGTCAGATTGTCTGAATGGAGTTAGCCTCGCGATTTAAATCCACTGTAATTATTTAACAACTTCTTAATTGTGTTACGTATTTTTAACGTTCTCTTTGCAACTTTTTGTATAAGTATTTCCACTGTTAGCTCAAAACAAATTTGTAAATCTTTTACAAATATGTCCCATATACAATTGCAGGTCATTTTCATGCATCCCTCGATAGCACTGCCTTCCGCATTTTTCTAAAACAGTGATGTCAGTCTACTATTGGTAATCCGTTGAATTGATGATGTAAGTGAGCGACACTTGTATGTCAGTTCGTGGCAAATTACATCTTCCTTCAATGCGTAGAAAGATTGAACAACGTTAATGGCATTGGAGGGTAAGAAAGCGGCGACAAAATATTCGCTACACAGTCAATCGCGTGGTTATTAAAAAATCCAAAGTACCAGGATATCATGATATCGGCGAGTTGCGGCGTGGCCATATTACGATCGTAGTTATCGATTATGAACACGTTAAACATGATCTGGGGTCATATTTTAACCCGAATATAGAATACAGTCGTCTTTCTGATTTCTTACTGCATAAATCAATGACAAATATCATATCAACAGGTGTGAAACATTGTCACTTTTAATTAAATCACGTCGTACCGTATCAAGGTAACTTTGACTGACAGAGAAGGACGTGGGAGATCCCGAGGCGTCTCCCAACGAAGGCATTGAGAGTGATCACCGAGGAGGTTTTAGTGGGTGAAACTCCATAAAACTCCACATAAGCTACATATCATCCAAAATTTTTATCTCGATGGTAGCATTGAAAAAGCTTCTGTGAGCATTTTAAAATAAATCAGGAACCAACATTCGAAGCAGTACCCAAAAATAATAGTCCTGTGAATCGATTCCAAATAATTTCTGTGGTAACAACTTCACAACTCCGACATTTATGAGGCGATTTAAAAAAAAAAAACATTTTTTGCATTTGGTTCAGTTAAGCTCCCATGTGGTTCCGTATTCATTTCATTGGGCTTGAACCTTAGATTCCGGAGATTCATCAGGGAATCCCTCAAAATCAAATAAAAAACGTATATCTAGTGCGGTGACTCGCTGGCGCCGTTGCTAAGCTATTAAGGGTGCGGCATTGCTTAAGGCTTCGGCTCCGTGGATTGCGGGTTCGATTCCCACACTGGACAAGTATTTGTGTGACCTACAGATAATTGTTTCGGATCTGGGCGTTTGTTTCCCAAGGAAGGTTGACGTCAGGCAGTCGTAAAAAACATAGCCGAAACCGCTTACAACATAAGTCAGATGTGGTGCCGACCCCACCTAGGTGGGATAATGATAATGATGATAATGAGTGAGATACTTGAAGTCGGTTATTGCTTTGTCAATAAGATGTTAAATGTTATTATTGTTATTAGGTCAGTACCTAAGTCACTAATGGCAATTACGGTCGATCACCAACACGACGAATAAGCAATCAGCAGCCGAGATAATGCGAACAGCGTTGCACGAAGGAAAGTCCGTTAAGAATAGCGTCGGAATCCGCTAAAACACTTTCACTGTTTCACAATAAATTCCTTAGTCACGTTCGCGGAGCCAAGGAGAGGGAGCACTTTATAATGGTCATTATAAAACTTTTTAAATAATACAAAACGCCACCGGTGGAAAATCTTTTTCGCGCATTTTAGTCCTCAATAAATTTAACGGAACTGTAAGCACTTTCAATTAAGTTCGTCTTCGCCGCTGTTTTAATATTATGTTAATAGGATTGTATTTTTAGTATCATCAATGTTGTCATTTATTATATTAATTTTGTTCAGTGTAAACCCCAGACACCCCTACGGCCTCACAACGGCCCGCTTTACTAGAAATATCAGATAACTATTTTCACGCTGTTTTCAACTCTAACGGTAAGTTTCAATATTCTATCTACGGATAGATTTCGTTACTAGCGATAGGTATTTGACATTACCTCCATAATACTTACGTCAAAATTCATCTCCAGTAACCAAATCTATCTGTTAATCGAATATTGAAATCGGCCGTAAAAGGATTACTATGCAGATACAACTGCACACATGTAGTCGACGCTATGATTTGAATTTGGAAAGTGAAATTTATTTCTTCGTCAAATTTTTTCTACCAAGCACAGACCTTTTGGCACACTGTTGCAGCAAGCTGGTGCTATGCGTTCCAATTCGAATTAGGAATTAGGAGTTCTTTTTTCTTTTCGAAGTCATATTCTTTTTTTTTTAAAAAAAACGAGAGCGTGCGATAAAGAAAACGCCACACCGCGCCGTGGCGCCGGCGCAATATTCAAAATGGCCGCCACCGTAACTGGGTCACGGCGAGCCGTGGCACACGGTCACTCTTACCGATTTGTTAACCGAAATTCTGTTGTTACGTGTGAAATTGTGCTCATTTGGTTTGATTTAAAGATATAACGGGCGTCATTTTGCGCGGCCTTCGGGGAGAATTTGCGCACCGTGAGCGTTGCCTAGTAGACTAACGCCCGGTTTCCGAAACACTGATCATCGTGGAAGTCAACTAATCAGCAGTCAAATGGCTTTTCAAGTGTTATTTGAGTTGCCAAAAGTATCGTTAAACTCTCTGAATTGATCAGGAGGACGATCTTAATGATCGGAATTGAGGGCGTTAATGTATGGGAGATTTCGAGAGATTCTCGGTGGCGGTGATGAAGATGAAGAAGATGGCAAACGAGCGGGCGGTTCACCCGATGTTGTGTAATTACCGTCGCCTATCATTTTTGATCTTCGACCTCACGGGTTTTGTTGATGTAATATCAACAAACCCCGTGAGATCGAAGTTGAAAATTAAGTGTTTTGGTCATCTCAATCACCAGACGAAACATACGTACACATAACCACAACTTGTTTGTATGGCGTACTTTTAACGAGGAACCTTTAGCGTCATTCGTCAACTTTGAAGTGTAAGAATTGGCGAAAGTATAACGTATAAGAAGAAGTATAATCCAAGAAAGATATCCAAGAAAGTATAATCCAAGAGTTACTTTTGTCCGCGATGCGTTCCAGCGAAAGCGTTAAGTAACCGCAAACGCTTAAAATTTCCGGTTAACACTGGTCTAAGCAAGTGTCGTCGCTTTTATGAGGTGTCGTTAAAACACCTCGTAACTTTGTTAACGGTGGTTCGTGTTAAGAAAACGTGCCGTTTAACTTAACCGCTTCATTTCTTCGCGAATTGTGCACGCCGTATTCGGCGGTGGTAGGGCCACGCAGCAGCCTCGGCTGTTGCACGAATGGCCAGGCTCGTTCGGGTAAGTACCACAACACTGCTTGATGCTTTCGCGTTTCGTCTAGTGAGTGAGGTGGCCGGAGCCCAATTTTCAAAAGGTTGTCAACGCATCTGCAACCCCGATGTCCATGGGCGGCGGTATTCACTTAACAACAGGTGAACCGTCTGCTCGCTTGGCAACTTTTCACATGAATGCAAGACAGGTGAAGTGTGCACAAGTGATTAATACCAGTAGCGTGAAATGTCTTTTAAATGATACAACGCTTTTCTCTTGTTTTTCAGGCGTCAAATAATAATTTTCTGTGATCTAACTGTAGCAGGGCCAAAGACGCAACAGTCTTTGCAGTTGCACGAATCACATAATTTTTTAAAATTATAAACGAAAATTAGACTACCACTAACACTTTCTATTGGCTTGAAAACACTAGGTTTTGCCGCGTGGTTCAATCGCATCGTTTGAACCGGTGCTGTATTAAGCATTTTTGTATTTATTCTTCGCACAGTTGATGATGTGCTAGAATTTACTACTACTTCTGTATCATTTAGCGTCGTAGACTAGAACCTTTCTCTTTAACCATGTATGCTGAAAATTATATTTGTACAGTACATTCCGATCCGATTCCGAGCAATCCGAGTTCGATTCCGGTCCCGGCACCAATGAAATTGTCAATATTAAGTGCTTATTTATCACGTGTTCTGCCGTAAAGGAAAACATCGTGGAGCTGTTACTTTACTTCACTTATGTATTGGAAAGAAAGAAAGAAAACGAAAGAGAAGTTGGATATTTTAAAGAAGTGTCGGTCACCTTAATGTTGGTTCACGAACGAAACAGGTTGCACCCAGGGGCTTCCCCTAGCGCCTCTTCAATATTCCACAAGAAAAATTACGAAACAGATGAAATTAGCGATATTATTATCGTTTTACTCTTGGAACGCGCCGGTTTCATTATCGGGTTTATTATTAAACGCCTTGTGAATGGACATCGCTTCGGAATCGGAGCCCATTGAGGGAGCGAGACAAAGCGAGGTTCGGGCGAAGCCGATGCGCGGTAGTACGTGCTCGCTATTGGTCGACGGAAGTCGGTTCTATTTGGAAAAACGTTTGACGTAGAGGCAAACATGCTTCGTTCTTTGAACAATTTTCCATTTATCTATTTGGCATTCGTTTTGTACCCAATTTGGCAACAAATCGCAAATCTGGCAACCCTGGCTCACAAGATACAAGCACTGCTTGGTTTGGTATCCATTGTTAATGTTTTGTACTTTGATATTAGTTGCAATATTTTTATAAGTACTTATCTTCATTACTAACTCAATTGTTTCTTTTTGTGTCTACTTAGATAAATAAATCTATTTGGATTCCATGCGAGTCGAGAAAGTAGTGATTTAGTGGGAAAATATCTTCGGTGTCACATTCTGCCCGGGTATCGCGAACGTTTGCCAAATATCACCAACACGCCAACTGATTCGCCAACGTTACAAGCACGAAGTAAACAGCGGCGCATTTTAAAACAATTAGGACGCGCGAGCATTGTTAGTCTAATTCACCTGTAACCCGTCACACTCGCCCTCGTGTCCAGATGATATTTACGTCTCGCTCTAGCATTCGCACCGCATATCTACATAATTATAATCTTCGGTGCGTCTAGGGGCCTTTTAACTTCTGAACTACTAAACTGACATATTTATTTATTTATTTAAAGGCGTCCTAATGTGTTTATAATAAACACTTTGTTGTTTTAATCTAAATCATATTCCATCTCGCATTCTACTAAACAAAAAGGTTTCCCACATGGATGATAACGTCAAATACATCGCGTGTTAACGTTTCAGGGTTCCACTAAGTTCAATCTACGACAAGATAACCGTTCCGAATTCGAGCTCTCATCGCAAAGACGAAGCGATCCCCGTAATAGGGATAGTGTTTGAAAAATGCACGATAGGGCAACATTATTATAAATGCGGCAAGAAATACCTTGCAGTTGCTTATAATATCAATTTCAAACGGCATAAAGTCGAATATCGCTAAGCAAGCCGCGAGGCGATAAAAAAGCGCGAACGGACCGTGTTGAGGTTGCGAACGAGGCGACAGTAACCCTTAGACGACGGGGACGGATGCGAAAAAGAAAGGGAAAGAGCAATAAAAGGAAAGAAAGCAATAAAAGGTAAGAACGTCGCGTCGCGCGAAGGAGGGGGAGAAGAATCAAAGGGTTGTTAAAAAGATACGGGGGCCAGTCGCATTTTAAAAGATAGCCTACCTATTCTATGCAACTATGAGTTACTGGAATGTTTAAACTAAATGGATATATATCCACGAAAATTTACAAGAATAACGTCAACCGTTGAGCCATTCCATTTCATATATCTAACTGTGGCAGGGCCAAGCGGTAGCCTCGGCTGTTGCGCAAATGGGCTGGCTCGTCCGGGTAAGTACCACGACCTAAAAGAAGACCGGCATAAAGTGGAAGTATAATACTTTCGCGTTTTGTCTGGTGAGTGCGGTGGCCGGAGCCCAATTTTCAAGAGGCTGTCAACGCATCTGGAATCCTCGGGTATAGCAGATGTTCATGGGCGGCGGTATTCACTTAAACATCAGCTGAACAGGCTGCTCGCTTGAAATCTTTTTACATAAAAAAATATCATAAATCAGAATCGAACGTTTACTGCGTGTATACTGAAATCTAAAATATCAAAATATCAGTTTTAATTTTTTTGTGACGTATGTAACAATTGTTATTTATTCATATTTTTTTGTACGAATGGCGCGGTGTGTTACTTGACCAAGCCGCCAACTGTCTTTTGGGGTATGCGTAGCGCAAAACTAAGATTTAAGATTTCTAACAAGATAGAAGCCCAATAACAAGTATATATAGATATCTATATATACTTGTTATTGGGCCCCTCAGAACCTGCCTCAGAACAAATACTTTGTGTTATAAAATATAATACCTATGCATTTACGAAATGACACTTATAAAAATATTATCACAGAAGCCAAAGAATTTGTGGAACAACATTGTAAACAAATAATAAAGACACGGCCCTGGGAGCAAGCAAAATTGAATCTTAAAATATGCAAATAAAAGTTAAATTTCTTTATGAACAGACATCATTTGGTGCGTTAATAGCTTCGAGTGCAATGTTCTGTTTGCACGTTAATTTTTAAAAAAGCAACCGATTTTGGTCTTTATGCCATTGGGAATTAGAGGTTACGTGTGAGTTTTTCATTACGCATGCACTATTACATAGGTTATAGAGAACGCGGCGGTCAACGACGCGACGCCACTCCGCTTGTTTACGACGCTACGCGAAAGTAACTAGTTTTGCGAGCGAATAAATGATAAAGTTTGAAATGACACCTGTGCGAAGGTCACAAGGTCTAGTTTTGTTTATCTGATATTTTTAAAAAACCGTAAGTCCAAAATATTTCGAAATGCGACCACATCGAGCTATTCCGAAACGATAAGGGATAGATCGAATTGACTCAGTTGCTTGAGTGTATTGCAGTTCGGTCTATCTCCATTTTGAGAGCTTGACGCCCCGTTTCTGAAACACTGATCATCGCAGAAGTTAACTAATCAGCTGTCAAATGGCTTTTCAAATGTCATTTGAGTCGCTAAAAGCAGTTAAACTCTTTGAATTGATCATTCTGATCATTAAGAGAAAAATCTGATAAATTTTTTTAAAACGAGTTTTTTAAAAACCATCCTTTTGACAACTCAAATGACATTTGAAAAGCCATTTGACAGCTGATTAGTTAACTTCAACGATGTTCAGTGATTCAATAACCGGGCGTGAGAGTTTATGAACAAACCGAGACACGCCCACTTATTAAAACGATTAGTGTGTTCGTGCGTTTGTCGGTAGATAGAACTCTATAGCTTAACGCTTAAAACATAATAAAATTGTTTCAATGCTATTAAATCGGCCGGTCTCCGACAAAAAGGCAGTTGCTTTTTGCAACGGTCGCTTTCACTGAATCATTCGAAATTCGAATGTAATCAAATAAAATATCTTCCCGACTAAATTATACACAAGTTTCTTTCACAGAGCCTTAAAATGAAAATCGAAACGCGGCCGAAAGTGATCCTTTCCTTTCTATAATTAAAGTGCACAATCGTTCGTAAAGAGTTCTCAGTACGATCGTAATAACAATATTAGTATTTCACCCGAATTAGCGCTACCGAGCAACGAGCATGTGGGTCACGGCTGCGTGCGCGAAAGCGGGACGGACTATACGGATTCGCAACGCGAGAGATTGAGACGGACGATGCTGAGTTTCATTGAGTGTCGAGGAAAGTCGGCACCGAGCTAAAGGATACAATGCATTGGCAGTACGTGGAAAATCCTTTGCCCTTATAGTGTGAAGATATTACAAAGCATGGACTTTAACAATTACTTTCAAGAGTAGAGTTGTATTAAATCAAAATTAAAAGACAGAATTGAATCCTTCGGGTCTTTTGACAGCCTAATTTTATTTAATTCGTTTTTTAAAAACAATAACACAGAACGTGCGTGGCTGTGGTTTTATCTTTTCGTGTAAAGGCCATTCGAACATATTTATAACGAAGCGTAATAGCGACTCGTCGAGTTGATTTAATTTAACTACCGTTATAATGGTGATAGCGAATGAGTTACAACTTACAGCTCTAACTTAGAAGCGTCTAATAACACTTGCCTCAAATTAAGTTTATTTCTTTATCAAAAGGAGTCAACATTATGTATTTAGGGCTGAAGTTACGGTATGATGCAAATCGACGCAAATCCTTCATAATATTTTATATTTAAAACACCTACTGTAGTATTTTACGGACACAAACAAAACGAGTACAAATATACATACTCTCAACAATTATCCTTAAGTCATAAGAAACCTTGTCCCGAGAATCGATGCGACGACCCAGGTTGCCAAATCTAGGCAACCGTGCCAAGGGACACTACGCGATCAAAGAATTAAATGTTTTATTTGAATTAAAAGTTTGAATAAGTTTTAATCGAGGTGTCTGAGTGCAACTGTGGCACGTAAACCGTTTTTCAAAATTTCTTATCTGTTTTTAAAACCGATGGTTCAGGACCAACGCATATTACTAACAACATCGGGGCTGCAGTCAGTTCGGGTATATCAATCACAGGATAAAACGCAAAGGCATAAACCGACTCACTGCCCAATGGATTCTATAAGACCCTGGTACTATCCAATTTGGCCCATTCGTGAACTGTGTTAAATGTAAATAGAGCTTCTATTGCCGCACCGTTTGAACACAGCTTGTGGCTGTATAGAGTAGAGAAATCACCAGAAAGCCGTATTGATCATTCATTCATTCAGAAACCCGGGCTTCTCAAGAGATTGCTCTGAAGCCCCAAATTACTTGCGTCACAAAATGAAGATATGAATCAGGTGGACGATTCCGAAGGACCAAAAATTTTGGACCAATTTAACCGGAACCAGAACCGGACAGAGTTTACATTAGTCTGCAACAGCGAGCATGGAAACTAGACAGAAATAGGATTGTTCATAGCTCATCCAAATGAATAATGAAGGTATTTACTATAAATTTTAACACCACAAGAAAATTACCAAAATTAAGAAATATGAAAAAATCGATGTTATGAAAGAATGTGAGTTTTTGGGAGAGCACATTAGTATATGTACCTATAAGTTAATTATTCAAAAACTCAAAAACTTATCATATAACAGCAATTCAAGCTGGTACTGAACGAAGTCTACCATTAATAAACCCAACATATCCAACTGTCTTTTTGAAACACATAAAAACACACACTTGAAAAGGCCACAATTATCGCCATTTCGTGAGCATCGCGTCGGCCATTTTGAGAGGGCGTTCGAAGTTTCCCGCGCTTCGATCAGCTGACCGCAACGCCGGAATGTCACAACACGTTCAACACGCGACAATGTCTCTCCGCGTTAATTTATTAATAGAATCAATCTGGCCGTCTCTCGGTTTGATTTACGTTGAGAATAATTAAACAAGGCGATAATGAAACACTATCGCAGATAAAAAGGCTGTGATTCGTTGAGAGCAATATCACAATGCCAGTTGTGGATTTTCGCTCTGAACGCGAGAGAACATTCAATGAGGGAGGCCGTATTTCACTAGTTAAGATGTGGGGAAGAAAATTCTCTATGCATACACAAACACAAACAAGAATTGAAGCGGGTTATGATATCGAAAGAGGTTATGGCATTCAAAGAGGTTGCGCTGAAACAGTTTTTAAGAATTCCGGCGCAAATTCTTAAACATATTATTTATGAATATAAATGTGTTACGAGCAAACATCACAATGATTTCATGCGTTATTTGCATCAATCATATAACCAAAGACGTACGGAGGTTACTTTCAACTAATAAAATATACGAAAATGAGAATACAGTTCAAAAGAAGTGAAACTTTACCTCGTAAATGTCTCGAATATGTGGGAACACAAGACAAACGGTGGCTTCTGCGTGGTGTAGAGTTGTGAAGAGATTCGTCCGTGTTAAGGAAAACCGGGCAGTGTTGTATTTAGTTTAGTGAGATAATATCCCACTAACTTTGGACATCAAATTTTCAAAGTTAAGCATTTTAAAAAATCAGTCTCAACTCTACAAACTGACTCAGGTTAGTTGGTATCACTATACTATCGTAGGAAACCAAAGAAAAAGAAACAACTTTTAGCGTTATAAATTATTATCTTTCATCTTCAAAGTTGTTTCCAATAATTATTATAAGTATAGATATAAAATGTTCATGATAAGAAGCATAGACAAGAAGATATGAGTACAGTACTCCGTTAGTAACAATAAATATTTATAAAGCTAAACCAAGTCTAAAATTTTAAATTCATAAAATATTCCATAATCACGCAAAAAAGAAAGTTTATGATCGATCATTAAATTGCTAAACTGTGAAAGTGCATATAACAAAAGATTTATCTACTCTCTGTAACGCTGTAAGCTATTTAATTTTTTTTGTGTTGACAAACAATAAACGTCATAGCAGTTTTAAGTGAAATAAAAAACAAACTACATTTTTTCAAAGTTATAAGGAGAAAATACCTCATTATAATGAGTATGTAATCGCAGTTTAAGCTAAAATAACAGATTAAATAACCGTAAAAACCGAAAGCAATGAGGAATATCTAATTAAAATAACTAAAAAAGTTCCCAGCCCCACGATTTAGGCCAATGTGTTATAAAATCCAACGAGGGTTAATAATAATTATTCACGAGTGCTGTAAGACCAGCGTTGATAAAGGGAATTTTCATATTTCGAAGCTTTTAATTTTACTTTTCAGCTCTCGACCTTTCGTCAACGAACACTTCAGATGTTTTTCAGCAACCGCGGATACCGCAGTCATCAAAATTATAATTTTAGGCGATGAAATCGTTAGAAAATATTTTAATCAACGGCAGACAATTTATTAAAGATTCCTCTGGCGTGTGCCTCAATGAGATTTTTAGACTCTTATTTAACCCAAGCGATGAATTTTTAAAATTTTTCTTCTTCTCTCCTTGCTATTATTTCAAGTTAATTGGACCGTGATAGCTCAGTGTCCGGGCGCTCGCAAATACTTCAATGTACTCGAGCAACTCGAGTTCAAATCCCGGTACCAGCAAAAAAAATGAGCAAGAGGTTGATGGTAACAAGTGAGTATTGCCACCCATGCAAACACAACATCTCCGTTGTAATCCACCTCTGATACCAGTAAAGAAAAGGCATTAATAATACTGCTACCCTACCACGGTAGTGAAAAACTACAACAGATTCGGCCCGTTATCACAACTTATTCGATACGATCGCCATCTGGCAACGGTGAGCGTTACAGCCGACGTGGCCGATAGAGCGGCGCGCGGAACGACTTTCGCCCGCTTTCGTTGAACAACAGCTGACCGTGGTGGGATTCCTCGTTAGCGGGGCGGCGGTAACGGACCGTGAAGTAACAGTGCTCAGCGTTGAATAACTGCGATGGGACCGATTCGAAGACGCGTCGAGAAACGCGTTTCGGGCGATCGTACATTAATGGGGTCCCGCAAGGACCGCCCCTCGGCATTACAGTTATAGATCGTAAACGGTTAAGTTCGTACGCCGACAAAAGCACGTGTTGCAAATTCGAAAAGTGAAACGTGTGTGTCTAAGCCGATGTTGAACTAGGCGTTTTAACCATCTTTTCCCTGTATAATTGATGGATTTCTAGACTTTACTTTTTTCTATCAAAGTGTCTACTTTATTCAACATAGGTTTATTTTAAGGTATTATTAAACTTCAAAAACTACCACCGGTTTACAAAAACTAGACCTATCTATGAACTTCATAAAAGTAAAGTAAAGTAACAGCCTATGTAATCAGTAAATACATGTCCCATTGCTGGGCAAAGGCCTTCTCTATACAGAGGGTATCAGGGCATCGTTCACCACGCGGCCCCACTGCGGATTGGTATCACACTCACATATGTTCGAAATACATTTTTTTTGTTATTATTTCGAAAATATGCAGGTTTCCTCACGATGTTTTCCTTCACCGCGGAGCACGTGATAAGTCAGCACTTATAGTTAAAAACTTCATTGGTGCCGGCACCGGGGATCGAACTCAGGTTGCTCGAGTATATTGAATTAAAGGCGAGCGCCCGGACACTGAGCTATCACGGTTCATGAACTTCATAATTATGGATAATACGATATTAACACAGAAAAGCATCGATCTTTCCACCGAAAACTCTGCGAAAGAACGAACGATTAATGCACCTGACAAGAAATCAAAACACGGGGCTTATTCACATACAGCCACGACAGTAAATTTACGAAAGAATTCGCTGGAAAGAGTTATTTTAGAGGGGAATTTTTTATTTAACCAACACGCTAACACAACCGACGTTTCTGTTAACTAACGATGCCAGATACATTTTAAATGATTATGACATACTTGCGAGATTTTTTATTTTTAAATTGATATTATTAATAAAATGCGGCAATACTATTTTATTATTAGGAAACATCTAATATTAATACCGAACAATTTTATATAACGGGTTTTCCCTGTCGGCGATAATTGTTTTAATTTGTCTAATTAAGGCGATCTATATATATCTTTACGGTTACAATTATACTGTTTTCAATTGTATTGGTATAAACTAAACAATAAATGATTTTATTTAATTTTTACTTCCTTTAATGAAAACAAGATATATCTTCTTGTTAACCTCACAGAGTTATCAGGAATTTCTTGGGCAATTTTGTTTAATCTTCTTTTTAGTTTATTTGGTGAATGTCGTGTCCAGTTATCTTCACTTTTCGCGCTATATCCTGTAACGATGCCGCTCTGTTTTTGATTTTTTTTAAACACAAATTGTGCAGAATATTTCCATTCCGCTCAATAGTAAGCGGTGATGTAGTCTTAAGTGGTAAATTCACAAATCAGTAAAGCCCCAGCTGGTCATGTTTTGCCTTCAAGTTAAGGGAGCATAATAAATATATAATTAGTGTAATTTTTGTGCTAGGCACTGCACTCAAAATGAAATTTAAATTTGAATTTTTTGCAGATATCTGTAAGCCTGGACTTGTTACCCGAAATATGCGGTTTTAAATCCCGATGCTCCGAGTTTTTCAACAAATATATATTATTACTATAACGTAAGGTATCATTAGACTGTTGGGACGTTAGTTGAATGGAGGCTAAGTAGTTTTCGGATAGTCTGACGTGTCGCCACATTATACAGACGACAACGCAAGTCCACGTCGCGTCAGCCTAGCGGCCGGTATGGCATTACGTGACTCATTCGTCCATTGTTGTTCTGTACCGAGGCATGTTCGAGCATTGCTCCTATCTGTCTTATCGAATGTTCGAATAGATATCGAGCTATTCGCGGTAACGTTTTCGAAACTAATTAGTTACCCATTATCGCGTTTGATCGTGTAATGAACAGAATGGGGTATTAATAAAATATAACTGACGCCGTGTGACGCGTACGTTCCGCTTATCGTTTTAAATTACAGTGTCTAATTGCGATATGGGGTTGTATGTACGATCTCTGATCGCTAGCTGTAATGACTTTTCGTCGTTATAGTTATCTAAAAATTTATGCGATAGTTTCATAACAAAATGCAATTACGATATTTCGAAATGGTTTTTAAACCATTCGCCATTCATCGAATGACCGTTCATTTAATGTTTATATAACATAATATAAGAAAAAAATGTATAACTTATGTACGCACGTAGAAAGTTATACTTCTTTAGCATAACAAAAAAAAATAACTAAAAATTTTATCTAACCTTCCTCTTGAATCACCCTATCTAGTAAAACACACTGAATCAAGATCCGTTTTTTTTATGTGAAAAGTTGCCAATAGGGCAGACGGTTCACATGATGTTAAGTGAATACCGCCGCCCATGGACATCTGCTACACCCGAGGGTTCCAGATGCGTTGACAACCTTTTGAAAATTGGTCTCCGGCTACCTCACTTACCAGACAAAACGCGAAAGTATTTGTTATACTTCCAGTTTACGCCGGTCTTCTGTGAGGTCGTGGTACTTACCCGGACGAGCCTGCCCATTCGTGCAGCAGCCAAGGCCGCTGCATGGCCCTACCACCGTTGCATATTTTTAAAGATCTAAGCATACATAGGGACGACTTTAATTTATACTATGTAGTGGTGTCAAAAAGTTGTTACTGGTTGCCATGGTAATACCGTGAAGTTAGTCGCTTTGCAACTAACTTCACCATGTCTCTTTATGGCTGTCGCTGTACGCGCCCAACGTACAAATTTTACTCTGAGGGCAAAACTTTTCATTTAATTTTTTTTTAACTTGTTCCATACACGTCTAAAGAAGTACAACTTCAGAAATCAAACCCACGCCTATTCGTGGGATTCGATTGGCTTTCATCATCCACTCTTTCGTTTCACGGCACTCGACGTATGAAATGTTGGCATTATTTATGCTTTTCTCGGATACAAACGCACTGCGTTCCAAATTGGCGTACCTACAATTATCGGTCTAAAACAAAACGAACCGACCGAATGGAACAGTAACTTTGCCGCAACATTATCCTTCTACATAGTAACATGCGAATATAGACATTTTGTTACACAATATTACACGATTGTTGTCCAAACAGCAAGTCAGTTTTGTGTTCGCAATATTTCGCAATTGAATATTTGAATGCATAGTTTTTCCTGTATCATTTGTAAACGCTTTGAGATAGTCTGTAGTTTCACACGTCGACAATTTTAATAGTCCGTGGGAGATTGACCTTCGCCCATGTGAAAACCAGATAAGGCATATTTTTTCCAAAGTGTTATTGATTTATAAACACCAATGACGAATTGCAGATTGAGAATGTGTTGGCTATTATTAATTAAATGAATTTTATACCGTAACCTTCAAACTTTTGACACAACACTCGAACAAATTCAGTTTTAATCGATAGTTTTTAATGCGGGGATTATGCCTTGGTAGGCTTGCAGCCTTATTTCTGACAACAATTTTGCGAACTAAAAACTATATATGTGAAAGAATTAAACAAATGTATAAAAATAATGGATAATTGAAAAAAAAATATTTATCTTAAAAGTAAGTTACAATATTTTAGTATTTATATTTTAGTTCAGACCTTAGTTTGGAGTATAGCTAGCGCCCCTTTAAATAAACGTAACAACATAAAAAAGTATGTATGCGCATTTATTTACCATTCACGAGTCAGGCTTTACAGATTCGAATGAAAGTCCGATTGGAGAGAGCATGGCAATAGATAATACTGTGTTGTTTTTTTGTAATTGCAAAAAAAAAAAAACAAAACAAACGCACGTTTTGTTTTTTTTTTTAAAACATTGCCCTTAAGTATAACATTATCCTGTGTTGTAAGGACGTTTTACAAACATAGGTACATTTCACATGGACTAACACCCAGATGCGAAACAATAATTATCTGTGGGTCACACAAATAGTTGTCCCGTGTGGGAATCGAACCCACGACCCCCGACGCCGAAGCCAATACCTTGGCAACTGCGCCACGGGGTCACCAAATGCGTAACAACAATACAAAAATATTGTATCATGACGCGAGAATTTGATACAAACAAATACAAAACTCCTTTAGGTTTGGAGCACTTGAAGTGACGTCCCGTTCACCCCGACCGCTACCATGTTACGCTGAGCGACAGTGATTTCGGACGACGAACGCTATAAGCGAGAGTCGCTAACAGGGTTACGAGCGTACAGTGGTGGAAGGGAGTCAATACTCGCTATTGCCGTGCCTACGCGCGTAGAGTATAGAATGGGATTTACAAAGGAGGAGCTGGTGAAAAATGTAGCTCCGCGGTGCAGTTGCCAAGGTGTTGGCTTCGGCGCCCGGGGACGTGGGTTCGATACCCACACGTGACAACTGTTTGTGTGACCCATAGTTGTTTCGGATCTGGGTGTTTGTCCACGTTAAGTTTATGTTTGTAAAACGTTCTTACAACACAGAATAATGTTATCCTACAGTGAGGGCAATTAAAATTATAAAAAGACATGAAATAAAACGCACCAAGTAAGGTATCATTTAAGAAAATGATGCGATATCACTTTCCCAATGTTGCCGATAGTTAGAGTCACAAATTTTATCCTCCGTATTTGAGTGACTTTTTGTATACATATTTTATTCGAAACTGGCAACCGCTTGATGCTTGAGGCTGCATCTCCACTGACCATCCCGCCTGATGGTAAGTGGAGATGCGGTCTGTACCAACGTAAGAGCGCAAGCTAAGTATTATGTAGTAGTTATTAGTTAGTATTTATGTTTGCGTAAAGTGTATTTGTACAAAATGTTCCTTTGGCTTTTATTTTTCTTTGTTTTTATTACGCCAAATTTTCTCTACTTCCAGGGTTGACTGGTAGTGAATGCTGATTAGCATTACGTCTTTAGCCTCAAGTTGGTGTGTAAACAATGTTTTATTTTAAATACACTAGCTGACTCGGCAAACGTTGTTTTGCCATATAAATTATTTACAGAGGGATCGGAACGCACGCATAAAGTGTTTGACAAGTCACACAGTTAGACATAGTTGACAGGTACAGTTTGTATGGGAAAATAAAATTGTTGCTATTTCGATTTTCCATAATTCCTCATCGTTTAAACCTTCCCTGGACCGCTAAAATTAGCGAAATCGATCCATTTTTATATAAGAAGATAAAAAAAAATGAACGTCACTCACGATGTCGTGACCCTGGCTGCCGCTGCGCACCACCTCGGGCGCCATGTACTCGATGGTGCCGCAGAAGCTGTACGCGCGGCTCTCGCCGCCGCAGAACTCCTTGGACAGGCCGAAGTCTGTCAGCACTATGTGGCCCTCGGCGTCCAGCAGGATGTTCTCCAGCTTGATGTCCCGGTAGATGATGCCGAGCTGGACGCGGGATTGCAAACGTCAAGGCACGTGTATACAGGGTGATTTTTAGACGGAGTACATACTTAATGTTAATTGAGCGTTCCATAGTTAAAAAAAAATATTAATATTTTATTTTGACAAGAAATAAGCAGAAAAATATCAATTCAAACATTGTTTGTTTATCCCGTCACGAGTGGTCACCCTATTGATAGGCGTTCAGCGAAAAGTTTTATTGCTCGTGAATAGGTTATTGTATTGAGACGGTAAGGTAGGAATTTCTTAAGGTGTCCATAATGTTTGAAAAAATTAAAAATAATCTTTGGGAAAAAAAAATGAATTTATAATCAACTTCTGCATATGCTCTGTTAAATGTCGTCTATAAAATCGTTCTGTGTATGTTTATTGCCAATACGGATACCGAACATTGTATTGAATATTGATTTGTTTATAATGAAAATCATAAAGAAATGAACATCTATTATAAACATAAGCTATTAACTGGACAATGTAGCTGTTTTTATTTAATAACTGCAACCTTATTAGAACGTAAGAGCCATGATAGCTCAGTGCCCTGGCGCTCAGTTCAAACTTCGGTGCCAATGGAGTTGTTTGTTACAATTTTAAGTGCTAACTTATCATCTGCTCAACGGTAAAAGAAAAACACCGTTTTTTTTTTTTCATATGAATAGTTGACAAGCGAGCAGGCGGTTCACCTGATGTTAAGTGAATACCGCCGCCCATTCAGATGCGTTGGACAAACTTTTGAATTTTGGGCTCCGGCCACTTCACTCACTAGACGAAACGCGAAAGTATTATACTTTCACTTTACGCCGGTCTTCCGTGAGGTCGTGGTACTTACCCGGACGAGCCTGCCCGTGTAACAGCCGAGGCTGCTGCGTGGCCCTACAGCGTAAACCGTGCGAAAACCTACATCTTTTCGAGGTAACAATAACAGAAAACGAAATATATTGTAAATATGTTGAAAAGTCCGCCGATCCGCATCGAGGACTTGCGCCCTTCGCGAGTCTGGTCGTAAGCACTTGCGTATGATCAGCTCACCTTGTGCAACTGCTCCAGCGCCAAGATGATCTCGGCGATGTATATCCGAACCTCGTTCTCGTGGAAATGCTCCCTCTGGTACAGATGCGTGAAGAGCTCGCCGCCGGCTACGTAATCTGTGAAAGAGTTGCATCCGTCAAAAACCAATTTCGTTCACTCGACTTAATTTTAATATGACACCACGGTTGGTGTCATATTAAAATTAAAATTAAGGGATAAGGTTGTCCTGTTTTTTTTTAATTAGTATTTTTATTTAGTAAAAGCTAAAAGGGCCATCCGGAGCGGGGGGAACCATTATTTCTAGGTCATATAACGGACGTTCCCTCTTCAGCACGACTAACTTAGACTAACGTCCGGGTTCTGAAACACGGATCATCGTAGAAGAATGATCTTCAAAGTGATCAGAATGATCAATTCGATGTGAAAGATCTGATTAGTTAACTACTACGATGATCAATGTTTCCGAAACCAGACATAAGTCCACCAATTCACACAATTCCACGTTACGCCATAGCCAGGTATTATATACAATTGTGAATGGTCTTTATTGGTTCATATTATATTATATTATAAGTTGATTGTTCTGTACGGATTTATCACAATTTTATTCGATACATTTTTTCGTTGACATTTAAATAGTTGTCGATGAGTTTCTTTGAAGTTACACTTACGCAACAGTCTTCACTGTCGGAGAATTGGGAAGGTCCGTCCGGGAAAGTACCACTACCTACATACCTCATAGAAGACCGGCATAAAGTAGTATTTATATTGAATTAGGATTAGATCTGCTATTGAATTTACGAGTTACAGTGAGAGGTGACCGTGGAATTCTTAAAAGGGATTCTTCTGTTGTACAGGATGACCTTATCGTGTGTAGGGTTCTTTAAAAACGATGAACGCCAAGTAAAGAGTGCAAGTGGAGATAGGAAGCAATTCTTAGGACACAAATGTCGGTTACGCTACGCTTAAGTTTATGCCATCTTTAAACGTAAGTTATTGTAATCGCACCAGCAACATTCGTTGATGCCTAATGCCTACAATTGTACCCTCATTATGATGGTTAAAACAATTACATCGTAAAGTGTCAAGAATTGGGTTTTTGAGAATCAAAACTAGAAACTCGTTAAAAATCTTTTGTAGATGCATTATTGTGTATTAACGAATCGCTCTCGATCATGTAGACTACGCTTATTAACTTAATAGGGTGCCATTTCCAAACATCTCATAATTCCTGTGCATCAAATGTTACCGTGATAAATTATTCAAAAGCCATCTACGCGCTTTATAATTAATGAGCGAATAAGAAGCACAGAGTTTCATGCGAAAACTTAACAGTTAGAAATTTACGATTGATAATATATTGAATATGTTATTTATTATATATTATTTAAGGGCGGATTTTGACTAGACACTTCACCCGTCCAAACCACTTCATCATATTTTATTTCACTGAAGTATACGAGATAGTGTCGCGGTTTCGCGTTATCGAATTATAAGAATTGCGTTATGTAACTTTGCAGAGCGAAAAATAAAAGTACACACGAAAGTACAAAAATCGTTAAAAAAATAGTTTCCGGCTGCATTATTGTATATTAATGACGATCCCGATCCGATAGGAGCATGCCTTTTTAAATGAATAAGACACCATTTCCAAACGTCTCATAATTTCAATGCATCAAATATTAACCGTGATACATCATTCAAAAGCTGTCTGCGTACTTTATTATTAATGAACCAATAAGAAAATCAGTTTCATGCGAAAACTCATTAATGAGTGGGTTTATGATGCGAGATTTATTTACAGTGTGAGTCGAATTACAAAATTGAGTTTTTTATTATAACAAAAAAAAAGAAAGACGCGACAGATACGAAGAGAGTGCTGGTGGGCGTGTACTAACCTAATTAGGCTTACAGTAGGCGAGATAATGGCTAAAATTGAGCAAGTCTAGAAAACTTTGAAAAAATAACCCATCACATTATTCGTTACCACAAGGTTTGTGTTGTTGCTGTTGATTAATAATCTCAGATTATACATACCCTTTTGATGTCAACTCTGACCTGTTTGGTTTATGTATTATGTTTGAATTACTTTAAATTAAATTTGGAATGTTAGTTTTATTTGTTCAGACTGAATTGTGTCATGTTTGATTGATTCCGTAAAAATCGTTTGAAGATGTAACATGTGACATCTGACGTAACTCTTGTATTTTATATAAATTTCATAATGATTACGTTTGGTCCAAAAATAAGTTCAAAATGTTTGTTGAAATAAACAGTTTTCCTATCAGTCCTTAAGTGTCTTTTCGGTTTGAAAATGATCCCATGAGCCGCATCTACCATTCAAGAGTTGCGTGTAGCTTTAATGTAAAACCAATTGGACAGGTTGTTTTATACCTAGAGCGGAGAACAAATGAAAATAATTAATGGCAATGTATAATAATTGAAGGCAATGTGGAAATCGAAATATTCCATCACTTATACAGCATCTGACCTCATAGGGGTTAAATCTTTACTAGTGACCCGCCTCACGGGGAGCAAAGCATATACGTCTACTTTTTCGCTTGCTCGCTCGAGTTTTGTATATAAAATATAAACAAATAAAAAAAAATTCTAAAGAAAAATATTCAAAAAATTAATTATTTCCGACATTTTCAGCAACCATCGCCATATTTTAGCTAATTGACACAATACCTGAATGAATTAAGGCCCATTTACACGGTGCAAGTTTCTTGCCTGTTATATACAATTAAATTGAAGCAAAAAATGAGTTGCATGGTCTAAACAAGAAATGGTCTAAACAATTATTGCGCGCAATTTATTGCATTCAATTATTGCTCTTGTATGTTCAAGAAAATGGCATCGTGTAAATGGGCCTTTACGCTATTAAAGTTTGTAAAATGTTTATATATTAAAATTAAATCTTCCTCCTTTAAAACCGAATGAAGTTTTTTAATAGTTTTTGAGTATATCACGTACAGACAAACAGACGGTGCCGGGGGAATGATGATCGTTTACTCACGCATAGCGTCTATTCAACCAATCCAATAGATTTTTAAACGATCGGGGCTCACTTTTCAAATGCAAACGCTGGAAAATTGCCATATGATGGCGATATTTTCCCATCATAAAATACGGAGCAGCTTCCGCCGTTGGTATATCCGGGCATACACCGTCGGAGGCTACCGAAACGGGAAGGTAATACTTACATAACCGAACTTACATAGCCTCACTGGAGACCGGCGCAATTTAGAACTATTTATAGGTTTGCTTCTGGGATGTGACTTAACCGATTGAACGGCCCTTGTTAAAAGGTTTTTAACGCGTCTACACCGCGTATATGTGACGAATGCCCACATTTGGTGGTAATCGCTCGACATCTGGTGAACAGTGTGGACGATTTGTCACCTTCTTCCGTTACAACGACTATTTTTAACCCCACAACGATAGCTATGGCCGCACGGGCGTCTAAATAAAGACTCATCAGCCGGGGCCGCTGTGAGGTCACCGAGGGATTTTGTTGACTCTGTTACCTCTGTATTATGCTGATGCCCAGTGGCGGATTTGCCCTAAGGCACAATAGGCCTCGGGCTAGGGCGGCCACATATTAGGGGCGTCCAATCGTGACAAAAAATTCACTGATTGATTTCTTTTTTTGAGTGAAAAGTTGTCAAGCGAGCAGAGGGTTCATCTGATGTTAAGTGAATACGAGCGCCCATAGACATCTGCTACACCCGAGGGTTGCAGATGCGTTGACAACCTTTTGAAAATTGGGCTCCGGCCACCTCACTCACCAGACGAAACGCGAAAGTATTATACTTCCACTTTACGCCGGTCTTCTGTGGGGTCGTGGTACTTACCCGGATGAGCCTGCCCATTCGTGCAACAGCCGAGGCTGCTGTGTGGCCCTACCGCCGTAGATATATGATGGGCTCCGAAAAAGGGGCGGCTTGAACTTACTACATGGGCTGGGGCCTAGGGCGGCTAAGATTACAAATCCGAAACTGCTGATCCCACGTCCGTTTTTCAAGTGACCGTCTCGCGGGCTTCGCATCTATCGCGACCGCATCATCTGGGTCAAAGACTCGCTCGGATATTTCGACCTAGATCCAAGTCGGGTACAGTCGGGCACGTCTCGGGTGCGACGCCGCGCCTCGGTTTGAATTGATAGACATAGAGCGCGTAGTAAAGCCGAGGGTTTCTATTTTATTAACCGACTTTAAAAGGAGGTGGTTCTCAATTCGACTGTATTTGACTAAGTGAACGGATTTTGATGATTTATTTTTTTATTTGAAAGCCGGTGCTTCCCGTGTGGTCTCATATTAATTTCATTGGTATCGGATCTTGGGTTCTGGAGATAATTAGGGAAATTAATTATAAAATGAATACAGAGCGAGATATTTGAAGACGGTTTTGTTTTACGTTAGTAAATAATGGTTATTTGCGGTAAATTAGACATAAACGGCCCAACGAAACGGAAATCACGAACGCAAAATGCACTCCGTGCTCGGAACAATTGTCTTCACAAAAATTGTGTGGCTATTGAAGGATCGAACTCGCAACGTAGAAGAAAGACAACTAGCAACTTGGCCACTTGCACCATGACTCACGTCCTTCTAGCCTGCTGTCTTGCAAATCGCTTTCGCACGGAAAGACAAAACGAAGTCACGTCAAATATTCCGTATAACATTTTAGCGTATATAAATATCACCCTCCTGTCCTATACCTTCGAGGTTAGGGGCTAGTTTTATTCATGACTGCCCGTTTAAAGTCAACCAACCCAACTAACACCCAGGTCCGGAACAACTATTTGAAGGTCACACAAATCGAACCCAAGCCACGACGCCGAAGCCAATGGCTCAGCAATTGCACCATCGCGCCATAACTTTCATCCATAATCCATAATATCCATAATAATATTATAAATACGAAAGTAACTCTGTCTGTCTGTCTCGCTTTCACGCCGAAACTACTGAATCGATTTAAATGAAATTTGGTACACAGATAGCCTAGAGCCTGAGAAAGGACATAGCCTATTTTTTGATTAGAAAAAGGGTTCTTAAAGGGGAAAGATATTTATTTAAGGGCTTGAACGCGAGCGAGGCCGCTAATCACCGAAAAGCGAAAGAACAGTAATGATGGAATAATGGGACAATAGAAAATCACTAAAATCAATCCGTGAAAAAAATGATGGGCACACAACACACTAATGAATGCGACTGTACTAACGGGACGACACTGCTTATTACGACAAATTGCCCATGCGCCCTGGGATTTGCGTAACATGTCATACATACTCCGTTTTTCCAACGCCAAGTCTTTTGAAGTCGTGACGTCAAAGAGATCTTTCATGAATACGAGAACGGTCTTTATTAACGCACGAGATGTTGATAACCGTAACGTAAGGAAAATGCGTTATGCCCCCAGTTCGAGCCGTTTACGTCTTCTCACGTCTTAATTATAATCTGTGCCTTTATTTTATAAATCTAGCAATCCAATATTATAAGCGACCATTTTAAAGTTTTATCGTGAAAACTTAAAACTATTATACTTTCTACAAAAACACGCAAACTTAGCGAATTATAGACTCTTATTGAAATTGCTTTCTCTTATTGCCGTATACCGCAAAAAAGAGAAATATTCTTTTTTTATATATTTTTTAAACGGCTTTAGCACTGAGTGACAACATCGTCCTATGCAAGCTACTAGATTTCAACTACTATAAACATCTTAAAACTATGTCGGCTATGGTGGAAAATATTCAAATTCAAACCTGCGACCGTGAGATCACAAGTCTAGCTTTCCAACCCCTACGCCATTGTTGACTTTATACGAATAACGAATATATGTTACACGAATACTTGTAAATGATAACAGAGTTTTTGTGTCTCTTTTTTTCTGATAACCGAAGTAGGGTGATGTTTTTCGAGCGCAGGTATGCCTAATTCTTTGGCATTCTCTACAGTGCAAATCTTTTGACAGATTTCAAGATATGAAAAGTTATTAGATTCATTACAGTTGAGAGAGTGGTATTGGGTATATCATTTCAATATGAAGAAAATAAGGGAATGGTTAATATTTGGAAGTTTCTGGATGACACCAGACGATCAATTTCAGTATATCAGCAGTTATAAGATTCTTTACAGTTGAGGGAGTGACATTGGGTATATCATTTCAATATGAAGAAAATATTTGGAAGTTTCTGGATGGCACCAGACAAAACGTATAATTCTTCCACCTCACACCGGTCAACTGCGAGCTAGGCCGAGCTAGTTCCCCGTACGAACCTGCCCATTCGCAGAAAGTGATGCGTGGTCCTAACGCTTGGGTAAAATCCTCTACCAGTCCAAATTCCGTGACATCGCCAAGCCCCGTACAAAGTGGAAGAAGGCCGATCGAGCGCTCGCTCTGATAAAAACCCACTGACTGATCCACTTGCGCGGTGGCGCGGAAAACTCGTGCAGGACCTACATATTTGTATGCGAACTGAGGAGACAAACAATTATGAAACTTATTTACGGTTTTTTACTATTTTTTTAATATTAGACGGTGGCAACAGGTCATTCAAATCCAAAACACTTAACCGAACCACTAACGGCCTAGATGCGCCAAGCATTGCTTCAAATGCTAAATAACAATTTAGAATGAAGGCGTTAAGATTTTCGTCGCTGTGGCTATCAGCCGTTTAGCTCAGTGGCTAGAGCGTCAGGCCGCGAATGCCGAAGACGTGGGTTCGATTCCCACAGCGGCGACAATCTTTTCGTACTTTTTCTACACGTTCTAACGGCCTTTTCCAATATCCTATCTACAGATAGATTTAGTTAATGAGGATAGAATTTTGATGTAAGTATTATATATTATATGGAGGCGACGTCAAATGCCTGTCGCTAATAACCAAATCTACAGATAGATAGAATATTGAAAACGGCCGTTACACGATAAATTATCGAAAACTGCTTGAGTGCACGGTAGAGTGAGGACAATAATTCCCTCGCGCCTATGAGATTACATTCAACGAGTGTTTCCCAACCTCTTGAGCGGTGCAAGCGATTTGGGCGCGGTCCAAGTAAGAACAGTACGATAGAGACACCATAGCCATACCTTACATATAGTCTTAGACTCAAGGTGAAATTTTAGTCTAATGATACACAACAGACCGATCGATAAAGGTTAGTTTGATTGCTCGGATTTTTTAACACAAACAGATTAGGACCCGAAAATTTGTCCGTAATTCATCTACTCACTTTAGAATAAACCGTAAATCGATCGCGACATTTTTTTAAATAATATGTAGACCTTAAAATAAATAAATTTATCAACCTATGAACAAGTGTAGTGCAGCGTGCGATCTGTTATATTTGAGAAACCTAACATTGTTACGAGTACCTTAGTACAGAAGATATCAGATAATCTCAAAAAAAAAATGGAAAGAGAAGTAATAAAGCAAATTCCTGATAAGTGTACCGATTTAAAAGCTTTGTAGATACTGTTCATATAAGCGTATTCAGCTTATATTCTAAGAAAAGAATGTGCATATATTCAAGTGCATAGAATCCACCAACATTCCCAAGATCCGAATTAGAACTGCAAATAAAAACAAACAGGATTGGCTCTACAACGCCGCTGCTCGTGCACTTGGACGTCAACAAACAGCGCTCGATATACGCACGCAGCGGCTTCGCCGAACAAAAGTTGGCGCGGAGCGGGACGGGAGAGGGCGGAAAGCGTCCGCTGCCGGGTCAAGGTGACGGAAAACGCTCCGCTTGTGAAATTGCCGAGGTGCGCCAAGATGTTGGTTTCGTTTCCATAATTCCATATACGTAACCTTGCAAATGTTAATTTCACAAAAACGAGAATAAATTATTAAAAAAACAAAAAATCCTCATACATTAAAAATACTAATTACTCTCCTATTTTTTTTTTCGCTGGCACAATATTGACATAATATGAGGGTGGCCTCATTGACCAAACTGAGGCGAATCTAAAGACACCAATGTTGAAATTTGTCCAAAGCTTTATTTAGGATGTAGAGCGTGAAAAATATTACCCTTCTTTGTCCATCGAGTAGAAACATAAGCTCTCAATCTTTTTTCTCCCTTATCCCACATTAGATGGGGTCGGCACAACATATCCTTTTTTCGAAATGTCCTCAATTGTAAAGTAGAGGTCTTCAGTGCAATACAAGGCCAAAAACGATCCAATCTATCGTAGTCTTCCGAATCTTACGTTGCAAACGGTGATGGCTACTGACGTATACATTTCCAGGAGCTCGGTGACAGGCTACGAATCCGTCACCGTGTAATGGACCCGGTTTTCATTGTATTGGGCAGATTTTAAATTTACAGAATAGCTTTAGCAGAAGTTCTCACACAAAACTATAATTTTCTAAGTCACTCTCGTCCAATTAATTTGAAAATAAGAATAACAAATGTTTGGACAAAGCGCAATACAAAAGATTTGTGAAAGCAACGCTTAAAAAATGCAAATTTCATAAAATAAAAAGAAACTAAGCTCTCAAGGTCGTGACCCAATTGATAGCTGGTAGCTAGGCTGTGTACTTGTAACTTATCTGATTTCATTTCAAGCATTTACAGATACTTTACAGAAATGATCGAATATAAGAAAAGACTTGCTACCCTGATACGCCGTCTCTATGAATGTCAGTTACGTGAAAATTTTCAAATTGTCTATCCAAAGAGAGTTGGTAAGGTAGCGGTTACGTGTAACCGTGAAATCAGGCATCTGTTCCACTTAACATAGAGACGTCCCACTAAAATGAATTTCCATCACATAATCAGGAATAAATAATTATTAAAACTTGTAGATAATAAATAATTAAGTAAATGGCAATACTGAACTAATCTCTTCGGTAGTTCCAGTAGAGGCAGACCAAAAAAGGAAAAAAAGTAAACGTAACGTCTCATCAATATTAGTAAAGGCGACAGACGTATCGGCGCCTTAGATATGAAAAGTCGACCTTGACCGCGATAAACGATACGAGACACATTTCGAAGGCTAAATCGTTTCTAAGTCTACTACGAAACATGTGAATACCGCCGGAGCTAAGTGATTTCCCCTGGGTCGACCCCGAGTACCTAAGAGATCGTCTGATCGTCGAAGTGTACGCGTCACCGATTATTAAGGTACGACATTGGCCATTATAATACCTTAATACTTGGACGCGTACAATATACCGTTTATAACAAGCTCTGTTTATGATGGGCAGCCGTTTGTTCAGGACAGAATTTAATTTTGTATACCCATTACTTCTGTTACTAGTGGCGAATCTGCAATCAGTTCACCTTGTAGTAAGCAGTTACCACCGCCCGGCGAACATAAGGCATTTTAAAGTATTTAAGGTGCGAATGAAATCTTCTTGAAAGTTCCAATTCCGTAAAATTCTAGAAATACCACTTTCGAGGACTGACCCAACAAAGTGGACGTGGGAGGCGTTTCGGCCATTTCCTTTCTTTTATTTTGTCCAATCATATTTTCTTTATTTTTTGGTTTGCTCTCTCTTGCCACAACCTGGCTAACTTGCTTTTCGCATGCGACGAAAGAAAGATACATGAGCGGAAAAGATCAGTTAACCAAGTGAACCACACGCTGGTTTACCATCTTGTCTCATAAATAAAAGCGTTGCAATTTTTTTTACTAATCGGAGAATACTATGCGAATATATGAATTTATTTGAACGCTACTCAAACGAGACGAACGTACTTCCCATATCTTCGCAATTACCCAACATAAGTATGTACCAAATCCTCTCATATTCATACCGTGTCTATACTTGATGAGCAATCAGCTGATATTGTCAAACTGTGTGAATTCGTGATTGCCACACTGCTTACAATGCTAAACTAATGAACGCGTACGAGTGAAATGACAGACCAAGCCAGCGGAGGTTAGGGTAAGCTTGACTCTTCGTTTAAAGCCAGGTCGAGCTCGTTTCTGGTAGACGTCGCGAAATCTAGAGCTTAGACCAAGGGTTACAAGTGCTTTGCACATCTTTCATGTTTGTTGTCATTATTTAAAGGACGGTTAATTGAGAAAGACTTTAAAGAGGCAATAAATGAAGTATGTATTGTGGATAATTAAAGTCTCTTTTTCATTGCTGACCTACGAGTAGTAATTGTTAGCAAAAAGATGATAACATTATTTGTATCACTTGAAATACTAATTCTGTCGTTTCATTTTAAGTATAAACACTTTAATAATCGCAGTAAGCTTAAGTTAAATTATTAACTTCTTTCTGATGGGTTTTCACAAAACCATTAAAATTTTCCGTAACCAAAGGTGCAGTACTAGCTTATGTTCATGTATGGATAAACTCCCGGGTGGCTCAGGGCCAGCATGCTATATCTAATCCTTTAAACGAGCTAGCAATTCTTGTATATATATATAATCGTAATCTCGGAAACGGCTCCAGCGATTTTCATGAAATTTTGAATGTGCGTAGATTCGGGGGCGAAAAATCGATCTTCAATCAATGTCCTTCGATCCTCCTTTTATTCCTGTTTTCAGGGAATGAAAAATATCATTCAAATATGACAGTAAATTTCGCCGCAAAAAAATGTTATAATAGCTCGGTCGGTAATCAGACGGCAGACGGCCGTGGTTCTTATCACGATCATTTACACACTTATTTTTTTTACTTTTTTTTCTATATCAGATCATTTTCTTTATTTTTTTTTATTTCCAAAATACATGATTTACCAAAAAAATACCGAGCAAAGCTCGGTCCTCCAGATGCTAATGTTTTATGCCTTAAGAGATGTCACAGTTCATATGCAAGTTATTTGTTTCTACAATTACTTTTATATTACAATGCAAAGAAAAGCAAAAGCATAAAGCATCGTCGCGTGTGCATTAAACATAACACTGTAACCCGATCCTGGACTAGTCCAGTAACTAGATCCTGATCGTGCTAAAGGTAACGAATTGTTGAAACCATACGTCGACGGTAGAATTTCATGACGACTCACGATCCTATTTTCTTGGATTTGACTTTCTTTTAAAAGACACTTTCAGGTGTCTTTGAACATGGCAGTTCAGTGCAGGGCGTTACAATTTTAAGATCCAACACTAATAAAATTTATATTGCCGATTATTGTGCAGATAAGCCATTCATCTCAGTGGCTAGAATGTCGGGCGCATATCTCGAAGGATGCAGGTTCAAATCGTCGCAGCGGCAAAAAACTTTTCGTCCATTTTCCTACAAATTTTAAAAGCTAAAAGACTTGAGTCCACTGCTGACCATAGCCCAACCCAGTACCGTCACGAAGCACAATCCTGAGCCACCTGCATCATCTACTTCCCGCACACTTGCACAGATCGTCACTCCATCCAGTAAGGGGATGTGACTTTCCTCCCCATCGGTTATCGGTTCTTCACTATATTATAAGAACAAAATCAGTGCTCCAAATTCGCGTTGCGCCGACATACGTCAACGGAAGTCGAGACATTACCACAAGCCTTGAGCTACGATCGTGTCATACGGATCAAAATAAATAAACGCGAACCCCACACAACGGTGTAGCGTCCGACGCTGGAGCTCAATTGTCTTCCAACGTGGCCTTTATCGCCGTGCGAGAAGGAGCACAATCGCGAGGGCGATAAGGGTGGTAATCGCCCGTAGAGAACGCGCCACGGACCGATTTGCGCAAGACGGACCTCCCCTTGACACGGTTACGCGAGCCAGTGTCGGGCCATCAATCATACTACGCTGTGTGGCTTTGAATTCCAATATTAGTTTCCACTCTATACCCTTTTCAATTTCTTCGATCCTCAAATGTTACGTCTCTCTTGGGGAAAAGACATCGTTGGTGTCGAGGTTCTTATGGTGCTCTTTCGTGTTGTCGTCAACACACATCGTGATCCCCCTATTCAACACGGCAGAGACTACATGGTATAGTCTGTGGGATTCGAAACTATCCACTTAGTTGGGACAGGTTTTTAATTACCTTTAAGGTTCTTATGTTTTCAAAGATCCTTCAAATTCTTAGTGCTCTCGACATTTACATAGGATCCGTGTAAATTGTGTTATTTCTGGACCCATCTATGCCGTCAGGTTGTATTTTTCAATAAGATTACGCCTCCACGGAAGGCTGTCGGAACGAGAAGCTGGAGGCAAAATTTATTGTCTATCGGAATGCTCGTTAATATATTGTTTTAAAATTTAATGAGAAAATCCATGCAAAGACTGTATTCACTTTGGATAAAATTTCGAATGGTGTTAGCTCTTTTACTGGATTGACGTAGTTATTTTTCAGGGCATTGAGTAAATTATAATTGACATAGTTAACCACGAATAGACAATATGATAGATCGACACAAGAAACGACGGTAAAAATGCAACAAACCGACTCGTCGCTGTAGCAACAGAATTTCCAATAGACGCACTATTGAAAATTACATTGCGCGATTTGGTAGTCCATGGTGTTGGCTTTTGGTAATTTTTGTTGCGAAACGATTACAATTACGAAGCGCAGCTTTGGCAACTAAATTGAACGCCTGCTTTAACAATACCTTTCACTTCATTGTTATAACAGTTCTAAGGGACATCGTTAGGCATTAACCGTTCGAAATTTTGCAACAAATCAGTTACAACTGGCTGAAAACGAATACGTATAAATATACATGCCCATGTTAATGCGAGACAGGACCTCCAGGAATATTTCATTTAATGCCTAATTTGCACTTGTAGAATCGAATGGATTTATATTATAAAACATAACATATCAAAAGTTGGCGAGTAAATTAAGACATACATTTCAGTCTTCAATTATACTTTTATAAAAAAAAAATTACACAAATATAAATTGGTATTATTGTTTTTTTTTTAGATTTCTTATATTGGATGTTTGCATGTATTCCAGGTAAACCCACGAATAGGCTCATAATTAACATTAATATAGACCGTGATTGAAATCAATTAGAATATGAGTGAAGAGTGTAAAGAGAGCGAGAGAGAGGCTGCCCTCAGATACCAAGTCTTAAGCCTGAGCTTGCCTACCGAACTAACACTCGCACATTTTATTAATACGCGTTTTCAGGATTATAGCCAAAGTTTAAGAAGTTGGTTGTAAATTGAATTTGAAGGTTTAGTTACGCCGTTGGACGCGTACAGACACGCAGATCGAGATAATAAAAGCTTGTAACGAATAAGTCGACGCACTATCGCGAGGATTCCAATACAAGTCCACGGCAGGTTCGCAGAGGCTAGGGCTGCGAGTAGCTATCAACAGATGTGAATCAATTTACGACGGATCCCGCACAAGTGGTCCCGTCGAATGTTATGATCGGGCAACATTGTAAGTGTACGTACATCGGCTTCTATACTGACACACGACGTCCATCATTCGTTCGTGTCGTCTGGTTTCGCGACATCGGACGCTAAACTTTTTTTTAATTCAAAACTGGCCAGCGCTTGACTGCTACCTGATGGTAAGTGATAATGCAGCGGTTTAGGTTAGCGCGCTAGCTCAGTAGAAACCTAATAAATAAATAGTAAACTAAATAGTACATTGGCGGCGGATCTTATATTAGTGAATCAAGAAGAAACGATATCTGAAGTGAACAAGATGCGAAATCACCAAACTGTTAGGAATCGGTCGCTTTATCGACTAAATCACTTTTGCTTTTTTGTCAATTGGGTCGGCTACAACGTGACAATAACATATATTTGAATGTGAAAATCTGTTTGCTCCTATTTGTTTAATCGTCAGGCCGTACGAAATTTGAAATGGAGATATTAACACGTTTATTTTGGGACCTCGCCGCATGATCGAGGTTTAGGCGTGCTTGCGATTATAAATAAAATTTAAATCCAATGAATCCGATGGGTCCATGTTGCAAAAGTGATAGCAAGTTTAACACCGTGTTTCTGCAATAATATAGGGTGGGATTAAAAAATGAGGTTAGATGTTTTGATCTCCCTGAAAGCTTAGGAAACGCTGATCGACAAACCAGAGGGCACAGCCGTCACTATATATAAATTACGATTAGGTCAACGTGATAATAATTTAGAGGGAAATTTCGAAAGCAGTTATAATTATTATTATTCTATTATAACGACCCAAATCCCGACCTTAAACGATATAACGATGTTAAACTAACAATTAAACTGGCAGTGATTGCCCTGAATATAGCCATGGGTACCAACGATATGGCACTGTTTAGTGGTATGTCAATTAATAGATGTAAGGCCATTTTTAACCGGTTCACTAACAACATATAATTATCGTGCAATTTTTATGATTTTACATGTTGCCAACATTTTTCTTAAAATAAAAAAACAATGTTTGCAGTGGATTATCCTTATCACTTAGGGGTAAAAAACTAGATAACGATCGATTCTCAGACTTAGCAAATATACATAAAAAAATCATTAAAATCTACGAAGCCGTTTCAAATGGGTATGGTGACTTACAATATACTTTTATACAGCGTGTCGTTACCATCGCGACAATAAACGAACACACGTCTAACGCTACTTGCATAATAATCATAAAAAAATATTAACGTTAAACAAAATCCATAATAAAAAAAAATATGTTTCAAACAAACTAATTAAGTAAAAAAGAAACAGAATCTGTAACATCCTATACAACTCGCGCCATTGCGTCGAAGAATTAGTGAATTACAAGCCTCTCCTTCTAACAGTATGTTTTGTCTCTTTTAAATTCATTCAACCCATTCATATGCTTTGTGACCTTTATAAATGAACTTTACGTTACGCTTTTATAGGTAAGGGTGTTCTAAAATTCTTTGTTTTGGAAAATTTAATAACTGTGTAAATATTGATGTTTAAAGAATTTAAATGTTTAATACAACTTTAAAAATTTACTGTCGCGATGGTAACGACACGCTGTATATATAGATTTAAAGATCCACTTACCTAATATTAGGTGTAGCTTCGCGTCAGTCTGGAAGGCGTAATGCAATGTCACCAGGAAAGGGCAGGCTCGAACCGCCTCTAACACCTGGAGACAACAACGATACAAGTGAGAACGGCGAAGTCAAAGCTACATAGATAAACGGGCACCAACTTCAGTACGGTCTTGAATTGATCATGGACGGTCTTAAAGATAAAAGACCAAGAATTAACAAAAGTAAATGCATGTGACGCATCAATGTATTTCCTCCCACATTAATTTCGTCTAAATCTGTTGTGAATCAAGAACAATTTTAACTTTCGTTTGTGTTGTGACTTCTTGCAGTGACTAAAAGATATTTAATTGTAGTTTTCATTTGGATTCCGCTTTTAAATATTATGTTAACAGAGAAGAGTCGTCTGCATTAATAAGTAAATACTAAATTGCTCACAGCACATAAATATTGCATATCCGATGAAAACTAAAATTTCAATAAAACTCCGGATGTCATAGCATTTCACTTTGGCTCCAGAATTTTGGTGTGCTTTACAGCACTCAACTCACAATCAACTTGAGACTTAATGACGACTTTAAAATCCACCGGAATGTTGAGAGATAGAAAACGTAGTTCGGTTTAGTGAAAAAAAAAAAAAATACTAGTACAAATACTAGGTAGTCATATTTAAATGTGCTTTCATTTCACTACGAGTATAAGTAATCATATTTTTATCGCAGCACTTTAATTAAGTGGTTAATAAATAATTGTGTCGAAGATTTGTTTATTAAAAATATATGTGTGTTTGAATTTAATAAGAGTTAGCCTAAATTTAGGCAGTGTTGCAATACTTTTACTATATAAAAGTAGTCATCCTTTTAACTAAGACCACTTCAAAAATTACTATATATACCCGAGGGCTTAATGGATAGCGGACCTATCTCTTGCGCCAGAGGGTGTGGGTTCAATCCCTGGTAAAATATGGTGTCTGGTGTCTGAAGAACATAAGTGTTTCTCTAATGTAAAAGTTAAAAATTCAAGGGCCATTGAACGTGTCCAATATATCAAAGCGTCTAGTCGTCATAATTTGGGAGTTAAAGAGCATTAAAATGTAAATTGACTCACAGTTAAAAATTCACCGCATAAAAATTAAATCGTTATTTAATATAGAACTATAAAATGTGCAGTCAACGACGACGGTTTCGATTTAAATTAAAAGCGACCGGCTTCCAATAACAGCTATCACATATAGCATGCAATGTGAACTGGTTTCTTTTTCGCTTGCAGTTCACGTGATGTTAACATTAGTTGAGCTGCTGAACTTCAAGAGGGCAGGCGCGACTACCTCACTCACACCGAGAAGTGATGAACAGACGATTTGCCAACCTGGAGTGAACTCTGATTATTTCGCTAACGGGACGAGTATAAATTCAACTAGTATTCTGAAGAGTATGGAACTATTGGACGACCGAGGGACGCCCTTTGTAAACCTTGTTTAAGATAATTGCAACAATATATAAAAATATAAAGTAGCACCCTATACATGTCCCACAGCTGGGTAAAGGCCTCCTTTGTTGTTGTAGTAGTAGTTTGACAATCAATAAATAAATAATGGGCAAAATTCACATATCTTCAAAATATTTTTTGTTAACATTTCGAACATATGCGGGTTTCCTTCCTTCCTTCCTTATGTTTTCCTTTCCTTCATTATGTTTATCTTCACCGCTGAGCACGTGATAAGTCAGCACTTAACATTAACAATATCATTAGTGCTGGCACCGGGTTTTGAACTCAGGTTGACCCAAACCCGTAGGTTCTGGCTAGCCCACCGGTTCTGCGTCCGATGAAGCTTTAATAGTCTCGGGACTGAAAGCAAAAACATCAGTTAATACAAGATACAAGACTCAGGTTGCTCGAGTATAGTTACGGATTAAAAGCGAGACTGAGCTATTACGGCTCCTATCAATTAATAAAATATAAAAAAAATCTGTATAAATTTTGATGATTACTTTTTATAAGATATTTATTATTTTGTATTGAATTAAATTTATCCTTCGTGAAGACAATTACATGAATAAAGCGTAAAATGTGGATTTTTTTTATGTGATGTGATATGTGAAACCTGATATTAGATGATTATCCCCGCCCAACGACATCTATAAGACCTGATAAGATGCAGATGCGTTGCCCACTTTAAAAAAAAGATAGAAGAAGCCCTTGGTGTGTATCGATCGGTTCAGCGACACACAGGGGGAGGGCGTAGCATAAGTCAATGTATAATTATACACGTTGCAGAGGCGAAAGGGGAGCGCTAAGATTTTAGAAAATCGTCACATCAAAACAAAAGATATTGTATGAGGACATTCCACAGAAGACCCACGTGAAGTAAAAGTATTGTTTTTTTTTTAATGTGAATAAGTGACAAACGAGCTGGCGGTTCAGTGATAACCGCCCTCCGCAGACATTTTCAACACCGGTTGCAGATGTGCTGCCACCTTTTAAAATGGGCCCCGGCTACCTCACTCACCGGACGAAACTTAGAAGTGTAACACTTCTACTTTACGCCGGTCTTCTGTGAGGTCGTGGTACTAACCCGGACGATCCTGCCCATTCGTGCAACAGCGTTGTTGGCAACCTACTGTTTCCTACCACTTGTATTTTTTATTCGTCTTGTGAGTTATGTGACCCAGGCCCACTGTTTTTAAAGGTTGGCAACGCGTCTGCTGTTGTTGATGTCTTTGGGCGGAGGAAAACACGTAACATCAGGTGAACCGACAGCTCGCTTTCCAACTTTTCACGTAAAAAAATCTTGCCTTGATATATTTGACATTTACACCAGACTGAAACCTCAAGAATTGTTTATGAACTAAACAATTTTTTTCCCGTATAATTGAGCAGCGGAGAAGGGAAAATGAAAAACGACGTAGTTCACTAAGTATCCAACACCAATTGTCTCCGTTAGGAAAGTTCTTAATTTTAGAACTAAGCAGAATTGAAGTAATTTTACGCATTTCGGAGAGTTCGCTATAAATTTACAGTTCAAGTTATAAACACGATAAGTACCGTTAAATAAGTTTCACTCGTGGAGCGGAGCGTTCTTTAGAAACTTTATGACATTCGAAGAATCCCTGCGAAATTAAAAAAGGCAAAAAGCGAAGAAGACAGACTACAACGGCATTCCACGAGATGAATTCAAACCAAAAATAATCTGATTATTCGAAAAAAGAAATATGTTTAACATTTAACATTTTAAATAAAATTTGTAGGTGTAGGAATCGGCTTAGTGGCTAAAGGGTCAGGGCGCGAATCCCGAAGACGTGGGTTTGATTTCCACTGCGGCGAAAAACTTCTCGGCCTTTTTTCTACAAATTTTAATGTGTAGTGTTAATCTTAAGTGCAGAGATAAGCACTATAAATATAAACGTTTTTTTTTTTACATAATTTTGTAACTGAAATTTGAACATGACGTAGTGAAAAGAGGGTCAATCCTACAAACAGGAAACTGACGTAGGGTTGCATCGACATCGGATCCACCAGGCGACTGGATAGTTAAAGTAACCCATCTGCAGTTACTTGACTCCACAGAGTCAGTGACTCGTTCATGGTACACGCTTCTACAACAAAATCCCAGTTAATGTGCAAAGCCTATCTATTAACAGGTTAAAGAAATTTATTAAGAAAAAAGAAAAATTAAAGAGTACATTAAAGATAATAAGACAATAACACCTGGGAATGAGATGGTCGCTCCTAAGCTGTTTCTAAATTAAAAAAATTGTACTGTATAACTATGTAATTGTTTGACAAAAAAGTGGATAACTACGGAGTTTCTTTCGCCTTAGATTTAGTTTCTTCTCCGTTAGAGGAACCTCATTACGAAACGGTGGTAGATTAAAAAAATGACTACCGATAGATGGAATGTATATTTCTTATTTCGATGAATAAATGATTATTTTTTCAGCACAGGCATTATATAGGTAACAGTGGTAGGGCCACGTAGGTCCATCTGGGGAAGTACCACGAACTTACATACGAACTTCGTGAACTGGATGTGTTATACTTCTGCGTTTCGTCTGATAGGGTAACCCTAGGGGTGTTGCAAATGTCCATGGGCGGCGGTTATCTCTTAACAGGAAACAGTACGGCACGGATGTCTACTTAGGAATTCAATTTGGGAAGAAAACATTTACAATGGATGTTTTTTTGGGGTGTAAATTCAAACTGAAACGTCCTAAGCGTTTTTCATTTACGAAGTTTCGGTTTGAATTTAGTGAGTTTAGTGAATTATAAGTTTTTGAACTACTTTAGGAATATTTTTTTTAACAGTTGGTAACACTGCAGTACGGACTGACCTGTCGTTCCGTCCGCGTGTGCTCGGCCGTCTTCAGTTTCTGAACTATAGACGCCTTCTTGAGGACCTTCATCGCGTACAGTTTGCCCTCGTCGACGCCACATCTCTTCCGAACTAGGAATACCTTGCCATAAGCTGAAACAAGAGGAATCTAAATTAATACGATGACTACGAGGTGCAATTGTCAAGGTATACGCTTCGGCGCCGGGGGTCGTGTGTTAAAAAGTCCTTACAACACATGATATGTGTGTAATGTAATCCTACAATAAGCGAAACGTTTAAAAATATACATAAGCCGTATTCGAGTGTTATGTCTGAACCAAATGTTCCTTTATTTGTCTTTAAATGTCTTGCCACAAGATAAGGTGTACATTGTGAGTTCATCAAAACTATAATTAAAAAAAAAAAAAAAACATTTCGACTTTAAAGGTTTCTTGTCGCAATAACTTTATACAAGTAACATACAGACAATATTATACGACAAATGTTTTATATAGAAGTCATTGCGAATTGAATTTCAAAATAATTACAATATGTAATACTCCAATTAATCGATTGTCATGTAAAAAAATAACAAATTGTCGATTTTACAATGTTAAGTCAAAACGGTAATGGAGCGGCATCTAATTGATTAGTTAATAATAAACACAATAATTGGTGTGTAATTGTGTGTGTAAATTAATGTTAATTATCGACATTTAACGTAACGTCTTTATTACACAATACGTCGCTCCTTGTTCGTTTGCCTCTTTTCTCCATAAAAAAATAAAAATAAAATAAACAATACAACAAATAACATCAATAGACACATAATGTTAACAAGTAAAAAGGCATGTATGATTTTTATGGTGAGTAGAATGAAACATATTGATTAAAAAAAATGAAGTAATTAGGTTGTTCACATTAATTACCAAATCGTTATTCTTTAATCCTGTTTTGCAATTAGGAGAAATTAATAAAATAGACATTTTAATAGCACTAATTTACAAATTTTATCGTCGCTCATTATTAACTTTAACTCCCTGCTTTTGGAAATATTTTATAGCATAATACAGTTTTCGGAATATTTCGAGTAGTTTAAAGTAATATGTTGTAATCGTGTATATTTACCAAATCATTATCTCACAGACAAATAGTCTGCAGAATTATCATTACATTTAATACGTTTACACATTTTATTATTAAGTTTATGATTAGTTTTGCAATAATGTGTGGGTTCGATTTCCATATCTAAATTTGTTATGACTACATTCTTGGTATTTTTTTTTTCATTTAACCAATAGTTACTTACTACCATAGACACTTGACACAAAATGGAAATGCATTTAAGAATTTCCAAGAAAGGAAATAAATCCTAAACAACAGTTCTCCTCTATTTTCAGTGCATTTGATGTTCACAATTTAGACACTTGCCAAAGACTTCGCCAAAAGGCTGTCCTATTAAGATAATGTATATACCACACGAATGACGCAATGGTATAAGAGCTCGCGAAAATGCTATCTCGCGCCGTATATTGTGGGTTTCATTCTCACGCGGGCAAAAAGTAAACACATGATACCCAAAAAATTATTACAAGTCTACGTGTAGTCCCCCCCCCCCCTTCTCCCACCGCCCCCTCTTCCCAAAGGTATCATTCCCTGCTGAGGGGGGTCGTTTTCGTTACTTTAAAAAAAACAGTAAAGTAAAGCTACCTAAGTTACAAACGATCAGAATCCCGATAGTAATTTTAAAACGACATCACGGACCGCTTTTCGAAGAGAGTTCAAATTAAAAAGAGTAACAATAAGAACCGACTGTCTTTCCTAACCGTTACGACCTGGGAACCTTCAAGAACAGAGCATAGTCTTTCCTAAAAGGCAGGCAACGCATTTGTAAGCCCTCTGATGCAGCAGGTGTTCATTGGCGGCGGTGATCACTTACCATCAGGTGAGCCTCCTGCTCGTTCGCTCCCTTTCCATAAAAAAGAGCGCAATAGTCAAGTGCACCAGATCGAACTGCCAGCCCTGTTGGCAGAAGACTGAACAACCCTCCCTTCAGGTCGAACGGAGTCTTCGCATCGGAAAGTGTTACTCGATTGTGTGTCGACGTCGATCGAGCGATTATCGCCTTTACGGTACGGCGATACGGTGCTTTATTGTTCGCTTCTGCACGAGAATCAGGAAATCGTAAGAGGATGCAATCTGGCCGCGATAAGATGTTTCCCAGCCCAGACGAGTTCGAACGCATTAAGGTCAGAACGTATTGCACCGGTTTCAATGTGAAGATACGCGATTGATGGATAGGTTATAAAGATATAGTTTCTATTTAGATATTAGGTATGTGGGTAGGTAAAGTGGTAGCTCAGTGCTCTCGCTTTGAGTTGGGTACACATGCCGGTAGCAATAAAATTGTTACTTGCTATTTGAATAAATGTTAATTGTTGTAGAGAAAAATGGCGTGGAAAGTTCTGATAACAGATACAGTTCAATGGAATTGACACAGTCAAATAGTCCATCGGAATAAGGTTTAGAATTCGAATATAACACAATATTTTCCTAGTGGTAAGGATCGAACCAACGCTCTATAGCACAAGAGACAGGTTCACTGTTCACTGTCCACTACGCGAATCAGGCCGATTTCGGCTGAGATTATAATCTCAGATGAAACCAAACTTTCAACCAATAAATTAAAAACTCGATGCACTTGCTACTAAAATGACCGGTACGTGTGAAGTAAAAAAACCGAAACCTCGATCCGAAATAGGTCACTGACTAACAATTCAAATAATGCTCCTTATAATTTTTGACAAAAAAAACTAATTTAATTAAAAAAAAAAAGACTTCAAACCGAAACCAAAAAAATTGTTAATACCTACAACATTTGAGGATTTCCCTCGATTTTTCTGAGATGCTATCATCAGATCCAGGTTTCCTTGTCATGGAAAGGAGATATCCCAAGGTTGGCACCCCCTCTCTCCTTTCCAACAAAAAATGAATCATCAAAATCGGTTCATAAACACGAAGTTATCCGCGAACACACGAAAAACAAAAATATATATATATATACGATCGAATTGAGAAACGCTCTTCTTTTTTGAAGTCGGTTAAAAATCGCTCATAAAAACTGTAAACACGACGTCTGTTGGCAGCATCGCAAACGTTCGATTCGATTATGAATGTCATCACTATCGGAGGATCCTGATTTATGTGTACATCAGGCGGTTATCGCAGGGTGGTATTATATCAAACGATTATATCAAACCCAGTGGCATGCACCTTTGATTCTTTTCAGATTTCTTGCGTTCCCAAATCGCTAACAAAAATTACTACCCCACGTGGAGCGACAGCGCGCGGTCTACATGGCTCGATCTAGTTAGTATACCTCAGACGGGTCGAGTCGGGGTCGAACTTGGACCTCACGTTGCGTAAGGTCCAAGTTCGGTAAAGACTATGCAGATACAATCCGTGACATGAAAAGCAGACAGAGACAATGGAAAATACAAAGGAAACAGATATCAGAATCACTTCACATTATTTTCGATACAATGCGATACGATAAAGAAATTAAATGTCATTGTTTAAGTGATTCTATCACATCTCATCGTGATAGAATATTGTGAAGGATATATATCGTCCATCGATTACATATCCTTCGCAATAATCACCATCTGAGTGACAGGTCATATACATATTCAGACTAAAATTTGCACAATCATTATTATTCCTATTTCCTGTTAAAGGTACAAAGTTAATTTCTATAACCTGATAGCAAGCAGTTAGTAATCGATCGCATAAAAATCATATCCACACAAACATGATTTATTTATTTATTTTATACATCAATTTACAACTATCATTACAGGCTGTACCTAATGCGATAGTGAAGTTCGAATACAGTTCGGTACATGATGTATTTCTGTTACCGCTTTAACAACAAAGTACCTGGAGGTTTTTTTTTTTTTGGTAAGTCGTGTATTTTGGAAATTATATTTAGATAAAAATTACTGAGTAATGAAATATGCATAATATTTTTCGATCTTACCGACGTAATAATAAGAAAATATGAACTGATATTTTTCACAAAAGAAAAAAATTTTAAAAAAAGGAAAAAAAATAACAAAATAAAAAATCGACAAAAAATTAAAAATAAAGTAAGCAATGACCTGGAATAAGTATAAAAAAGTAAAAAAAATAAGTGTGTAAATGATCGTAACACGAACCACGGCCTTCTGTTTCGGGGCCGCCCGATTACCGACCGAGCTATTATGACTTTTTTTTTCGATGAAATTTACCGTCGTATTCGAATAATATTTTTCATTCCCTGAAAATGGGATAAAACGACATTTTCACAACAAGAATTGCTCGTTTAAAGGATAAGAGATACTAAAAAACAGAATAAAAAAATTTATAGTGGGGCTCACATACAGCAGACATGATTTTTTGTTGCCGTTTTTATAGATGGTATTATAATGGCACGGAACCCTTCGTGCGCGACTCCGAGTTGCACTTGGCCGGTTTTTATTTAAAATATCTTTACGCGCGTTGGGTGCCGATTTTGGATGGGCAAAACCTTCAAGGTCGCTTCATCGACATGCCAATGTCAAAAGTATACAAATGTGGCCATTACTATGACGAATAGCACGTACAATTTGCGCGTTCGATGCCTTTTCAAATTAATGACGATAATTATCATTATCAACCAACAATGAAAATAATGATGAAATTAAGCTTATGGAATTTTTTTATGGAAAATACAAATCGGCTTATACAAACTCCCGCGACACAGGTATTATTTCCTAAGCATTAAATCTTACGCTCATTCTATAACATAAGAACCTTGGCAACCCCATAAATATGGTTTATATTGATGCATATCTTTGTCTATTTTAAAATAGTAAGTGATCAACATATATATTATATTATAATATTTGAATATACATCACATTGCGTTATATGGTCTACTTGTAATCCTAGAAGAGCTAATAAAAACGGTGGATTGGGACATTTTCGATGGAAACACTTTCACGACTCCCGTAGGGTTGACTTTAAACATCTTTGGGTAAAAAATTAAGAATTCTTGGACGAGGTCCCATTGACCGAAATCTAACAACTTAGGAACAAGATTGCCGGTCTCTGGGTATACTTACTATACAATTTGGGCAGTTTTACTATCGCGCGGGGAGTTTTACCATCGCTACCACCTCGTTGGTTGGCGGTCCACCGCTGTGCGTTTCTCGCGTTATTTTTTTTTATGTGAAAATTTGCCAAGCGAGCAGACGCTTCATCTTATTTTAAGGGAAAATCGCCACCCATGGACATTTGCAACACCCGTAGGGTTGAAGATGCATTGTCACGTTTTAATAAAGTGGGCCCCGGTTACCTCACTCACCAGACGAAAGGTAGAAGTAAAACGATTCCACTTCACGCCGGTCCTCTGTGAGGTCGTCCTTCTCCGGACGGACCTGCCCATTCGTGCAACGGCGGAGACTGTTGCGTGGCCCTAACACAGTAAAAAGTACATGCGCGCCTGAGCATACTCTGTATCTTTACCTGACAATGATACCTGGAGGTGTGTATACTCTTTTTCCCAACCAGAAATAGAACCGCGTCTCTGTTCCATTGTCGCGCTATATATAGCACAACGTAATAGCAGCGCGGCTATGTCGCATTCGTGAAACAATACGAGAGGGGCCACAATTGCAACTCGCTTTGTCTCAGCATCCGACTAGCGGCGAGCGCTTCATTGTGGTGGAACGGACACCGAAATTTTCTAATGCTTAGTTGTTTTTTTTTAAAGGGAGATGGCAAATGAGCCGGCAGTTCTATCGATGTTAAGTAATTACCATGGTACTTGACAATTGGGTTGCGGTTGCGTTGTAAAATAACAGCCTACTGCTGGGCAAAGCCTCCTCTATACAAAGGACATAGGTACGCGACTACACTGTGGATTAGCATTACGTACAATGATAAACTAAGACCTGAGCAATTCCGAATCTAAGCGGCGATGCATTTTCTTGTGAAATAACCTAAGACCTTGCCTTAGTCTACTTCTCTTACATAATTTTCATATACCAAGAAGTATACGTACAATGATAAACTAAGACCTGAGCAATTTAATCTTCAATTTTCTTGTGATGTTTTCTAGATGTATAAAAATATGTATTCTTAGTCCCAACTACTTTATCTTCAACATGTCCGTTACAAATTGAAAATACTACATATAATGTAAATCCGTTTTTGGCTATATACTTATTTTAGAATATAAAATAATATAGAATATATATATATTTTAGATCATAAGATGTGCGTACGATGTAACAAAGAGCTGTGTGAGAGCTGCAGATTTTGTGTGAAATAAAATAAAATAAAAATAAAATAAAAAATAAAAAATAAATAATTTATCACATAACCCAAACCGCATCGGCGCCTGCCTTGATCCTACGAAACGGGTCGAAAACTTCAATGACATCCATTCATTCGGTGGCATTGTGCGAGTGCCTTTTTTCTCTTCCGGAATTAAAGCGAACAACGAGTTAAACATTTTCAGTAAAAAAAAAACCGGCTTAGTGCGAGTCGGACTCACGCACAAAGGGTTCCGTACCATTTATCTATAAAAACGGCAAAAAAATCATGTCTGTTGTATGGGCGCCCCTCTTGAATATTATTTATTCTGTTTTTTAGTATTTCTTGTTATAGAACAGCGCCAACAGAAATACATCATCTGTGAAAATTTCAACTGCTTAACTATCACGGTTCATGAGATACGGGCTCGTGACAGACGGATAGACAGACAGACTGACAGAGGAGTCTTAGTAATAGGGTCCCGTTTTACCCTTTTGGGTACGACACCCTAAAAACGTAGCCGACTTGAAACATCTCACGCACTATACATTTTCTGTTTGATTTTTAGGAGTTAGTACGAGAGTGAGATTAAAAACTTCGGTAAACACTTAATCCAAACGCCGGTCCTCTGTGAGGTCGTGGTACTTACTCGGACGAGCCTGCCCATTTGTGCAACAGCCGAAGCCTCTGCGTGGCCATACCACAGTTTTCTATTGGGCCCCCCGGTGGTTGTTGCGAAACAATCAGCGTTAATAATGAACTATAACTCTACTTCATCAGCGAACGCGGCGTGTGAGAATCGAGCCGCGCACGCGTGGTAGCTTGCGAAGGTCGAAATGGGGGGGTTATGGCATCGCGACCCTTGCAGGTCAAGCACCTCTCTCGTTCCGCCGCGAACTTCCAAATATACTCTCGGAAGCGAGATACAGCGACCTCGGGCGATTCGTTCACCTGACGCACCAAGGTCGGACGCGATCCCGTCCGGCGATTGGGCACAATGTGTAAAGCCGAATGTGTTATACGTGGGAGATTTGCATTTCGATCTAGTACCTTTCGACGAAGAAACTAAATAATTACTTTTCATATAATCACGCAAATTATACGAATGTGTTTACAAAAGAAAAGTATGTTCAACAAAGTTTATCAGTTATACAGTACCCATAGTACAAGCATTGTTTAGTTTGGGACTAGAGAACGTAGTGTAAGAAATTTGTCCAAAAATATTTAAATATTCGAGATGTCGGGGATAAAATTGTGAAAATTGACATGATAAATTTGAGGAATCAGAGACCGATTTTTTGAAACCACTGTGGTGCGTCTCCTGGGTATGTTTATATGTTTTGATGGTGATGCGGTTGTGTTATCGGGGACATAGTTCCGATTAATACCGGCTGCTGAATTTTTCCATCGCATAACGGGACAAGGAAAAACTCTACCGAAGACCATCTGTCTACCGCTTTTTGAGCTGAACTGCCAACTGTGGTATTTTCTTACATAAACCGTATAGGATTTCTAGAAGAGAGCTTATTCCTATACTAAAGGCAGACATACAGCGCTTTTCCAACGCATCTAGTGAAGTGGAAATCCATGGTAAACGGTAATCACCCACCATCAGACATAGAACAGCTTGCTCGTTTACCCTTTCCTCCATTAAAGTAAAAAACTAGACTAATTTGTTGTTAATCACGCGCTAACTGCCGTATCCGTGGCCAAGAGCACCTTTTACAATAAGTCAACGACTGACCAGGTCCAAATACGACAGGCGACGAGCCTGTCGTGATATACCGGGTAATGTGTGTACTACACACAGTACAGTTAAAACGTGAGACTTACGTTTATTTGCTAATCTATGTTACAAATGTTCCATTAATAACTGCGTTCAGTTCCGAAACACAGACGCACGGCCTCAGTTTACAAACATACAAGCTTTGCGCACGGGTGTACGCCGCTAAGGCCGAAACCAGATCGGACCTCGAGTGAATCGACTTTCGCACACTGACCTTTGAGGGAGGATAAACTACGTAAACGGATATAACGGGTCAACACTCTCACTTCGATTTCTTAATACCAGTTTTTCAGATGAGTTACATATGCCTTTTCATATAGCAGTTGGTTATCTCCTTGAAAAGGTGTGTGATAGAAAATTCCATAAACAATCAGTCCATGGTATTTGGATGTTTTATCGCTTTGTGTGGTGAGGAAACTCAGCAGCAACTCTATGTTGCGTGGGGCCAAACGGAAGAAGCTGTTATTATCGTACCGCCGCACAGAAATGAGAACAATGCTTCAGATGCTCTCATTGGACTGCCCACCCAAATGGCCATACTGGCGATCTAGTATTAAGAGGTAATCGCACTATCTTGGTATAATTTATTTTACGCGAAAATACCTTTCAATTATATCCGAACGCAGGACCGTGAGTCTATACAATTTAATTATTATTTTACAATCGTAAGGACAGAGAGAATATAGGTGATATAGGCTAAACTATCCTAATCTTATAAAATTTTTGAATATACATCAATATATTAACGAAAGACATCCAACAGCATTCATTGTTCAAAAACTGAAAAATATGCATTACACCAACATCTTTACTACCACATTAATAACTCGTTACATGAACAACAGTTTAAAGTCCCCTTTACAACTGGGCACGTGCGAGGTGTCGGTTAACCTTGCGTTTCATTGTAATGGTACGATCAACTACCTAGAATAGCTGTTACTGCAAACTGGTAAAAGTCTAGTTTTAGTTTACATTGCTCGCTGGCAGTACAGCTTCCGCTTTGAGACTCATACCGACAGAGAGATGGAGCGAGACCCCCGTAACAGGGTAGAGAGACCGAAGAACAACTGAGCATTATAGTACAGGTTGAAAGTCTGTGCAGAAAATCAGAGTTTAGCTCAGCATGTATCGAATTTCAGATTCAACTGAACACTTCGGTCTTAATATAACGTGTCAATATTCTACACATATTTGAGACTAGCTGTTGCCCGCGACTACGACTGCGTAGAATAGACTGAAGGCATATTCAGACAGAAAGACACATATACATAAAATATGTATATAAATTATAGCAGAGATGCGAGCAATATTAGAATCCAATCACTAGTATTTGCGTGAAAGAGTAACATCCATCCATACATACAAACTTTCGCGTTTATAATATTATACAGCGTGTCGTTACCATCGCGACAATAAATGAACACACGTCTAACGCTACCTGCCAATAAACATACATTTTTTTTAACGTTAAAAAAAATCCATAATTAAAAAAAATTTCAAATAAACTAATTAAGTAAAAAAGAAACAAAATTTGTAACATCCTATACAACTCGCGCCACAGCGTCGCATTACAAGCCGTTCCTTCTAACAGTATGTTTTGTCTCTTTTAAATTCATTCAACCCATTCATATGCTTTGTGACCTTTACAAATGAACTTTACGTTACAGTTTTATACGTAAGAGTGTTCTAAAATTCTTTGTTTTAGAAAATTTAATAACTCTGTAAATATTGATGTTTAGAGAATGTAAATGTTTAATACAATTTTAAAAAGTTATCCCCTATATGTGTGTTCATTTACTGTCGCGATTGTAAAGACACGCTGTATATAAAAATATAAATAAGGAAGTAAGGAAGATAAACTGTAAACTTAATTCCTTATAAATATTTCTTCCTTAGAGATGAAGATGAACGGGGAGTCTTTTCGTTCAATATTAAGCGATTACCACCTCCCATGGACATCCAGCAACTCCAACAGTTAAGTTGCCCACTCTTAAGAAGTCGGGTACCCTCACTCGACTGACCAAACGAAAACAGTAAATACTTCAACTTTGCGCCGGTCTTTTGAAGTCGTCTGTGAGTAGTTAGCAACATGTGTGCTTAAGTTACAAAACTACTAGTAACGCGCTTAAAAATGTCCTTCACATTCGACTCTTTATATAGACCAAGATTTTGTACCGTTTGCAATAACAGAAATAGTAGATAACGAGATTCTCCGTAAAGTTAATTGAACTTATTGCGTGTTATTCACATAAAAATGTTATTCAATTCAATCTACTTTAATCCACCTTTCAATAATGAGAATTCGACAATCGAACTCCGCTTGTGCTCTCTATTCAATTATGCACAAGCGATAAGAGAGGCGACGCGCGCGCGAGTTTTATCACGGCTACACCGAGAGGTCATTGAACCCGGCGACGGGAGGCCGAAACACACGGAAACGCACGGAAACACGGGCCGATATTACGTTCGCTGGACACAAGCTGGACGAGGACGTGCGTCGAACCCTAACCGCGTAATCTCACAGTCACAACTTCTGGTAGGTGACCCTACTGGAGTCGCAGCATTTTATGTTTTACTAGCGTCCCACCCCGACTTCGCACGGGTGTAATGCTGAATATATGTTTTAGACATCGCATTAGAAACCTCTAAAATATCAATGTTTCTCTACTATATTATCTATGAATTATACATTTATAAACCTGCCTCTTGAATCATTCTACCTATTAAATAAAACCGCTTCAAAATCCGTTGCGTAATTTTAAAGATGTTCTAAATATGCTTTATTTAGGGACAGACAGACAGCGGGGCGACTTTGTTTTATACTATGTAGTGATTTAACGTCCCGCTTTCAATGAATGGAGTATCGGAATGGGAACCGTGATAGCTCGGTATCCGGGCGCTCGCCTTTAGTTTAATATACTCGAGCAACCCGAATTCGATCCCCAGTGCCTTACTTACTGCTCACGACTGACTTATCACGTGCTAAGGTGAAGGAAAACATCCTGAGGAAATCTGTATATTTTCAAAATAATAACAAAAAAGTCGAAAATATGTGAATCCACAGTGGGGCCGCGTGGTGGACTAATGCCCTGATACCATCTATAATACCTTTGCCCAGCAGTGGGACATGTATGGGCTGTTACTAATTTACTTTTGAATGAAATACCATACATATAATACTCAAAAATTAGCAACGTCGGCACAAACACCCCCACCGCCGTCTACGGTTCAAACGCGATCGTCTCAAAGGTCGCTCGCAAACAAATCGGGGCGTAGACCCAACGCACCGGAGGCCAGGAGCCTCGGAGGCTGCGTAGCCGACACCCGAAGGTCATTTTAGGAGGTCACAGGCCTCTCATACGCCTAAATGTGAAATGTCTGGTACGTGCAAGTCGCTGATACAATTCTATAAGGCGGTGAAGATGTTCTGTTTGCATATTGAGTGATATGAAAACGAACGTAAGAATGTCGCTATGGACGACTTTTTGCATTTGCACGGTGTCGGAATTGGGCACGGAAATAATCAGCATCAGTAAAAATGGTGATCACCTGCTTTTTTGAGGTGTGTCTTTGACAATTAATGGCCCCTCTCATTTTTTTTAGTATTTTTATTTGTTAGAAAACATTGCCCTTTACTGTAGGATAATATTAAGTCGTGTTGTAAGAACTTTATACAAACATAAATTTCGTTCTGGACAAACGCCCAGATCCGAAACAACTATCTGCGAGTAACACAAACCTTTGTCCCGTGTTGCAATCGAACTCACGACTCCCGGCACCGAAGCCAATACCTAGGCAACTGCACCACATCGTACTGTTTCTATTACGGACTCATCGATAGGAGGAGGCTGGAGGCTTAAACACATCGCATTTACAGAAAGATTGCAATTAATTAAAAATAATTAAACAGTCTTCAAAGATCGTCCTAAGTTCGTTGAAGAAGTTATAAAAGTCACACTTGACTTCGTGAGTTCGACGTTTTTGAGTCCGTAGCTAACTTTCCTGAATAACTATCGAAATTTTTTCTTTCGAATTATAATATTTTCTAACTGTTACCAGGAAAACATGCATACGGGCTGTTACGTTATAAATTATGCACATTCATTATTACTAAATCTGCTCTAAATAGTTTAAATATTCGAGAACACATTCATTCGCAAACCCATCTCCTACTACTTTATCCCTGACTTGATGACGTCACACAATTTGTTTCAAACTTTCGTTAAAAGAAGTTACGAACAAAAAAAATCTTTATTCATGTATTAATGTGTGTTATCTTTACTTTAGAAATATTCAAGTACTTATTTTAGTCTGTGAGTTAATTTTCATTGTACACACCTACATATTTTCCTTTGATTACTTATCTATTATTAATTATTAAAAGTTCAATGGTAGAGAACTCTGTTTAGGGTAAACAGACTTCTTTAAAACAGTAAAAAATAAACAAAAATAAAAGAGCTCCGGTACCATGACACCATGACTTCCGCCTGTTTTACGAAAGTAGAAACTTAAATAAAAAAGTGCAAAATACATACGCGCCACCAAAGTTTTACCGAATCCTCGCCGTCGAAGTTGTCGGATAGTATTAATCTTAAATATAAGTTAACGATCAACTTTTCTGAACTGAAAGCTTTTCTCATGCGCGTTGAGTGCGCAGAGAAAAATAAGTAGTCACGTAGGGATTCAGGATTGGCGACAGAAGTGGTAAGATGTGTTAAAAATGGAATAAGTGAAATTTTTAAATGAATTATAAACAATTTATTTTAAACAATAATTTTGTGCGATTTCAATTTCTATAACAAAAAAAAAGCATCTTTTAAATTTATTAATTATTTTAAATTTTATACAATTTTAATTTAAAATGTGCGCCAAAAGTACTATCGGACTATAGAATTTTTTTTTACAGAGATCAAATATTAGGAAACCAAATTATATGAAAATTTCAATTCCACCGACGTCAATGACCAAACACGTGACTTCAGCGAGCCGGTGACGCGAAACTATGAACTCCTCCCCATCCAAAACTTCCCAACGTGCCTATACGAGTATTCACTTGAAAGAACAAACTGTCGAATTCGAATATTTCCACTACTGTCGACGCCCTCCGTTACTACCTCGGTGTGTTTGTAAGGTAACAGCTTACGTTGTCCTGTACACACGTCCTAAATTCGAGAATTTCAAACTTTTTTGAATAACTTTGTGAATCTAATCGATTCTCGAATCCACCTGAACATTAAAATCGGTCCAGACATTTAGGAGGAATTTAGTTGACATACATACGGACAGAAAACCTATATATGTATATTTTAAAGCCTGTATAGAGTACAGTCCACCACGCGACCCCACTACCAACTTTAGTTAGAAGTGTAATTCTTATTGTTAAATACTTTTGTGTTAGGTTTTAATATTATTTCGAAAATATGCGCACATTTCACCACGATGTCTTCCTCCGCTGTGCAAGTGATATACCAACACTTAAAATTAATAATTTCCAGCACCGAGATTTCAACTCGTATGTATCGAATCAAAAGCGATACGGACACGGAGCTATCACGGCCGTTTTTGTTTCGACGAGAGCCGCTATTCCGTGGCCAACGAACGCGAGAGATTCACGCGAGTCGCGGGGTGAACAGCCCCCATTGTCGAGCATCTGCCTCGCCGCGGGGGGGTTGAAAAACCCGCGCCACCTGGCCGGCGAGGACGCAATGTGATCCCCCCCCCCCCCCCCCCTCCCCCTGCGGGCTCCGCGGCGACTGAGGGTTCAATAGGCACCCCGTCTGTATGCAACACTTCGGCTACAGATTGCCGATACAATTATCTTATTGAGTTAATTAAGAACACAGTCTTCCTTGCCGGTCTTTGTGTACACCGTTCGAAGTTTGTTGACAATGCTACAAAAATGCCCGTATACTTATTATGTCGAATGAATATCATTTTGGGGGTAAAACGGGACCCTATTAGTAAGACTGCGCTCTCTGTCTGTCTGTCACCAGGCTGTATCCCGTGAACCGTGATAGTTAGACAGTTGAAGGTTTCACAGATAATGTATTTCTGTTGTCGCTATAACAAAAAATAAGAAAAGAAACATAAAAAAAAATTAAGTGGGATCCCCATACAACAAACAAGGTCTTGGTGCAATTTTTCTAGATTGTGATACGGAACCCTTCGCGAGTCCGACTCGCATTTGTCCGTTTTTTCATTATAATTATTTAACAACCAAGATGACCCACGATAGCTCAGTGTCCGGGCGTTCGTTTTAAATTCAATATACTCCAGTGACCTGAGTTAAAGTTCCGGTTGAAAATGTTAATTGAAATTTTAATTTGTGACATCAAGTGCTCAACGGCGAAGGAAATCATCTGAGGACACCTGCATATATTTTTTTTAAATAATAACAAAAGATATATATTTTTAGATACGTGAAGTCTGCCAATCCGCAGTAAGTTCGCAATGCCCTAATACCCTCTATACAGAGGCGGCCTTTGCCCACCAATGGGACAAATATAGGCTATCGGTAAACTTTTTTACTTTTAAATGTGGATCTTTTGTTAAACTTTGACAAAAATAATTCGTAACTCGCCTCAATTGAATAACTAAAATCTTATTTTTCTTCATACCTTTGATATAATATATCTTAAATGAAATAACTTGATAGTGATATATGATGACTGATATATAAATAAAATGTCAATAGTACATACATCAGCAACATTATAAAAGCGAAAACTATTCTATTTATAATACAGACGGCAGCTCGGTTACACCTCTCGCGTTCTCATTCCAACACGACAATTGGAAAGCGCGCGAATATTAGCTTCGAATCAACGTCTACACAATCGATTTAATAACAATCTTAAAAAAAACAAACAGCGCACCAATAACCTTCCATTACATTACTCACAAGTTTTCCATATAACAATATAACTAATTGACAACTTATCGCAAATCATTTTACGGCTAATTATGTATCACTTCAAACTTGTCGCGTAAACACCGATTCATAATGACAACGAAGACGATGTTCTAGAAAGTATCGCTAATACGCATCACCTGTCTCACTCGCTCTCATCGTTTCGTCGTGTCGTTGTCGTTTCTTCTCTGTTTTGTAAACAAGTTCATACTTAAGGCAGTGATTATAAGTGTTATCAAATATCGTCGCTTTAAAAATATTGATTGGAAAGAAAAAAGCGATAACGCCTCGTGTTTACGATAGTCTCATTATCGTTCAACGTATCGCTGTCTCTTTTACTGTCGCCTAAAAAGAGGGAAAGGCGTAATCGTAGGGAGTTAGACGCGAGCATCACGCAACGCGAACGTCACAGATCAAGCGACGTAGACGGAGCGTACGTAATATTTATTTATCGGATTTGCTGAAAACATGTTCGCAGTGACGAAGAAACGCAAACAAAACACGTCACATTTGGAGATTTAAAAGCTTGATTGACGTTTATAATTTTTAACGTTAGCTATGTCCAGTAATCTCTAAGGTTAAAAGAGGTGGGATATACCTTTTTGTTCGGTTTTTATAGTGTGATGACATACAAGTCCGCCGAGAGTCCGTGACTACTAATGGTACCAAATTAATAAGAGTTAATTCAAACGCTGAATTCAGCCGCCTCTTCACTACCTTATATAATAATAATACACCCTTATAAGGCGAAGTTACAAATGATTTTATTAGCTCGTGAATAAAAGAATTAGGTAACGCAGGATATTATAAACCCAATCCAAAACCTCACTAGAGTCGAAAATATGTTTATAGTTCGGGATATAGCATCGTTTATTAGGTAATTCAATATAAAATACATGTAATACTTTTAATTAAATTTGATTAAAATACTTGTAATTCTTTATTGCACCGGCTCCTTTCTCTCGCGCCACGAGTAGTCCATACTCAATTCTCTGGCCATATGACCAGATACACAATTTTGCGTCTATTTTAAGGTGGTTTAATATAATCATAATATTATAGCTCGCAGTGGGAGACCTACTTAATGTAGGTAGCGCGAGCGCAGGTGGCGCGTAGCACTAGCATCGCGTGCACTCGCCGAGCGACCGCTCGAGCAAGCGGATGTGCCTTATGGGCGGCTGTCGAACACATGGCGGACGGGCCGCCTCTTAACCCTTTCGTTTTTATTTAAATTTTAGAGCATGGGGTCGTTGACTCCGTTGGGCCACGGTTCCAAGTTTCGGTTCCAGGGGATTTTTATAAGAACCTGATTAGTACTCGATAGTCAGCGCGCTTGATAATAAAGCATCAGTGGATAGTAAAAGCTAGACTCTGTAAGTTCCTATTCACCCATGGTAGTGCCCTTTTGATATTTTGAAATACTATGTTGGAGCCATTGCGCGAATAGGGAAAATCCAATACATATATAACATTTATTCTAAAAGCTTAACAAACATTGAAAAACACAATATTAATTAGCCTGCAAATTAGATCGAGCGATTTAATACGGTATAATTGATTCCGTTATATGGACTCCCCTTCTAACTATTCAATGAAATGAACTCTGCGGTAAACAGAAGACGTTATAGTCATAAAAAAAACCATTTTCCCGTATAATAAATAAAATACCACAAGCCCCGTTACAACAATGCCTCACTATTACAATGTTAAACACTGGATTCATAATTAATCAGTCACGGCGTATTAATCGATCGTTTGCCCATCAACTGATTAAAGAAAAAAGCTCGGACGGCGAACTTATAGAAGATTTACGATCGCGTGGCTCGGAAACGCCTCGCTCGCGATCTCCGGAGCGGATCAATCCCAGCCACCCACCATGTCCACCATTACCAACACGAGCGGAGCCTTTGAGGTCGGAATAGGCTCCCTCCTCGAAGTTACCTAAGGCGTGTGGATCGGGAAACACCGGATTCCGTGCGAAACGACCTCATACAAGTGCCAGTGGTAATAAATCTTTAAGGCTAAGCGCATTTTTAAATAGCATTAAAGGTTTCTAATCTTCGTTCCAAAGAATGCAACGAAGTCTAGTCTGCCAACGTACCAAGATTATTCGAGCCGAGTGTAATTTAAAATTGCCTTCATAACACCACAGGGATTTCTCGTGAGTACTGGTGCGCCTAAGTTTGAATCTCTCAAGTTCATGGCCGCCCCCGATTGGTGGGGAGTGCTCGGAGGGCGCGTAATACTTGCGTCTTAAAATACAGGGGTGGCCTTCAAGTCGATCGCTTAAACTTTAAGAATATAGAAACTGATTAGACAACATTATTTCACCTTCACTCGTTACTTTAGCAACCCTTACGACAGGATGTCCACTGCGGCGGATTACCAAAGCTTATTAAAGAAAAAAATCTATTAGACCCTTATCTGGACGACGTAAGTGAAACAATAATGGTAGCTGGATAGGACTGCGTACACATCTATAAATATCTGTTATTATTATTACTGCGAACATTGTGCATACTATACTAATGGTAACCGCCACTCATCGATAAAAATAAACCCAGTTACCACACTCACGGATATAAGCGAAATAACTGATATAATTACGTTAATATCACCATTCTGGATAAATCGATTAATTGTCTTTTCGCATCCGATTTCAATTTCCAATCCGCGAGGTTCAGTTCATTGGCTCGTCATCGGCCACGATTAATGGAGACATGTTTTCGAGTTGGCAAAAAAAAAAACCAAGCTCGCAGTATTACTACGGATCTGGGCATGCTGACGCTACTTCGCCGCCCGAATAGGGAAGGGCGCGCGGTTAGGGGATCGAACGCTATCTCGCGCGGCGAACGGGTCGCGGTGTCAACGCACCGCGCCCCCTACCACGGCCACGAAACGATACCGACGGCGTGGCAGATCGAACTTTTGCATACGACAACGGTGACCGTTACACGAAGGTCGCGTTGAGAAAGTATTTGGGCTTGACAGATAGTTGGTGCGAGTATGTAACTTGTGTTCGCGATTTTCAACAATAGTTGCACGTATTTATTTCGAGATAACGTTACTAGTATTCGCAAGGGCCAACTAGCATAAGATAAGTACTTAAACATCATCTATACTATGCGTACAGAACAAAAAAAAAATGGATTCTTTTAATTTGAAAAGTTTTCAAGCGATCAGGCGGTTCACCTGATAATAAATGATCACCACATGCGTTGACAACCTTGAAAGACGGTGGATTTGTATTCCCTATAGGACATATAGGTTTCAAATAAGGTTTACACTGTCCACTAACCAAAAGGGTTCATTCCCCAAATATATTAAACATAAACGGCGTCGCATGCGTTACGCAGCTAAGCGTCTCAGTCAAAAATTAAAATAAAAACTTGACTAAGACAAATCATAATGGTATGCCTTAAAAATAATCGGAAAATATTCAGATTTGCCGCGGCTAACAATTCGCCGTGTAAGTCCAAACAAAAACAAAAGCGCCAATTCGGTCCCATCATCGCAGCAAAGAAGCACCAAAGGCGAACGGACGATGACTCGGCATTTGGCAATTGGCAATAGTGTGTTACACATCGGCAAACGCATCCGAGGTGATCCCTAGTTGAGTATAAAGGTGGGTACTGACCGGTGTTACGAGGTGTAATGTAAAGTGTCACACAGCGAGCGTTCGTGCAGTCAGTACGGGGTTAACGAGTTACTATGAATGGTATATTACGCTTCGTAAAACCGGTCAGTACCCACCTTAAAGGCCCCTGTACACATTAGTCCAATGCATTGGGCAAAAGCGTTTGTGTTCGCGGTGTGTAGCTGTTAACACATTTGCGTGCTGCTCATTGTAACGCGCCAAGATCCTTTGATGTGTGCTCAAAAACCCGACACAATTCGGCTTACCGGCCAACGTTCGTGCCAACTACGATTTGTCACAAACGTTTCGCAAAATAGCACATTGGTCCAATGCATTGGCCCAATGCGTTGGTCCAATGTGTACAGGGGCCATAAGGCATATTCGTGCGTCACACACGCTACGCCGCGATGTTCTCACGGTGGGCCGTATAGTCCCGCGTTTACGCAAATACGTCACGACGATTCCAGGTGAAAATTGATTCGTGTTCGAGGAGCAAAAGATAAAGTTGAGCCTACGTATTAATGCCAAGCACTGTACACATTAGCGTGCCAAGATTTCGGTCAGGGGATTTCGGTCAGGGGTCATTTCGGCCAAGATTTCGGGGGATGCACTACCCTAAAAAACCTACCGATTTCTCTAAGTGCTTGATGATAACTAAGGTAGCTTAATTGATATTCAAAGCGGTCTTTGAAAGAGTTTTATTTAACTTAAAAAAACAATGCTAACTTTACTATAACTCGTGTGTTTCATTGTTTTGGAGCGTGTACAGTTCTTCTATGCATATATGGAATGCACGCGCATGAAATGATGTTAGTATTAGGTAATAGTCCACCAAGCAGAATACTGCCGATAAGCGCGGACTTCAGAAAATATAGTGTACTTCAGAAAATTCGTCAGAAAATATAGTGTCTTATCGTCGATACGGTATTTATAAACTTGTATACGTCATATGTATATTCTTTCAATCAGGCGTCAGCTAAACAGTTTGTAATATTAGCGACGCTGTTAAAATATCGTACGATGTTACACGACAATAATGTAACGAGATCATTGACAAATCGGGCGTTAACCGAATGACTTTCAGAATATTCGCTCGCATTCTAATACGGCCAAAACATAATATCATTGTACGAAGACACCGACGTGGATGTCGAGTATTCTTTCAGTCGGGGTCGTATAAAACATTCCGCGGTGAGTAATGCAGCCGAATTGAAGTTATTGTTCACTCGGTGCGATTCGAACACGACCTGGTTATTTTTCAATTTGTTGACTAATGCCCGGTTCCTATATTCAACGAACGGCCATTAGTTACATAGCTTCGTAACTTTCATAACGACTTGTAGATTAAAGGAACGCTAGAAACTCACTTTCCGTAGGTAATGCAACGGCTCGTAAGGAAAACGCCCCGTTTTGTTAATATAGGAACAGGGCGTACACGCATTTTATCTACAAGTCGATATGAAAGTTACGAAGCTATGTAACTAACGGCCGTTCGTTGAATATAAGAACCGGGCACAAAACCAATTGTCGTGTACATTTACGAACTTTTGAGCAGCGTCTGTTTTTATTCATAGTCCTGATATTTAATGTTTATTCGCATTTTGAAATTGTTTATAGTGCTAATCTTTGCACTTAAGATTGAACATTAAAATATGTAGAAAAAGTGCGAAGACGTGGGTTCGATTCCAAAAGCGGCGACAATGTTTTCGCACTTTTTTCTACATATTTTAATGTTTATTCGCATTGTCACAACACTGGCCCTCACTAGTCCCATGAGATGAACTCATTTGAGAAAACGGTAAATTAATATATTATATACTTCCACTTTACGAAGATACACAGGATGTGTGGCAGTGGTACTTTCCCGGACGATCGGTTGTTAGTTCACCAGCAGAGGTGGTCTTCAGCTTGAAAAAACTGTTTGTTAAAACAGTAACAGCGTTTTGACAATCAATAAGTTAGTGTAATGCTTCTATCTATACAGATAAATAAAATTGGAGTGTCTGTTAGTAATCTTAAAATAACCGCTTTTTACTAAATGCATATGGATGTATACACGGTACATATACCAAAATAACATCATTTACAATCTTTGTCTGTCTGTCTGTTTGTTGCGGCTAATATCTGAAACGGCTGGACCGATTTGGACGGGACTTTCACTGGCAGATAGCTGATGTAATAAGGAGCAACTTAGCCTACTTTTATTTTAGATTTTTTTTAGTTTTAAATGCCACGCGGACGAAGTCGCGGGCACAGATGAATTGAATAAAGATATTTCAATTTGATCCGTATGGCTGGTAAGCTTAGAAGTGACTGAATTTAACGACTGATTTAGAACATTGATATTCCGCATATGAGATGGACATTTCACTAACAGATCATTATTCGAACACCACCGCTATCAAGCGATTACCGACGACCACGCAACACGCAAGAAGCTGTTACACGCCTTACATCTCCATTATTATATTGGCAAATAAAAGAGCAGTGAGGCATTGTGGTATATGGATGGAGGGTGCAGCGGAAGTTGCGATAAGTCGAGCGTCATTTGGCCGCCGGCTGTGGGGAGAACGCAACGTCGGTTGAGGCAGGTCGGTGGCCAGTTTCGTGAGCGAAATTCGACACCATGCGGTGGTCGAGAGTGACGACATAGAAGCTACGCTTTCCAGCCTTGACGTATATAAAGTGACGAGTTATGTATATACAATGACATATACGTCCAACAGCTTGGCAGTCTTGCGCGTCCGTCAGTCTCAAATTATTATCAGGCCGGCACATCTTATCAGACTGACTAATGTCTGATGATAATGATATCGTCGCCGGTGATAAAAGTACCAGCTTTGAGGATTTCGCTCATGCCGAGACGACGGCCACAATTATATCGCATGTGCTTACCTTCGAAACATGCTTTTCGTGTTTTTTCGAAGGATTTAAACTGGGATCGCTCGAGTGTGATATATTTGAAATCGAACACCCAGACTTTGTGTACAGCGACGTGCATATAATGTAACGGGGTGTCTGAATACAATTACGTCTACAACAAAGGGAATACATATTTCACTGCGCTCTACTCTAGGACAGGTGGAAATTTATGAGTCGGCGGTGTAACCTTAAGTCTATAAAGAAAGCTTTAAACAGACCAGAATCGAATGAAAATATTTTATCACCGCGACTTTGTCGCTGGAGAATTTTCACATTTGTTTTACAATAACTCATTTCAGCCACACGTATACAACATACGGCTGATATATATACTTAATAGTAATAATTTTCAAGGCATGTTTTTGACACATATCTAGTCCCCAACTAAGCGATGCTTGTGCTATGGATACAAGGTGAGACTTGTTAAACATACTCTTTTGCAAATAAATACACATTATATATATTAACTCCCACGAAATGGAGAAACACTTTGTTCACTACACAATATGTTTCTGGTAATAGCGATCGAAAAGAAAGCGCATTGATCAAATGGCTCCACTAGGCATTACTTGAAATTCGAAAAAACCTGATGTACACAAAAGATGTCGAGATTTTCATCGGTGTGGCAATCAGCCGATGCTCTTAGTGTTTAAAGCGTCTGGGCGCGAATTCGGAAGTCTCCCCGTAACGGCGCAAAACTTTTCGTCCTTCTCTCTACAAATTTTAATATTTTACTTTTAATATTTCGAAAATATGCAGGTGTCCTCGCGATGTGTTCCTTCGCGGATGAGCCGTAACACGTCAAATTTTTAGAACGTTGACAAATCTTTACACTCGGAAACATAGAGCGCTATTTTCGCAAAAAAACTAACATAGTAGTTAGTTTTTTTATTGGCTGGTTGAGAAAATGAATGATCCTCAATGCACTAATGTTTCACTAACTTTATAAATTATAGAAATTTAAATTGTTTATAGTGCTAATCTTTGCACTTACTTTTTCTACATATTTTAATTTTCTACATATTTTATAAATTATAATAAAATATTTAAATGAAACGCGGCATTCCGACATTCGTAACAAACCATTAGTTTTCCGCCAAGATATAAAGCTGAAAGTTTAATACTTACAGTAAATATTATACTACCAAGTTAAAATAATGCTTGGTAGACGTGGACCTTTTCAAGTGAATATTTTGATAATCGCTCACTTAATTTGCGATTTATCAATTAGGAAATTGAAGTTAGGGGTAAGGATCCAAATATAAACTTCCTAAAGATGGTATTCGACAAGCTGTATTAGAACTAATCGAGGCTCGAACACAAGCAATTGGAGAGCAGCGTATTCCTATTTTAAGTCACAAGTGGGTAACGTCTACGCGACTGCAAGTAAGCCACACCGACGGCAGGCGAATATCAGCTTTAAACACATTGCCCTGAAGCATGCAAATCGTTTCACCGGGAAGTGTACTACGGTGTAGAAATGTTATGATTTATTTCAAAGCTTCGGGGCGTTAATATTTCCAGGCGCCATTGTTGTCGAACGCGGAGAGTTGAGATAGTAAATTAGTTTTACGAGTTAGTGATGAAGTCATTGATATTTCACTGAAAACAAACTTCAAGTAATTTTCTTCCTGGTCGGTCGCCTTCCAAAGATATAATAAATAAATAAATAAAGGGTATCATATCTGGGCATAGTCCAACACGCGGTTATACAGCGGGTTGGCGGACTTCACATATTTTCGAAATATTGTTTTGTTATTATTCCGAAAACATGCTGGTCATATAAATATTAGTCCCGCGCAGGAATCGAACTGAAGGGCCGCGGTTCCCGAAGTCGGTGCGCAGCAAACGGGCGAATCAAGCCAGCAGATACTACGAAAAACGTACAAGCAATAAAACATATCTCGAACTCTCAATACCAGGGACGCAGATGTAGCGAGAAGTAGTTATAAATCAATATAAATCCCACTCGGGGCCCGAGAGCGAACCGGGGCGGTTAAACGCGACAAATCGATCTACCGCGCCGCATTCTCGGAACACGATTCCGTTACAGCAGCGCCTTTGGCCGAATGCCGAACCATCTCGGCCTTGTGAAGTCGATCTTGGTCTTACGAAATGCGGTGATAATAAAGGGAATTTGGATATAAATGAAGTCATACTGCGCCAGTCAGGAGTTAAATCAAATAAAAGTCGAACAATTAAAAGTTAAGTGCCAGATTCTAATTTATGTGGGAATTGTTTTTTTTTAGATAAATTAGAGATGACCTTACAAAATAACGCGTTAATGAAATAAATTTGGTATAAAATTTAGTTCATAACTGTGTGAATAAACTATAATGCAGTATGTCCTAGTAAAGACTTGAAATAGACAAACATCAAATGATTAATTATCATTGCAAATATTATTATGAAATTGAAACATCATTAAATTCTGATTCTTATGCTATATATTGTATTTTTTTTAAGAAATACAGAGATAATAAATTTTTTAAATAAAATTGCTTAATAAGAGTGAATTAATTAAATGGAATGGATTGAATATCGTGTTACGTCATTGCAAGCATTTATGTACTTGTTTTTTTTTTGAATTCACAATAAATTTAAACATTTTTTATTCAGTGCTTGGCATTTACAATAATGTCGACAAATATATTACTTCGACGTAAGACACTGTTATTATTTCATCAAATTGAAATATAAAATGAACTGAAAAATAAAATAGCAAAACGTAAGCTAATATCGATGTTCGCTCGGAGCAGTCTACATTATCTTGCAGATTTCTTTTATATTTCAAGTTGAAATCACGCGAGTGATTACGCAAGGTCAGTCTCACTTCCTCGTATTGCTCATTTATCGCTTTCGTAGCCGTTTCGATTATTTTTATCGTTTTGACGTTGGACGTGTCTTCGACAGAACGCACAGGGTGGAGTTAAAGGACAGAATAGGCCACCGCGGGCCGAAGAGGTTAACAGGCGACCAGTTAGCCGGTGATTTCCATTTCGATACGATACAGTTATAAAAACGACACGCCCCGCGGGAGCAACGAACCTCGGTCCGATTATCTGACGGATCTCGAATACGAAATTAGGACTTTTCGTTAATTAGAATGAAGTGTTGCTTAGTCTTAATTGCTTCGCGATAGCGGTTTTAACTACTAATTTGAACCGTAATCCCTTGCACAATAGAGGCGACGGTAGACTTCGGCGGAAACGGAAGCGGAAATAATGACCAAAATATTCTAATGCTTACATAGTAAAGATAAAAAGACTGCTTAAAATTTTACCTGTTCAATTAAAAACAAAAATAATAATGCACAACAATAATTATAATCGATTGAAAAAAAATAATAATAAAAGAACACAGCGAAAGAGTACCAGGTGGACATAAGGTCACAAGCGGTGTAAGGACGGGCGGGTAATGACCGGGCACCGCTACGCGCCAGTTTCGGGGGTCGACGACCCGTCGAGACGGACGACGTCCTGGGACGTACTCCTACAACGCCATAGTACCCTGGTACCGGGTATCATTTCGTATACAATTTTCGCCTATTAAAAAAAAGTAACGCTTATCGAATGTTTTTTTTTGTCGTAGACAAAGATAGAAAACTACTTTGTAGTTTACATACCCATAATAATTTTACTATACCATGGGTATGTAATATAGTTTTAAAGCGACTTCTGGTTGGCTAATCTATCATCAAAAAAGAGACATTTAAAACATAGATTTTATAAAAAGTTATAACATAAAACCCTAACACAAACGTTATATTTCATTACGATACATAGCGTATATTTCATAAACAAATCACGAGATAGGTTATCGTTTTGCCATTCTGATTGTCTCATGTATGTTTTTGAATTTCGAAGGAGACTTCGCAGAGGCCTACCGGTAATGAAATGTTAATTTCATTGCCTTTATTTTTAAGGTGAACATGGTAACACTTGCATATTTACACTTTCCTTATTCCATTTATGTACTCCTTAAGGCAATTAAGAAACCTCCAATCGCATACGTCCCGCACCGGTTGTCTCTCGACAATTGTTCAAAAGCAACGTCATAGAAAACACGGAGGCTTAGCGCAGTCGATTCGTAAGATTTCACGTATTTACGTGAAATTCCACAGTGTTAAACAGATGTCATCAAGTTGAATTTTTAGTGACACGCATTTAATCTGTTTGACACTATTGTGTCAAATGTGTATGTAGTATGTATGTATTGAGATACAACATCAAAAAATTGAACTTCATTAGAAGAAACGAGGGGAAAAAGCATTGTAATATATTCCATCAACGTTATTTTTGAATGTTGGATATGAACAAATAATTTCAAATGAACCGGCCCATCGCGTAACGGTGTATCCATTAAATTAGACGCGATCCAAGCATCCGGACCAACGGTTAAAGATTGATGACGTCATCTTAAAGATGACCTTTATTAAAGCAAGACTAAAGACGTTTGTATAAATATGGGGTTTAATTTTTAATAATCACTTTATTTAATAAATTATTTCGGTAATACGGTTTGTAAAATCTCTAAAGGCATTATTTAAAAGCAAAATTATAAAAGCAGAGCTTTGGGTTTGTAACCTCAAGTCAAATTGTAAAATTTGTTAGTTGATATGCAGGATAGTATTAAATAAGTCTGTAAAACGGCCGAACTCGTGTTTCTTTAAAAGCAAAAACATTTTACATGCAACACTTTGGGTGTTATCAACCCATTGAAACTATATTTGAAATGGAGATATTGTATGATAATTTCGAAAGCAATATGTGTTCTTGTAGAGCTCTCGTCGGTGCAAGAAAACATCGTGAGGAAACCTGCATATTTTCGAAATAATAATAAAAAAAAAATATCGAATAAATTCCTTCAATCCAAAGGGGTCGCGTGGTGGACTTTGCTCATATACACTTTGTGAGCACAGCGCCTTAAAGATACTTAGATTCTATTACTTACGACTCATACTACAAATCTTATTGCTTTATCTCAAGTTCAGAGATTAGCATTATAAATATTTAAATCTAGTTAGAAATATATTTCAAAAAATAGACTTAAATTCTATTATTAGTTTTGATCTCGTCCTGCCAACTCGATCCGATGTTGCAAACGATTCTAATAAAGCCTGTATTCACGTGTACCTAATGTAGAGGTACACGTGAATAAATAATACACTATACACGCGGTGTGTTATTATTGACCGAAATAACCTTGAAGGCGGTAGGGGCGTGTGAGGCGTTTTTCGCATTGTTGATAATGCAAATTACGGTTGAACGACTTTTAGTTCCGTTTTAGAAAGTCGCTTGCCTATAAGTATATGCGTTTGGATATGATAATGATAAAACACGTCGAACCCAAACTTGCTACGTCCCAAATTAATTAATATTTATCACGTTCTAACCAAAATATGTACAATAGGACGAAAGTTGACTGTGGCCCACCCACGCAACAGTGTTCACTGTTGCACGAATTGGCAGGTCCGTCCGGGTTAGTACCACGAGGAGCGGCGTGAAGTAGAAATGTTACACTTTTGCGTTTCGTCTGGTGAGCGAGGAAGCCGGGGCCACTTTGTTAAAAGGTGGCAACGCATCTGCAGCCCTACGGGTGTTGCAAATGCCCATCGGCGGCGGTCATCACTTAACATCATGTGAACCGCCAGTTTGTCATATAAAAAAAAGTTTTTTATCTCTTTAAGAAAGTGGCAAGCGTGCACGCGGTTCACCTGATGTTAAGAGATAACCGCCGGCCATGGGCAGGTAACTCGCGTTCGTAATAGTCACTTTCGAAAATTGAAAATGAGTAACTAACTGTCTTTCGTCCTTTGGGATGACAAAGGGATTATGCGAGGGGACGTTCATCGCCACTCTGTTATTAGTCTCAGACGCGATGACACGGCGCAATCTTGTGTGACGCTCGTGTTCACGCAAACGCCATACGTTTCCATACATGTCCAGGAAGCATTCCTATCTTCATTCAGAAACATGTTTCTCTGAAAGCTTTCAACGAATGCACGATACTTATCCATTAATGAAATAAATAAATAAATAAATAAATAGGACACATTTTTACACTTTATATGACACATTTCACATTTTATTTGGACAGCTTTTTTTTGCAACCTCTGGCTGGAGCCCACGTAATTCAAATCGTTCCCTAGTTCCAAACTAAGCAACGCTTGTACTATGGGTACTAGATAACTGATGAATATACTTGTCTTTTGTAAATAAATATATATTATACATATACAAATACCCAGACACTAGAAAAAACACTACGTTCATCACACAATATTTTTCCAGTAGTGGGGATGGAACCCACACCCTCTGGCGCAGGAGGCAGGTACACTACCCACCACGCCATTCGAGTCAATTACTTTTCATCATATTTGTCTGTTGTAGTTTTCTTATAAAAAAATTGTTTGTGCGGTACTGATTATACACGTTAAAAGTGAAACCTGAAACCTTTGCAAAGGAGATTGCAATCTAATTACGCCAATTGGGCGTAACTTGAGTGACTCAGTTTCGGTGTGCTAGTGTCATATCTACCTCGTATTGTCATGTAAAGTAAAGTAACAGCCTATGCATGTCCCACTGCTGGGCAAAGGCCTCCCCTGTACAGAGGGTATCAGGGCATAGTCCTCCACGCGGCCCCACTGCGGATTGGCGGACTTCACATATCTTCGAAAAATATTTTTTTTTTTGTTATTATTTCGAAAATATGCAGGTTTCCTCACGATGTTTTCCTTCACCGCGGAGCACGTGATAAGTCAGCACTAAAAGTTAAAAACTTCATTGGTGCAGGCACCGGGGATCGAACTCACGTTGCTCGAGTATATTGAAATAAAGGCGAGCGCCCGGACACTGAGCTATCACGGCGTCATGTAATATATATATATATATATATATATATTACATGCCAATACGAATATATAGATAGATAGAATATATATTAGGACATACATATTTTTTCCGTCATTCGATTATGACAACGTCAAGTAGCGCGACTACAACAAAATGACGTCAAACACTTTACGGTCGCAAACGTGAACGCGCGCGCACAACTACGCTGTGACGTTTCGTTCGAAATTCGTGAAATAGCATCGAAACGGTTCCATAGTGCGAGTCTTTTGCGCGTTACGCAACGCGGAAACGTATGCGTTGCTGCTCTAGGATCGATTCGCGACGCTTTCGTCTTTGGCGCAGCACAACGAGATCCAATTCCGGTCCATACGTGAATTGCACGTATGTCTGGCTTGCGTAGTGGAAGGCGTCATGCGCCGTCATCCTAGCACGACTTTGAACCGTCACCCGCAGAAAATCATTCGACGCGAGACGTGCAAAGAAAAGAGCAGTTTCTCAGTTAAGCATTGCCCTATACCGGGGATTCCAACGCTCGAAAATTAGAAGGCACCAATTCGGTTCAATGCAACAATCATAGACCGAACGAAAATCATTTCATTTCTAAATATAACACGATGTCTCTGCGATTTGTCCTAGTGATGATAGATGTTTGCACCTTCAGTCCGTAGACTGTATAAAGCTTCCGCGGGCACGCAGCTAATGGAAACGCCGTTGGTTTCGCTGTACACGTAGGCGAGGACTAACTATAGAACGTTGTACTTTAACACTACTACGTTCAGTGTTTTCGGGTCTTAGGAGTAATTACCAACGTTAGCTTCCCCACTATTCTTTGCTAAGCTACGCCCCCCCCCCCCCCCAAGCCCTCCGCGCACGACGTAAACACGACTATGGTCACGTGCACGCCTCCTAAGTCACGTTCGCCGACGCCCCGAGACACTTGCATAGTGCGTTCGCATATTGTTTCAATAACGCGCCTACTACGCTCTGGCTACCTCACTCGATACCGCGTTCGAATGGGCAGCCTCGCCCGGTTAGGTACCGTGACCTCACAGAAGACGGGCGTAAAGTGGAAGTATAACACTTTCGCGTTTCATCAGGTGAGTGAGGTGGCCGGAGCCCAATTTCCAAAAAGGCTGTCAACGCATCTGCAAACCCTCGGGGGTAGCAGATGCGTTGACGTTGACGTTGTAAACAGGAGGCCTAAGCCCAGTAGTGGGACATTTATAGGCTGTTACGTTACTTTATGTATGAGTTCCGTGTACTACGCTCAATTCACGAAACAGTAGAAACTGTCGTAAAATCACCAAAATAAAAATCGACTCCGAATGATGCGAAGCAATGAGATTTCGGACTTTTCGACTCAATGAGAACAAATCTTCGTTTTTTTTTTATGTGAAAAGTTGCCAAACGAGCAGATGGTTCGCCTGATGTTAAGTGAATACCGCCGCCCATGGACATCCGCTACAGAGAGAGTCCGCCCGAGAGTTACAGATGCGTTGACAACCTTTTGAACATTGGGCTCCGTTTCAAAGCGTCGTGCTAAGTCCGGGTACCTGTTAACACCAATTGTGACTTAACAAACCTGACTATGAATGAATGCAAGAATTACCCTTTCTTCTGTGCCGTAAGTGTTTGGCCTCATCAGAAGTCTCCTTGATGTTTATTTAAATCAATAAGAACAAGAAGTCAATCTCAACAAAAAAAGGTTACTTAAAAACAAATAAACACATTTATGAAACGTAAAAAAGGGGTTACAAATTCCTCAAGCATTCTTCCTACGTTCATGGACACCAAGATGAGTGTTGAATGTAACTTTTTCCCAAACACCGTTCCCCGCTATCGATTCAACAATAATCGGGGCAATGCACGCACCTGACCGATAGACGCATCGTCCTTCGATGCCCTTGAAAACGAAATAGCATTGGTCACAGTGGAATACTTTTCGTCTCGATTCGTTTCGTCTCTTTTCCGCACGAATTTTACCAGCTACTGCTGAGTTCGTTTAATATTTTAAACAAGAATTGGCCAGTGATAAAGGAAAGTTTTAGAATATACAACTTCAGGTCATGTTACTCTTGTTACTTGTTTTACACAACTATGTATAAACGTTAAAGGCTTATTAAGACAACAAAATAACATTTAATTGGTAATTTTTTCAAGTATAGGGATTATTTTCCTAATATATTTAAGGACCTTGTGTAATATGTAAAGGATTCACCCCATACAAAATTAGAAATATACACAGCTAGCCTTCGAAATTAATTTAGCCATTTCCCTCCTGATCTTTTTATTTACTTGTAATGACATTTAAAGTCATGAAATAAAAGCTACTCGTTTAGCTTTATTGCCTCAGACAATTCAGAGACAATCTTTGTTATGAACACAACAAAATGAGGTATGTAATGTAATCAAGACGAGTTTTATCGGGATTTGAACCAATTTTCAATTGTCTTTAATTGTTCTTATATAATTTTATTTGGAAATTCGGATCTTCGGAATATAAAAATAATTCGGAAAATAATCATATTCTGATTATATTAAGATTACTTCCTGACAGTGAAAATTAATTCATAATCGCAGCTTCCGTAAGCTTGATAATTTTCACCATTCAGCGTTATTAGAGGCGATCTTGGGAGACTTCTCATTCATTTTTCATAATCGTCCCATTTCCAGAACCCTAAAACACTATAAGAGATCTTTATCTTTATTAACTCACTCCAAAATAGACTGGTGGTTCAAGTTTCCTTTTGACATTTTGTTCTCGATGTGATAAATGCCTTCTAGAGTTTGTCCCCGGAGCATTGCGACACATTAAACACTATTCGAGAGCAAATTGCTAGAGTTTTTTGAATATGCGATACGATTTTCTTGCTGGCGAAATTGACGAACTCAAAAAATGTCCGGCGGTCCGAGTTTTCTTTATATATTACTAGCGACCCGTCCCACCGTCGCACGGGTGCAGTGCTGATACTAAATATACTCTACTATATTATGCATGTATCACTACATAGTTTAAAACAAAGTCGTCCCGCTGTCTGTCTGTCCCTATATATGCTTAGATCTTAAAACTACGAAACGGATTTTGATGCAGTTTTCTTAAATAGATAGAGTGATTCAAGAGAAAGGTTTATATGTTTAATTAATGCATAACATAGTGGAGGAACACTGAAAATTTTAGAGGTTTCTAATGCGATGTCGAAAACAAATGTTGCATTGCACCCGTGCGAAGCCGGGGTGGGTCACTAGTTATACATTTAAACCTTCCTCCTAAATCTCCCTATCTAGTAAAAAAAACGATCAAGTATTCGGACAGACAGACAGCGGGACGACTTTGTTTCATACTATGAATTGATGCTCTCGATTGTGTTAGAAATGACCCTGGAGGTTCGCGCTGTGGGTTCGCGTCGCTTGTGGCACGTGTATGCTTTCGCTAGAATGCAACGCAACGTGACGATGAGCGGTGAACACATCCGCGTGCCTAAGCTCTTTTATTGTGCTCGATCGGCTAGATTCAGTGTAAGACGATGACCAATATATGGAGTGGCGACCCGTGCAAGTGTACGGGAAGTCGATGGATGCAGGTGGCTCAGGATCGTGCTTCGTGGCAGTCTTTTGATGAGGCCTATGTTCAGCGGTGGACTCTACCAGGCTGAAAATATGTTGATCGATTCCCTACGACCTCCATTGTCTGCCTTTTCCGCCGAATTTCTCGACGCGGACGCGTTTTCGCTTTGCTATCGGTACTTGGTGATGAGTCCCAATTTCTATTCCATACCATGAGATTGATGCTAATACATATTTTTCTAATCTTGATTATTTTCTATCTTCCAATTAGGGCATAGTTGATTGTAACCCTGTCTCTTGCGCCAGAGGGTTCATTTGTGTGATGGACACGATGTTTTTATAGTGTCTCGATGTTCATTTATCTATATTATTATGTATTATTGCATAATAAAAGTACGTTTAAGTAGGTTTATCAGTTCCCCTAGGTAAAAAAGCTTTGCTTAGTTTTGGACTAGATAACGTGTAAAAATATGTTCCGAAATATATATTACCTTAATAACAATGAGTTTTATTATACACCAGAATATCTCGCAGATGGCTGAATTTTTTCCTACTTAGTTCACACTTATCATTACCTATATTTTGTACCATTCACACAATATCTTTATAAATTATATCCTATGTGCTATTCCGGTGTATAAGGTATATTATTGTAAAGTTTCATTAAAATCTATTTCAGTGGTTTTTGTGTGAAAGAGTAACAAACATCCATCCATACATACAACTTTCGCCTTTATAGTATTGGTATGGAGAATGGATTAATTTGATGAAGTATATTAATTTGACGAAATATATCATTTTAAAAATATTGTAGTCGCAGGCACTTCTACACTTGAAAAACTATTTCCGATGTATATATTTGAACTTGTCCAGGCATGATGAGGCGAACTCTGAGGTTAAATATATAATATTTGTGTGTGTCTGTGTGTTCAAGGACCGCTTCGCTGCGTCCGTACCTAAAATTTTATATCTTACGTGTACACCACCGCTTCCTGGATGTTAAGCTCCTGTAAACCGTAACGCCCGTCGGAGAAACGGTTGGGCGCGAGCAAAAAACACGTCGGCGATTACATTTCCGCGGGTGCGCGGTATAGTTCATGCCAGCCGGCCGTTGGGCAGCCTAGCGTTTAATTATTATAGCAGAGGGTCCGCTTCGGTATAGTTCGCTAGTCGGTCGGTAAGCTAGGGAGAGAAAACTTTACGCAACAACACAGCTAAGAGAGATGTCGTGTTGCATCGTAAAAAATATTGGGTTTGGAAGTGCATTAGCGCAGTGTCTGGGTGCTCGCCTTTAATTCAATATACTCGAGCCACCTGAGTTCGATCCCCGGTGCGGGCATCAATGAAATTGTTATTTTTAAATGCTGAATTATCATGTGCTCAGCGGTGAAGGAAAATATCGTGAGGAAACCTGCATATTTTCGAAATAATAATGAAAAAAACTTTTTAGAAGATATGTGAAGTCCGCCAATCCGCAGTGGAGTCGCGTAGTGGACTATACCCTGATACGCTCTGTACAGAGGAGGCCTTTGCCCAGTTGTGGGACATATATAGGCCGATACTTTACTTTTTACTTTTAAATGCATTGACGATTTTAAAATAGTGGGCACACCTTAACTCACTCTCCAGACGAAACGGAAACGTATAATAAACTCGACTGCAGGCCGGTCTTCTTAGAAGCGAAAGTTGGTGCATGGTCCTACAATTAATTCAATCTTCAAAATTATGTTGTGTGGTTCCCGGTCACCACATATTAACAACAGCTCAAAACCTTCTTCTTGAGACGAGCCAAATCGTTCGTGCAAAATCGAATATAATAACTGTATTATCAATTTACTAAACACACAATTTCGGACCCTGAAAACTCTTATAAAAGCCGTTCCAGAGTCGTGAACATTACCATGTTAGCAGGAACCCCATTTTTAATTAATATAATATGTTAATTTTATCCGATTAATTATGCCAGTTCCAACAGACGGTAGTGCCTCTTATCGTTATGAATTGTTATCTCTCGATTTCTTTTTTTTGTTGTAGAATTTTCCCTCCTTTTATGTCGCTCTCCGTCATTCTGCGGTTACATGTGACAGGATTTACGGGCCTTTGACTATACAGTATCTACTATCACCTATTACATTTTAAATTCTATTTTGTTCATGAGACAATATCATTTTGTTTATAGCGATAGAAAACTTAATAATCATTACAATTTAAAATTCATTATCATTAACATGTTAAGTTCTCTTACGATGTAAATTACAAATCCCCACACATAAAAATTTGGTAGCAACATTCCCCTTTAGTTCATTTTTAAACAGTAATCTAAAGGTTTATTGAATTTATTTTAAGAGTCTATTAGAATCGAGGTATTGGGACAAAATATTTCTAGTTTCGTAGCCAATTCTATGTTATTCCAAATGATCCTATTTGCATCTTTTGACAACCCAACTCAAAATTCATCGCATTTAATCTAAAATCTATAACTGGAACTCGAGCGAAATAAAGTGAACACGTAAAGAGTTGAAATAACAAAAAAAAAACAGCCAACACGGTTCCGTGCAAAAAAACATGCCCATTGTATGGGAGCCTTCTTAAATATTTTTTATTTCATTTCTGTTTTTAGTATTTGTTGTTATAGCGGCAACAGAAATACATCATCTGTGAAAATTTCAACTGTCTAACTATCACGGTTCATGAGATACGGCCTGGTGACCGACAGACGGACAGACAGACAGCGAATTAGTAATAGGGTCCCGTTTTACCCTTTGGACGCCGAACCCTAAAAACTATCAATTAACGCTAAAACAATCCACTATCCAACCTAGCCTAAAATTCGTATTACAATCTAAACGGTCACGTGCGTAAGAGCCAACATGGGTAATCACGCGGAGACAATGCTGCAAAGGTGGCCCTGAGAGGGATCGGTTCTAGAATTAACCGCCGCTTAAATTCGGCACCGGCACGTGTGGAAAGACCACGTGGTCACGGCTAAGCGAACAAGCGAAGCAAGGCTTATTCGCGAGATAAATGGAACGGCCGATCATGAATATAGAAAACATCGCAATGGAATCGAAAGACAAAAAAACTTCGTTCGCTTTGGGATCGTTAGGAGGTCTTATGAAACTCAAAACTGACTTTCTTTCGCCGGTTCTTCTCAGGTCAGCTTTTCTTTTCCGAATCGGTACCTAATAGTATTTTGACAATCAATAAGTGAGTGTAACGTATGTTGAACAAAGACATGATCTTTGTTGACCGTTGTATGGGATGTTGATGAGTCCGTGGCGCAGTTGCAAAGGTATTGGCTTCGGCGTCGGGGGTCGTGGGTTCGATTCCCACACGGGAGAACTATCTGTGGGTCACACAAATATGTGTGACCCACAGATAGTTGTTCCGCATCTGGGTGTTTGTCACCGGATAGTGTTATCCTAAAAGTAAGGGCAATGTTTTTAAAAAAAAAATATTTAATTTGAATCCTGTCAATCCGCACTTGAGCTAGCATTGCCCTAACATCCTCTGCTTTGCTCAGCAGCTGTAAATATAAGTTGAGGTCGTTGCGAATTTATCCATATTTGTACGCATATTTTGATATAATATAAATAAGGTCGTATAATATATATGCATATATTAGCAACCCGCCCCGTCTTCGCGCGGGTGCAATGTATTATACACTAGCTGCTGCCCGCGACTACGTCTGCGTAGAATAGGCTGAAGGTGTAACATTAAGACATAAAGACATATTAGATATTCATAAAATATGTATATAAATTATAGCCTATGTCTTATTCTGATTTATAAGCTATATTAGTGTAGTTTCATTAAAATTCATTCAGTAGTATATGCGTGAAAGAGTAACAAACATGCATCACAAACTTTCGCCTTTATAATATTAGTAAGGATATAAACCTTCTACTTGAATCAGTCTATCTAGCAAAAAAACCGCATCAAGATCCGTTGCGTAGATCCGGGACAGACGGACAGCGGGACGACTTTGTTTTATACTTGTGTATAGTATATTATGTGTAGTGTATTATATATTTATATGTAGTGATAACCGCAACCTATACCATTGGATGTCACAATAGCCGTCGTGATACGCGCGTCTTCACCCCCACAGGAGCCCCATTCCGCCCGCGGCCGGATTTCCTCAAACCACGTGTCCCCTGCGCGCGGGTCGACGACCCCCCGAGCATGCACGGTCATGCATCGGATGCAACGTGCGCGGTGCATCGTAAGTACTGGCGGTTTTTTTTGTCGCCGCCGTACGGCCGTTAACGTATCAATAACCCCTCGCCTCGTTTGTCGGTTAAGTCAGCAGAACTAGTTCGTAGATTAAGCCCCTGGCCTCGACTGATTAAGATTCGCATACTCTAGGAATTGGGACAACAAGCAAGCATATAACGTGACTGACCACTTGAGTGTTTATCAAGAATTAGTTTCTTGCCTAGCTTGTAGGCCGCCTTGGTGCCGACAGGTTTGACCGTAAGGAGAAAATTATGCTCTATTTGGGTTCATGCAATTTATTACTCGGTGTTTTATGTCACAAGCTAGCGCCTACAAGAGTAGGATTCGCATGATCTAAGGCGATTACCACCACCCAAGGACACGCAACACGTGTGCAAATGGGTAGCCGAGCATCTGCAGAGGAGCATAAAGACCGCAACTGTTACCTCTAGACCAGTCAAAGAAGTCTCCGGTCAAATTAGACAGACTTCTATGATTATTAACGACACGAAAAGTTAACACTGGCAGCAACGAAGGTACATGGATACACTACGAGTCATTGTTGGCAATGCAACACAATAATAAAAATGATTGTGAATTTTAATGAATTAAAGACTGCGGTGAAGTGTTAAAAGAATGTTCTAAGATAGTATTCAGCAACGGCACTTCGCTATTGGTTCCCTTTTAAACTGACTTCAAAAAAGAAGTTTCTCAAGTAGGTTGAGTTTTTTTTTTAAATGTACGTATCATGAGTTTTTTTAATGTTTGTTACCCCCTTACTCCGTCATTTATGAACGATAAATGATTTTGGCCGGTCCATCAAGACGTAACCGATTCCCCAATACCGTTTATGTATTATCGAAATTCGGCAGTCCATTGTCCCGATCGGCGTCTGTTGAACGCACTATTTGATCGGCTATCTGTTGCGAGCGGTCATAACTACGTGTCGAGTCCATACAGCAGCTGCCAATAACATGGAACGCAGAACAAATGAAGTTGCATAAGCGGCTGAACTTCCCGCGCTCGCACTGTGTCTACGTATGGTAATGTACTGGCAGTCTTCATACCAGTTCTGTGATTGGCCATGCGTTAGGTAAAGACGGGGACATACTGCAGCGCTCATGATAGATGCAGGAGAGCGAACACCGCATTACGTTGGAACGGTACAGTTTGATAGCTAAGGGCGATGCACACTGGGCCAGTTTTCACTGCATTTCTGCGATAGCAGTATATGAGGGCTTGTGTAAATTGGAGAAGTGTTTAATTCTTTATGATTGAACGGCATAACGTCACCGTAAAACATACTAAAAAACAAGCGATCTTTAGTTGAAAACGCCATTTAAGTTTCGCAACTAAAGAAGGTTATTAGAATTAGAATCAGTTATTTAATTTGGGCTCGAAAGTCTCATCTTCAATTGAGTTTATGTCAAAGTTTTCTACTTTCTAAAGGATCGCTAGAATATTAAAGTTAGAAATGTGTCCAAGAAGCATTTAGTATATTATAAGTTTTAGTCTCATTGTAGGAAAATTTTCATTGTTTTTTTATTCAACATTTGACACCATATTTCATAGTGCTTTCATTAGCAATCTAGCCAGTTGATAACCTCTATCACAAGTTTTCTAGAGTTTAATTAGGTTTGGATTAAACTTTCAGTCATCGACATTAAAATATTTTAAATAATCTTAACTGCCCTCAATAGATCGAACCAAATATATAAAAAAGTGAAGGTTTATTATACAAGATATCGCTTTTACTTTTATAGACAGTTTGATACTTTACTTAAAATAAATCGCTAAATTTGATTGATACATTGAAATTCAAATAAATTCAATCTTACGAGAAGTAAATCAAACGGATGCCCATTATATTGTAATACTTGCTGCTCTTCATTCAAACAATATTATCGGTTGTACGACCATACCTCTTTTGTATTCAGTGCTGTTAACATTCGTAAACAAATTCAACTTTCCGTATCAAGGGAACAATTGCGATGGCCCACAACAATTACAGAATAGAAAGTTTTATAAGCCTTCTGCTAAACTCTCGAATGTTCTATCAAAGCCTAAAATCAAGTACTACATAAAAACGGAAGTAATGATACATTTGATACACTTAAATTGTTGGGAAACATCATCGAAGGATACTTTTTTGTCACAGAGGTGTTTTATAAAGACAAATTTAACAGAAAACAACAAAGATCCGGAATAATTGGTTACAGGTTATACAAATAACCGTCTAAAATGGCAACTGCTATTTCTCCGAGCTACAGAGAGCGATATTTAAAGCAGACTTTATTCTTATTCTCTCCAACAATATCGTCCCCGCACTTAATGCTATTGTAGAAATAAAACTGAGAAAACGTTTTTGTGTACTCACCTCCCGTTCCAAGAACTTTTAGCAGGTCGAAGTGTGATATGTCCACTTTAGACGCCCCATTGAGGTTAACTGTAACAAGAAAATCGTCATTTTACACACAATTCCAATAAAACTTCGTCAATTAACCAAACCGCGGTTTAGCTAGGCATCTTTGTCTGGTGACGTCTCATGGTGACATGACTCAATGGGGCCGTTGCTAAGCTATTGGCTTCGGCTTCGAGGCTCGTGGATTCAATTCCCAGACGGGACAAGTATTTATGTGATATAATCGTCTCAGATCTGGCATTTTTTTTTCCCATAGAGGGTTGACCTCAGGCAAGCCGGTAGTTAACAACGTAGCCAAAACCGCTTACAGCATAATACAAATGTTGTGGCGAACCCACCTAGGTGGAATAAGGACAGGAGGATGATGGGTGATGTCCCATGGACTGTGTAAAGTTTTGTTGGACTCAAAATGTTAATATGTTAAAAAATGTTATTGACCCTACGGATTTAAAGGCCCCTTGAACAAACCGTCTTCTTATCTGAGAACATACCACGTTCTTCCTTTTTTATGGTTAGTGAGTTAACCGGGCAATTGTCACCACGGCCATTCAGAATTAAAAAAAAAAAACATCAGGCTTATCGTTTACCGTACTCCCAAAGTTGGTTTATATAAAGTATTTAAAGAAATCGAATCGAGGTTACGCGAGATTTCAAACGTTTAAAATATTGTTAAGTTTTCCCCTTTTAATTTAATCAACACTATGATTAAATTGAAAGGGAACACCTTTTCAAATGAATCATATTGCAATTAGTTATCGAAACAAATGTCATTCGCAGTCATCGAAACGCGGAGGAGCGTCATTGTGATCGTATCTTACGTAAACAAGAGGACCGTCCTAAATGTTTTATCAATATTTTGTTATCGCGGTTTGGCTAGTGACCACTATATCATCTGACGATGGTGCGTGACGATGTATTCCAAGATGGTGTACTCATCAGCATCATAAGAATCGGTAAAGAATCATATCGGTCAGGGGTGGTCAACTGTTTTTATAAAGTAAGACTTTCTTCTGACCACGAATGTGTCACGATCGTTTTACCGTCACAATGGTTGACAATTTGGAGACAGTAAATATATTGTAAACGGCCTACATTTATCCCACTGTTGGGCACAGGCCTCCAAAGGACAAAGGGTATTAGGGCATAGTCAACCACGCTACCCCACCGCGAACTGCACATGCCTTCGAAATATTTTTATTATATTTCGAAATGCAGGTTTCCTCAAGATGTAACATAATTTCAACGTATCGAGAGTAACGGTGTGAAATACGTACTACGGAAATATAATATACTAGCTGTTCACCCGCGCGGCCAAAGGGAATTAACAATGAGTTTTATATTATACACCAGAATATCTCGCAGATGGCTGAATTTTTTCCTACTTAGTTGACACTTATCACACAATATCTTTATAAATTATAGTCTATGTGTTATTCTGATGTATTATTGAAAAGTTTCATTACAATCTATTCAGTAGTTTTTGTGTGAACGAGTAACAAACATCCATCCATACATAAAAACTTTCACTTTTATAGTATTAGCAAGGATTCGGAGTACTAAATAACAGCACCATTAATCATGCAGCGAAATCGGCATCTATATATAAGACGCCTCGAGCCGGTGATCACTCGCGATACGGAACGTAAATATAAAGGCTCTCTTCGCAGCGAGTACTTGCCCGTCAATTAGAAGCCTTAAACAGTACGCCCGTACCGTGTGGGATTAACGGCGTGATGCTGCGCCGTTACGCGATAGTTTAGCTCTCTTCGATTCCGTTGCATTAAACGGACGGGAACGGCAATACTGCAAAACGACGGACTACGGTTGCCGACATTTTCCAATTCATTATAGTTAGTTTTTAGGGTTCCGTCCCCTAAGTTGAAACGGGACCCTTTAACTAAGACTCCGATGTCTGTCTGTCTGAATGTTTTCCGTCTGTCCGTCTGTCACCAGGCTGTATCTCATGAACCGTGATAGTTAGACAAATGATATTTTTACAGATGATGTATTTCTGTTGCCGCTATAACAGCAAATACATCATAAAAAACAGAATAAAAAAAATTTATGAGCCATACAATAGACATGATTTTATGTCGCTTTTATAGATAATGGTACAGAACCCATTGTGCACGAGTCCGACTCACACTTGGCCGGTTTTTCTTATTTAAAAGTAAGCTAGACAAAAAATACACCACGTGTATTATTTTACAGATAATATAAAAAATGTGTATCTTTTACCTATTTACCTTTTGAAAAAATGTTATAGAAAAAATCGAGAAATTTATTAAGATTAATGAAAAAGGAAGAAAATTAAGGAAAGATTTATGCATCCATTTTAAATACATGTACCTACCTATATTACATTTTATTATTGCGTAATATATATTATTTTGTAACACTATATAGTACGCAGACCGGAAATATATTACAATACTGTATAATACGTATGTTTACGTTTACGACCGTACGTTTGGCGAACTCACAACTGACAGTGTGCAAGATCTATTACGCCGCAGAGTAAATAGGCATCGCTACAATTTGCAAACTAGTTTGTTTCCGCGGACAAAGGTTCGCGAAGCCTAGACTATGTGTTAATCTTAGTCTAGTTTGTTATTTATAATTTTATTTTTAAGTATGCACTGAAAATAGGTAAATCGTACCGAGTACACACCTATTTGGTTTCATGTAGAAATAGTAGATATATTTTCTTTTAATTGTAAAACTGTGGTTGTTGAAACTAAACAAATAGTCATTCATTCATTCAAGACGGTCGAATTGAAATAATCATTCAAGTACGGTTGTCATTCATTACGCTTTAATATATCGTTAGAACGTTAACCGTTCACCGGGTACACAGTCACCACGGGATGATTTGTACATAACTGAGACCATGGCGAGGTCAGTACAGTTGAAACAAAACTTACTGTTCAGGATCTGTGTTAATTTATACATAGGTAGTAAAGCCTACATATATCCCACTGCTGGGCAACAGCCTCACGTTACAGATGGCATAGTTTACCACGCGACCTAACTGCGGATTGGCGAATTTCACATTTCTTGGAAATATATTTTTTTTTAAATTAGGTATATCGAAAATATGCTGGTTTCCTCGCGATGTTTTCCTTCACCGTAGAGCACGTGATAATTCAGCACTTAAAATTAATAATTTTTTGCCAATTGTTTTCCAACATTATCTAGATAAAAAATAAATTGAAATATATTATATGCGGCCAACGCGACATCTAAATATAAACATGTGTTCTAAGATAAACATACATTTAAATATACAAACATAAGTTTTAGTGTTAATTCAGAACCGGAAGACTGACCCGGATACCAATTAAACTATCCGGGGAGTCCATAGCGGGAAACAATCAGAAAATAGCTTGGTAGTTTTTTCTGGCCGTCATCTACTTTATTATACAAAAGTGGATGCCGAGTGGTCGAAGTTCGACCAAGTTCGAACGTTCGAACAGTATTAATATTTTCTCAAAAGCAATAAACAAAAGAGTATATGAGTGTGCGTGTCAAATACATGGTAGTGTGTGTAATGTTTTCTATATTGATTTCTATTTTTTATGTATACTTTTAAAAAAATATTGGTATTCTGCACTTCTTCTCTATATAAACTATAAGTGTGGGAAATTTCATACTCCTCAGTACGCGCAATTATGGTTAAAAGGGCTACGAAGTGATTTCTTCAAGTATTAATACGTATTAATACATAGATAAGTTAATATATCTACCAAGAAACGATTTCCTGGCTTTTGCCAGTCTAAACCTCGGTATTGCCAGCGTGTACCACCGAGATTTGAACTCTGTTCGCTTGAGCACACCGAATTGAAAGCGACCGTCATTTTAGGACGCTTGCCTTACGTGTCTTCAACTCCGATCAATCTCGACACGCGAGATCGTTATAAATTCCGTACAGTTTATGACTAAAGGTTCACTTATGCGATAATATTTACCCCGCTCCAATGCACTTCCTTATCAATTACGATCGGTGCATTCATTACGCTCCTATCCGACCTTCGCGTACTATGTACTGTTTGTACTGAAATATAACAAGGTGATGGCGTCGTAAATATCACGTATTTATAATATTAAATGATGGTTTCTTTTCAAACCAAGTACACTAGTACACAAGTTTTTTTTATAACGCAAAACAAAACCAACTTCAAATCTCGCTCTGTATTCATTTTATAATTGATTTTTTGTAACCACACAAAAACTTAAAATAAATGTAAACATAACAAAAAAACAAACAAAATAATAACAGTAAGTGACGGTCTCTGTAGCAGCATAAGACCGTGAAACGGACGGGACTCTGTAAAAGTCGAGACACAGTAACTAAAATTTGTTCTGATCCCGACACCGGTTTTCAGTTCGGCCCGCACTTCGAGGCAACTCGGACGGCTGCGACAGTGAACTTCCAATAAATACCTACAGCGCAGTTATAGCGAAAATTTAATTTTTAAGTTATCATAGCCCGGCTAGGATCGTACCCGAACTTTTCAAGGAAAAATACACGATTCATTCGCGAAATTTTACAGATAACTCGTGTATAATATTATGTAGATCAAAAGGTAATATTTAAATACATGCAAATTATATTAAAATACTTTGCAACAGTTTCCAGATAATACTTAAATAAACGTATTTTAACGTGCCTCAGTCATCTTTCTATAATCCTGCAATTCGAACACTTATTAGAAACACACGTCAAAAATTTTTATACAATGAATCAATAAAGTTACCGCGTAGGGTAAACAAGGATAGGGAGTGATCGATGTAAACTTTTGATGACGACGTCGGGAGTCGTGCGTTCGATCCCCACACGGGACAACTATGTGTGCGACCACAGATAGTTGTTTCGCATCTGGGTGTTTGTCCACGTGAAATTTATGTATGTAAAACGTCCTTACAACACAGGATAATGTTATCCTAAAGTAAGTTTTTAATAATTAAAAAAAATAAAAATTGAATCAACTAAATGTACTGTGAGATTTGAACCAAGGCTCCTTGTCACCCTTATAACGAGTTAAAATGTGAACAAATGTTTTCCAGTACAGATACGTGATAAACACACAAGACCTTCAAAGGTAAAAGAAAAAGATTTAAAAGATTGTGCAGTCGTAGATATAATGGGCCGGCACCTCTTTTTCAAATGTTGTAGTGTTGGAAACCATGGGTAGGTGGTAGATAGGTGAAGGCTTTCTATTGCAACCTCTTCAATAAAAAAATATGGACCTTAGACGCCAAGCGGTGGTAATAAACTAACAATTCTGTCCTTATCCATATTTTAAAAGTAATTGGGGCAAATTCGAAACTTAAGAGATCTTTAAAACATTCCTCACTGTGGTAGGGCCAAGCAGCAGCTTTACTGTTGCACGAATGATCACGCCTGTTCAGAGAAGTACCATAGAAGTACACGGACTATCAGAAGACTGGCGTGAGGCCGATATATCGTAATTCTGCGTTTCTTCTTGAGAATGAGATCATCTCATTCTCAAGAAGAAAGGAGTCACCTTTTCTAAAAGGTGGAAATGGATCTGCAGAACCACGCTTAGCTGTATGAAATAAAAGGCTAGATGATTGAAGTCCATTGCTATCTGGTGTTAAATATTTCCAAGAAAACTTGATTAGTAAACACTTTATTGGTGCCCTCCATCATTATTGCAGCTATTGACCAAAGATACAATATTCAATCATCTGGAAGTATAGCTAATGGGAACACTATAGTAGTGTAATGTTTGAGTATTTTGATATATTCTTCTTATTTAATACTAGCTTTTCAACCGCGGCTTTGCTCGCGTGGAAGCCCTTAAATAAATATCTTTCTTTAAAAAATATATGTATTTTTAAACCCTTTACAACACTTCTCAGTCTCTAGACTACCTGTGTACTAAATTTCATTTAAATGGGTTCAGTAGTTTTGGCATGAAAGTGAGACAGACAGACAGAACTAATTTCGCATTTATAATATTAGTATGAATATAGCGTCTATATAATTCAATGTAAGAAAATCCCTAATCTAAGAAAAGTAACGAAAACAGACTAAAATGTGTTCATCCGTTATGAAGATAGAAGTAGATTAAACCGGCCAAGTGCGAGTCGGGCTCGTGAAAGAAGGGTTCCGTACCATTATCTTTGAAAAGGACAAAAAAATTATATCTGTTGTATGGGAGCCGCAACAAAAATACATCATCTGTGAAAATTTCAACTGTCATTGTTCATGAGATACAGCTTAGTGACAGACGGACGGACGGACAGACAGACAGATGTGTCTTAGTAATAGGGTCCCGTTTTACCATTGAGTACGGGACCCAAAAAAAGGTTCATAAGTTAGAGAATGTTCAAAAACAAGTTTAGTTAAAATTTTAACGTTGGGGATTTTATATAACAGTTTCAACTCCATAAGTAAAAGTTAAGTTACAACCTCTGCTTGTTAGAGTATATTGGAATAAAAGCGAGTACCCGGACATTGAGCTATCGAGGGTTCACTCCATACAATTCATTAAAATAATTTATTTAACAATAAAAGAAGAATGTTACCTTAGCAACAAAAAACCATGTCGTTAATTATGCGAATAGATATGTAAACATGCCAACTACATACGATACAGAGGAACTAGTTTGCGAAAGCAAATATCTGGATAGACTTTTCGAGACGTGCCAAATTGAACTTTTTGCTAGTCGTCATCTGAGATGAAAATCGAACAAAACGTTCGGTTGGGAGATACTTTTTCGCAAAGGATGCTTTACTACAGAAATATTCGGACAAGTCTAGATACAAAGCCATTTAATGTACATTGTTATTGGAAAAAAAATAATTACATTTACTACCAAATACGTAAACAAATTTGTAAAAACAGTTAATTGAAATTTGTAGCTCGAGAGCGATTTGAGCAATTATGAGATTTTACAGTAGACGGTGTGACCGAAAAAAAAATAAGGAAATAAAACCGCTTCTAATCGTGTTGTTATTGGTGTCGTAATCAAAGGTTCAAAGCCAACTTAGTACACAAATGATCTTTGATAACTTAAACTGGTGTTTTTGTATTTGTATTTTGTGTGGAAAGGGTTGGGTAGTAAGTAGGGATGTCAAAAAAGTATCGATATTTTTGGATCCCATATATCGATACATAATATTCAATATCGAAAGCGTATCCAAAACGATATTTTTTCAAATCAGAATCCAACACAGAGTCCGAAGATGTGTCAAACATTTAATACTTGACATACCTTTTTTTTTTACAACGAGCTTAAAGAGAAAATTTCGATACATCGATGATAGTCTAGATATGTCGAGGCCGATCTTGATATTTTTTTAAAATATCGGTATATCGAAATATTTCTTCACTTTCGACATCCACATTAGTAATTTCCAACGAACACTGCGACCTACAAAGATCTATTGTAGTCTTCCCTTCGAAAACATTGCCCCCTTACTGTCAGATAACATTATCCTGTGTGGTAAGGACGTTGTACATACGTAAATTTCACGTGGACGAACAATCAGATCCGAAATCATTATCTATGGGACAAACAAATAGTTGTTTCGTGTCGAAAATCGACCCAACGAGTCGGCCGAAGACAATACCTTGGCAACTACGCCAGAAGTCATCAATCTATATTGGATAGTTTGTGTTAAGGCCGATTAGATTATTTAGCGGCACGAAGCAGCTTAGCTGCACGACTAGGCACGTTCTTCAAAGGTACCACGGCCTCACAGAAGTCGAACTTGCATACATATATATGTCTTTCGCTTTTCGTCTGGTGAGTTTGGCGACCAAAGCCGACTATTTTAAAGGTTGGAAACGGATCTGCAACCGCAAAGCCTTGTTATGTCCATGGGCGGTGGTAATCATTAAACATCAGTTAAACTGTCGGTTAAAAATAAAAAAAAATTATAGTGCTAAGCTCTGCACTTAGATTGAACATAAAAATTTGTTATACTGGAAAGGATATAACAATGGATGCGCCAAGCATTGCTTGAAATGCTAAACAACAATGTACAAATGTAGATAAAAGAGTTTAATATTTTCGTCAATGTGGAAGTCAGCCGTTTAGCTTAGTAGCTAAAGCGTCAGGAAGCGAATGCCGAAGACGTGGGTTGGATTCCCACAGCGGCGACAATCTTTTCGTACTTTCTCCACAAATTTTAATGTTTCGGATAAAAAATAAAATAGGAAAAATCAATTTCGTTGTTCAGTTTGTCTATGGACAGTACTAAAAGTGTAGACCGGTGGTTAAATTTAAAGTTCTCGAAAAAAGTCTAAATTGATTAAAAGTAATTTCGAATTTCAACGACGCTCGTCATTCTTTAACTCTTGGTTCTAGTAGGCAGATGAAGCACTGCTTCCCCTACTAGAATATACTGTTCCTACACAAATCTAACTCCCAGAGAAATACTTTCCTTAGAACTGACTAGAAATCCATTACGAATAGCGACTAAAAAATATTTGACCTGTCTTAAATAAAACTAACTTAATAATTTGGTAACTTAGTAACTTAATCTTAGGTAATTTGTCGTTTTTAATATTGGCTTTAACTCGTTCCGAACATTTTAACAGTCTGTCGTGACGGGACGAAATGATATGCTTTACGTCATAGCATAGTTGATTCGGGTACCGACAACTTTTTGAATAATCCTTAAATCAGTTTTATGTAACGATGTGTAGTAAGTATTCGCGCAAACAGGAAATCGTTTCGTTTATTTGCCCAAATGCCATATGGAATAATATCGGATTCGGTCACTGTGTTATTTTGTGTGTACGACAGTTTGGCACATTTGGTTGCTGAGAAACAAGATCCGGCAGTGCAGATCGACACGTTAAGCGGTGGTAGGGCCACGTCACAAAACCCGGAAGGGCCTGCCCATCCGTGCAACAGTCTTCGCCGTTGCACGCATGGGCAGGTCCGTCCGAATAATTACCACGACATCACAAAAGTGGAAGAAAACTTCCACTTCTGAGTTTCGTCTGGTGAGTGAAGGAGCCGGGGGCCGTTTTATTAAAATGTGGCAACGCATCTGCAACCCTACGGGTGTTGTCTAATGTCAACAGGCGGCGGTCATCACTTAACATCGGGTGAACCGCCAGCTCGCTTGCCACCTTCTTACATAAAATACTTAATCGTTGGTCGTTTTTCGGTGTAGTCGTGGGACCGACCGCCCCCACCACGGGCACATTGGGCATCGATAAGCCAACTTATCGCGTCCAGTCAAGGACCCGTCGATAACGCGTCGACGGCACCATCGCCGCTGGTTTTATTTTGCGCGAATTAAAAAAAAAGTATGTGTATTACTTTTTAACGCACGTAAGAAGTTATACTTAACGTATCAGAAGAAAAATAGGCTAATTGTATGCCAGCACTCTTTTGTTAAAGAGATATTAAATACAATTATTGATAACTGTTTAATTATTTAACTTGGAATTATAGATAAATGTCAAATAGTGGTTATTGTTTGCCATAGTAATACTATGAAGTTGGTCGTAACGTTTCCTGTCCGTGTGCGCGCGCATGCTTAAAAAATTTCTAACTCATATTTTTTTTCAAACGCATCAAAGAAGTATAACCTTCAAAAAAATCTTAAGCCGACATTTAAAACAGTGGTTGCGATGAGACAGTGTTTTTTTTTAAATCGCGATAGAATCCGTAAAATTGTCTCGTGTAACAAAAGAAAGGGGTTTAATTTAATTTGTTTCATTTTGATCGCCTAGCTCACTGTCCGGGCGTTCGCTTTTAATTTAATATAAACAAAAAAAAAAAGTCGCGCAATCTGACTTAAAATCCCGTTTCCGGCACCAAGAAAATTGTTAATTGCAATTTTAACTGCCGACTTATAACGTGCACAAAGACAAAGGGGAAGAAAACATCTTGAGGACACCTGCATATTGTTGAACAAGTACTAAAAACAAATATTTCGAAGATATGTAAGTCTGCCAAACCGCGTTGGGGTCGCGTGGTGGACTGTGCTCAAATACTTTCTGTATAGAAGAGGCCTTGGCCCCGCAAGCTGTTTCTTTACTTTTGTTTTCCAGCTCGTTTCCTAAGTTTTACTCTTGTTTGAGCTCATCACGAGTTCTCTTGTCATCTTTCAGATTTATAATGGGTAATATCTCTCACTTTTTACTACGGTAGGGCCACGCAGCATTCTTAGTCTTTACAGTAATGGTCAGGCTCGTCCGGGAAAGTTTGACGGTGGTAGGGCCACCCAGCAGCCTCGGCTGTTGCACGAATGGGCAAGCTCGTCCGGGTAAATAACACGACCTCACAGAGGACCGGCGTGAAGTGGAAGTATAATACTTTGGCGTTTTCTCTGGTGAGTGAGGTATCCGGGGCGCATTTTTAAAATAGTTTGGCAACGCATCTGGAAGCCACCACGTGTTAGATGTCCATGGGCGTTGGTATTCACTTAACATCAGGTAACTGCCCGCTCGCTTCCTCAACTTTGTACATTAGAAAAACATAAGAGAATACCTTCACGCTTGTGCATCTAGTAAAGTCAAGATAGACCGAGCTCACTATATTCAGCAGAGGACTTTTTAAGCCTCGACAACGAGGATAATAATTACACCAGCCACGAGTGTAAATATATCGGTTATTTTATCGTATTTCATTTGTTTCGTCTGTTCGACACAGCCTTTGTAATGGAGAAAACTAATCAAACTAATCAAGTAATGATGGCAGGAGGAAATATAAAACAATTTTATTCCCGTACGGTGGACGACAGGTTCATCACCTGTCACATCTAGTACTCAATAACCTCGGTGGAAAGCGGATTAAAAAAAACCGGCCATGAAAAGGGCAAAAAAATCATGCCTGTTATATGGGAACCCCAATTAAATATTTTTTTTTAGTCTATTTTTTAGTATTTGTGGTTATAGCAGCAACAGAAATAGGACATCATCTGTGAGAATTTCAACTATCTAACTATCACGGTTCATGAGATACAGCCTGGTGACAGACGGACGGACCGACAGACAGTGGAGTCTTAGTAATAGAGTCGCGTTTCACCTTTGGATACGGTACCCTGAAAAGGTATCGCACTTTATCTGCATCGAGACCTTATGTAGTTATGTAGGTATTTGACTCGCGTAGTGACACGAAAAAGTAATGTAACATCCCATTTATGTCCAACTCTTCGTCAACACGGCAGAGGTCTCTTCTGCACAAAGAATATAGGAACATGGTGGCGGACACGAAGCGGGTTGGCAGACGTCACATTGTTAGAAATACACTTAGTATTTTTTTAAATACATTTAGTATTTCATATTATCAATACGTTCTTTTGCACGTAACAAATTTCGCTAGGAGAAAGCGGCACTTATTTGAAATAAAAGTAAATTTCTTTGAATGTGTTTCGTAAGAACTATCCAAAACATTCAAATTTTTCAAATTAAGACAAAGTCTCATGTCTGTCACACCAACAGGGGTAAGCCATACACATCTCTTTGAGACATCAAGTTGTTTACTGCAACATAATTTTATTTCAACATAAAACTAGTCAGCATTTCTATAATTCAGAAAAGGAGATGAAGTAATAAACGACCCTGAAAAAGTGATACGCTAAGAGATCGACATTAACTTAACAACTGGGGCGTTCTAACTGGAAAACTTAAATTAACCGGGTTTACGAGTTAAAAACTTGAACAAATGGCTTCTGAGCGTGGCATCTTGCATAGAGCATTCAACGAAGATTTTCTTCCAACAATCTTCATTTTTGGTTTCTTAAAATTACCTTTGGGACGACGGGAAGTATCTCTTTATTCGTTTCTAATGGATGTTTTTTGACTAAACCTTGGATTAAAATACCAAAAAAAAGAATGTTGTTTTTAACGTTACTTATTCGTATTAAGCGAATAAAAACTATTACTTAAGCATTCACAGATTGCATAACTAACGATAAGTATGGAGACTAGCCAAACAACTACGGTGGTAGGGCCACGCAGCAGCCTCGGCTGTTGCACGAATGGGCAGGCCCGTCCGAGTATGTACCACGACCTCACAGAAGACCAGCGTAAAGTGGAAGTATGACAAATACTTTCGCGTTTCGTCTGGTGAAAGAGGTAGCCGGAGCCCAATTTTCAAAAGGTTGTCAACGCATCTGTAACCCTCGGGTGTAGCAGATGTCCATGGGCGGCGGTATTCACTTACCATCAGGTGAACCGTCTACTCGTTTGGCAACTTTTCACATAAAAAAAAAATACTTGTAATCTTTAACAGATGTAGCAGGTTACAGGGTTATTGCTCAAGTTCAGTGACGTTTTTAATGTGGCATTGAAACAAGTTAAAAAATTGTATATATATGAGCAAAAGATAACAGAGAATTTTTACAATTATTGTAATAGTATATCAGTATACATCTAATATATAAAATTCTCGTGTCACGGTGTTTGTAATTGAACTCCTCCGAAACGGCTCGACCGATTTTCGTGAAATTTTGTGTGCATATCGGCCAGGGTGGAGAATCGGACAAAATCTATTTTTCATCCCCCTAAATGTTGAGGGTGGTCCACCCCAAACATTTTTTTCTACCCTACAAATAATTTATATGGCAAAACAACGTTTGCCGGATCAGCTAGTATTATAGATTTTACTGACAGAGTACCAATAAATTTGATCTCTAATAGGAAAATGACATGTTACTTGCTAGAAGAGTAGATATAATATGTTCTGTTGTTGCATGAATTTTCCGCCAAAAAGACCCGCGTCAAGTGGAAGTCTTATTTGTGTGGGTTGCCTTGCTTACCAGACAATCCGAAAGTGGATTGTCTGGTAAGCAAGTCAACCGGGGTCCACTTAATCTATACATACATATAAGATAAATAAAATTAGAGTGTCTGTTTGTAATATTAAAATAACATCATTTTCCAAATGCATATGGATGTGTACACTGTACATATACAGCGTGTCGTTACCATCGCGACAATAAATGAACACACGTCTAACGCTACTTGCCAATAATCATAAAAAAATATTAACGTTAAACAAAATCCATAATAAAAAAAAATATTTTTCAAACAAACTAATTAAGTAAAAAAGAAACAAAATTTGTAACATCCTATACAACTCGCGCCACAGCGTCGCATTACAAGCCTCTCCTTCTAACAGTATGTTTTGTCTCTTTTAAATCCATTCAAACCCATTCATATGCTTTGTGACCTTTACAAATGAACTTTACGTTACGCTTTTATAGGTAAGGGTGTTCTAAAATTCTTTGTTTTGGAAAAATGAATAACTCTGTAAATATTGATGTTTAAAGAATTTAAATGTTTAATACAACTTTAAAAAGTTATCCCCTATATGTGTGTTCATTTATTGTCGCAATGGTAACGACACGCTGTATACAAAAAATATATTTTTTACAATATTTGTCTGTCTGTCTGTTTGTTCCAGCTAATCTCTGAAACGGCAGGACCGATTTTGACGGGACTTTCGCTGGCAGATAGCTGATGTAACGAGTAACTAAGGCTACTTTTATTTTAGCAATTATATTTATTTTAAATTCCACGCGGGCGTTGTCGCGGGCACAGCTACTTTTTGATAAAAATTAGCAACACCCCTCTCTTTCTCTCCCTATCTCTCTGTCGGTGTAAATGTCCATAGGCGGCGGTAATCACAAAGTTTTCACATAAAAAAAATAGTCCTTTAAGTCTTTAATCATATAAGTGTCATAAAGAAATAAAATTTTAATTGTTCTTCAACATTTAACTGTTGGATTACAATGTTGTTATGAAATTAACCACCAATTATTATCTCACTCACGGTATATGAGTATGCACATTTCAGTTTGTACAAATGTGAAATATTTAACAATTATCATTAGCAAATGGTCCTTTGTAAAAAAACACAATCATTTTTTATATAACAAACTAACAACTAAACCTGACAACACTTATAAATAGTAAATGAATAACACAATATCTAGAAACACTAGCCAAAATGACACAATGCCTTAATGTATATTAGTATTAGTGTATATTAGTGACCTAAGACCCTTTGTTGCATTTTAGTATCACATCTTGCATGTTTAGAAAATATATATTAAATGATTTAAGGTAAATGGAAAATGGATTAGTGAATTAAAAAATTATGCTATCCGACCACCAACAAGTGACCAACTGTTGCAATTTTTTTAATGTCACAATTGTTATTTTAGCTTTTGTATGAACTGTTATTTTGCCAGATCAGGTAGATAATAAAATTTATCAAGGATTCAGCTTTAAGTAAAAGTATTTACAAGTTGTCTTTCCTTTCATATCTAAGATTTAGATATAAATTATATCAACAAGATGAGAGTAGAAAATGAAAACTAAATAATGGATAAATATTAAGTGCATAATGCCTTCTTAATAGTTTTTATCTAAATTCAGATTTTTCCAAAATATTAATATTCACTGACAGTGCACACAATTTCTTAACGAAATTTTTCTTGGATGTGGAAAAAAGTGGTAAACAAACAAGCAGTATCTAACACCAGTTTATTTGAAGTTACATTGCTAATCTTTAATTGAAGACTTGTTACCCCACTTACTTTGTTTATATGGCCCCTTGGCGCAGTTGTCAAAGTATAGGCTTCGGCACCGGAGCTCTTTGAAAGGGCAAACACCGTTACATATGATATGCAAGCTTGTATGGTGAGTTTGACACTACTATTGAATGTAGCAATTTGAATCAATGATAGCTTGCTTTTAGTTTTCTCTCTATTCATTTGACATATATGACAAGTTTTTAACATAATAGTAAATAGAATGCGGGTTTTAAAGGCTGTTTCTTTAAACATACGACCTATTCCACATGATTTTATTGAAGCCGATACTTGGTGGTTTAGTTATGGCATTACTTTTTAATTGAGATAGCATTGAGAAGGCGTTTCAAATGATGTTAACTTATTATTGCCGCCGATATATGTCTACCAGTGACCAGTAACAGTTTATAAAAGTGACAGTTTATACCAGTAACAGTTTATAAAACCATCTTTATAAAAGTGGGTACTATAGCATGAATATAAAAATTAAAATTCGAATCATCGCTCCTCACAATGGTGATGATCTTGATAGAGGCCAGTGTTATGTAACCTAGGTTGAAACATTTCCTTTTGGACCATAGAAAATAAACACTACATATGGCAATGCCGTTATGATTTACTGTCCGGGCGCACGCTTTTAATTCAATATACTCGAGCAACCTGGGTTCGATCCCCGGTGCCGGCACCAATGAAGTTTTTAACTTTAAGTGCTGACTTATCACGTGCTCCGCGGTGAAGGAAAACATCGTGAGGAAACCTGCATATTTTCGAAATAATAACAAAAAAAAAAAATGTATTTCGAAGATATGTGAAGCCCGCCAATCCGCAGTGGGGCCGCGTGGTGGACTATGCCCTGATACCCTCTCTATAGAGGAGGCCTTTGCCCAGCAGTGGGACATGTATAGGCTGTTACTTTACTTTTTTTTTTTTAAGTGCTCACTTATCACGTGCTCAGTCCGAAGGAAAACATCGTGAGGAAACTTGCATATTTTCGAAATAATAACAAATAAAAATATTTCGAAGATATGTGAAGTCCGCCCATCGGCAGCGGGCCTGCGTGGTGGACCATGGCCTGATACCCTCTGTACAGAGGCCTCTGCCCAGCAGTGGGTCTTGTACAGGATGTTACTTACATATGGCGATTGGGAGGATTATCTACACGCAGTGATACAGTTTTAATAATACCCTAACAACTTAGACCGCGCAAAAGCCAACACTGTACCCGCATCGTGCCTCCGCGGGAGGTGGCAACCCCATTGAAAGGGGTCACGCTTTATGTCAAAGTCGGGGGGTGCGAAATACAATGCAGCGCGCATTGATTACTCACGAAAATAATTTACGAATGACTTTCGTCAGTTAGCGCAATGACAATAGGCCGAGTCACTAATAGTCCTGTATCTAAATAACATAAATTACTTTTGGGACATTACGATAAAAAGCGGTATACTTTTTAAGTCTGAATGGACAAATGCTTGAGCAGTATGTGGACTTACATAACATCGGTGAAGTTATAAAATATTTGCAGCAATGTAGTAATAGGCTCACTTTTTGAAGGACGTAAAGGAGAAGAAAATTCGCTTCGGTCCGAAAATAAAGCTGGCAATTCTTTCCACAGAGTAAAAAATCATTAGGGCAGAAAATTTCTAGAAAGAATGCGCCTTTCTTTTTTTTTCTTTTTTTTTTTCGTGAATTACAGCCATCAAAAGCGTTTCGATAGTGTGAAACTGTTTCTTTCTGCGTTGGGAAAAGTCTATGGCAGATATTATTAACCTGAACAGTTCTTCAAAGCACTACCCTTGTTAGACAAGACGAAGAATGGTCAAAAACACACGCATCATCTCTACGCAATGGTAAAGAATAAAAACAAGATTTTAAATTAGGGCCTACTATTTGTTAAACAAGCATTTATATGTAAATCGCGGATAGGTTTTGAATTATAATCGGTGATATGTCAAAAAGGCAAGGTATCAATTTATTATGCATTCAAATCAATGAATGTTTTCAGGTTTAATTTTAGGAGCGTCGCTCCCATCCATGGCCTATCTTAATTTGAATTTTAAAAGTCGCTTAATTGAAACAATTCTCGAAAAATAATTTCACAACAGTACGCCGTGTAAATAAAACACTTAATTCAAATGTGAAACAGAGGTCACGCGGTTGTTTTTATTTGTAATATCCATTTGTCAGTGTGTTGTACTGGCGTTATATAAATTATTTATAATGAAACAAGTTCTTCGGCGTTTATACCACTTCAACATTTGTAGATTAGTTTTAAATACAGAATAAGAAAATTTTGTGGTCGTCGCAAATTGTGCATTCGATGCATGTTGGACAGACATAATATCTTAACTTTATTGTATAGCTGCATCCCCTTCGAAAGAATTATGACCAAATGTGTTTTCAAAAACAATTAATAGAAACTCTTCGCTTACCATTTTCGCGTGCGCAGATAAGTCAAAAGAATTTCATCCCATAACAAGAGACCAAAATATATAAATTTGCTATAATTTTGTCTACATAATAATTTAGTTAATAGAAGAAGATATTACTTATTACAACAAATGCAGTAAAGGTTAAAATTTGCTATGTTTAAAATTTAAATGTACATGTATTATTAATATTAAAATTGTATGTCACTGACATACAATTTCCTTCTTTTAATTCTTTTGTATTTCGGTTAATTTTATCATTATTTTGACTTTTACGTTTCCAGAATTTTTCGTAAAGTATGTTTAGTTGCAAAACATATTTGGCAGTAAATATATTATTATTTTATAGTAAAAACTTTTACTTTTTATTTATTGGAAAAGCAGAAATCCTTCAGATGATTTAAACAATTTTTATAATACACTCCTTGAAGATACCATAGTTAAGTTTTTGTAACTAAATAATATTTCTTAAATTTAAGCAAAAATGCATAATTTTATAATTTACAACTTAAATTTTGCCTACCGAAGTTTCAAATATCTCATAGCAGGAAGCAAATCAAAAGTTATCAGCCTGCAAAACAGTTTTATAAAAAATTATCTAGATAATTGAAGGAAGTATTATAAAGTTTTGAACCCCTAATGAACAAAATTACTTCACATAATTAGGAAAGAGAAATTGGTAATAAAATTTAAACATTATTAAAATACCTACTCTATGTAGTTTATTGTGGTTAAACACATTTAAATATATAAATTATTTAATGCTATAAAATGCTTGCAAAAGTTTTGTAAATGATGAACTAAATTTATTTTCAAGATATTACAAGATATCTTGATTATTTTCAAGCTTAAACATAGGCTGTTTCTTTAATATGAGTATAACACCAGAACAGGTTTAGTGAAAACCTTAGATTTTTTAATATGCACAGTTCAGAGCAATTGGTTATTGTTATTAATGAAAACATTACATTATTTCTTAATTGTTCACTACTTCTAGTTATTTTGTACTTCAACATAATTTTTCTGTTATAATCAAACTGTACTATTTAATGAAAAACTTTTATATTAAGGAATATCTATAATGATGTTTAGTTTAAAATAAAAACATAAATAAAGGCCAAAGTTATGAGAAAGTAAGTATTGCAATAATTATCCATGCCAATACTTATGTATTGTGTATAATTTTATTTTGTGTATATACTTATGTATAATTTTTAAACTAAGCTAACCTAACCTAACACCATTTAAAGCCTCTCAATCTATTTAATGACAGTGTATCTAAACATCTGTCACTGTCACTGCTGTAAAAAAACTATTGTGCTAACTAAGATTATCCAATCTTAAGTGGTAGGGGTGATTTGAAGAACTATAAGTATGATTTTTCAAACTAATAAGTGCTATAAATACAGACACAATTGTGCCGGTCATTTCAAAGTTAATGACCTCAGTGATTAGAATATTACTTAAGCGTCTAACATATCAGTGAATCAAAATATGTATGGGCTTCTGCCTCAGTAGGCAGAATCACTATGCTTGACAAGAAGCATATATATGTAGGGTAACTGGCAAAATTGTTAATGTTTAATTGCCACTAAAGAAATTAATTTAACATAATTTAAAAAGTGTAAAAATATCATGATTTAGAGTAATGTAACTCATGTAGTCTTTAAAATAAAATGTTAAAATGAACCAAGATTTTTGTGGTATTTAAATGAATATAGGTTACATGTTTAACATTTTGTTAAATGGGCCAGATTATACAGACAGTAAGTATAAAACATGAGTTGAAACTTTTATCTCTTCTTCACATTAAATTTTCCTGTGTTTAAACAGAGATTTTTTAATTTTTGAAACTGGTTAAAAAATAATAGATGGTAACTAAAAAACTAACTTATTTAAAAAATCTGGAGTGGTTGGTGGTTGACTTTAAACTTTTGGACTCAATATAAGAGCAATAAGATTATCTAAGAGCGGTATATAAATGATTGAACATTTAAGGTTGAGGTTGAGTAAGGTCTGTAAAGAAAATTGTAACATGCTTAAGTAGGCAAAGTACCTTAATAATAACAGGAGGCATAATTAGATTAAGACTCCATTGCATTTTATACTCCCCTTTGAGCAAATATCATAAAGAAAATGAAAGTTATAAAAATTTTTCTTTAATAAGTCATAAAATTAAAACTTTTTTTTTTCAATTTAAAATGTAAACTGACCATTACAGTGCATTGGTAACTTTTATTTGTTTAACATTGTTAACTAAGAAGAGACAAGATAAGATACAATCAATATTTCTTCAGAAAACTTGAGACACCATCAAGACATGCACTTTATTATATAACATGCTAAAGATGCATTGCAGTATAATTTCTGTAGATTTTTATAATTAAATCAATACCAATATTTTTTATAAATTCTGCATTTATTAAAAATTACATTTAAATTTTGTGTTGGATTGGGTTTTCTTAATTCCAGTTGCTCTACAGGTGGCTAAAGTTATTCTGCTCTATAATATTTAGAAGAAAAAATTTTTTTTTTACATTTTATTATTAAACAGAAATAAAAATTACTTTGTTTTAATTAAGAGTCAAAGGAAGTTTTTAGTTATTATAATAAAGAATCAGCCTCAGAGTACAATAAAAACATGAATACAACTGCAAATTAAACAAATTAAAATGCAAATTACAAAATATTGGTGATAAGAAGAATAAATTGTACTGACCTTTGCCTCTTTTTCTAATTTTACTAGCGTCTACCAGATTCCAATCCACTGAATCCCTTGCCGGTGGTGGAACTGTACCACCGATCAGCTCCACAGAACTACTACGCTTGCTACTAGGCCCGGCTTCGGGCGCAACTTCCTCAACATTGTTCACATCCTTCACTGATGGCAAACTGGTACACTCAACAATTTCAACACTGTTACCCGTGTGTCCATTACCCATGCAACCGTTCACGTGGTCCGTACGATGCTTTTTGGATGGTGCTTTCTTATGCTTGTGAGCACTATGCCGACGCTTCAGCTTGGTGGAGTGCGACGAGTTCCTGGAGCTAACGGGGGATGGGCAACCGCATTCCATGCTGCCCTCCTGGTCGCTGCCTTCGTAGTATCCCGACTCGTGTTCCGGTTTCTTGTCAGGCAGGCTCATTTCGGCGGTCGCCATGGTCTAACCCCTCAAAACCATGTAGACCCCCACGGTCCACCAGCTGCAGCACGGTAACTCTCACTTTTCAGGCATCCGTTATTGGCCTTATGTGTGTGCAGATGCAAATTTCCAAGCTAATTATTTTTTCAAACTAATCGGAACGTTACTACAACGAAAGTAAACACGACACGTAAAATTTCGCGAGCACACTCAAACTCGTACTGTGACGTGAACGAAGTTCACTTTAGACAACTCGTTGCAGATGGCGCGGCTGCGGGCTATTATCCGACCGAATTGAATGTCAATATAACTGTAATGGATACGCAAACTACGAAGTGCCTGCGTAATTCGAACGACATTAATATCACTCGCGGCTATATTCGCACGGTTGAAATGTCAAATATTTAGTTTTATCACACGGTTTCATTTCTTTTTCACTATAAAAATCACAGCCTCTTAGTCGTCCAGATTAATTTCTCACAATTAATCACTGAATCCAGATGTTCATATTAACTAAAAACTTCACTACACTATCATTCGTTCTATTTTTTCGTCGAACAGTCGAATTATTATTGCAACGATTACACCTATTACTAATTACATACAAATTAATGGTCCGGTTGTGTTACAAAATCTACATTAACTAATTATATATAATTTTTAAATTAAAAATGCTCGCGCGAATGAGACGCCCCACTCAGCGCGATAAAGTAACTGAATTCGAGAAACGCAAAATAGAAACCGTGCAACTTGCGAGCGGAGGTTCCCCCACTACAACACAATTTACGAGGCCAGGCAGTACATGTAAAATTAACACACAAATCTTTAGTCGTATATTGCAATAAAACAATTTATTAGGGCGGTTATGTCATCTTGTGAATATTTTAGTTGTCTTTCTTGATAGACGACACTCTGATTTCATTGGATTGTTTATTACAATAATATTAAATAATATGTTTCTGCTTTCATTTGCGCATGTACTATGCAGTTACCATTTCATGGACGTAAACAAAGCGAGACAAAGGTATTGGTTATCTATCGAGCAGAAGAGGACAACGAATACATCAGCGTAGCAAAGGTTTAAAAGTATCCATCTCTTTCTTATTCTAGGAATGAAAGAAATAAAAAAGGGAAAGAAACGAAATAATTATTTTGATTACTTGTACAACTATAGCATATAGTTATGAAATGGTTAATGATCTGTGTTGCTATGCTATGAAATTTTAATTCGCTTTTTAGATTTTGTTCTTTAAATATTAATAACTAATATCTAGTTATCCTTTTAAGAATTATTGTTACCCGAACAATTTATAATTTTTACATGGAGATATAAACACTTTTGGATAAAAGATGATGAATCACTGAATAAGACAGGACTTAGTTAATAAAACTACATATCTCGATACATGAAATCTGTAGTTCTACATAATTCTCTATTCAGCTATCTTAATTGTAAAATCTGAGGTAAAATGACAATTTCTTTTATATGTATGAAATTGTGTCAAAGTTGAATCAATTATTATCAATCTAGTTGATCTTGAAAAGGATTCAAATATAAGGAGTGCTTTTTGGTTGGGATTAAATTATTTATTAACTATTTAAGTAAGTAGGTAATTACCCAAAACAACTATTTATAACAAGAACGTATGACGCAATACTCAATGTAATTGTCTAATTAATTATAGGAAGGTCGGCGAATCACAGTTTTATGACTCCACCGATTGTTCAAAGTTAATAGTGTAGTCAGTAGTGTTATATTCAAAAGGTTTAAAAGTTTATTGATTTGTTACATAAGTAATTGTAATATAATAATAATAAACAATAGAAATCATATTTATATTGAAAAGTTACAATCAGTTTTCTTATTATTGCTCTGTTTATTATTTTTTTAATAATCCCTCGTGTTAGTTTAACCTTAATGCCACAGTCACGAAATAAAAAAATATTACCAAAATTCTCCATACCTCTGATATTAAATCCGTTAATCTTATGATATTTTCCTAGATTTTTAAATTACATTCTTGTTTTATTTTTTTTTGGTAGTCATCTAGCTCGTAATTTTAATAATTATTAAGTTATCGTTCATATCTGTCTTTATATACATGTTATCACTACCTTAAATTGGAATCGTGTTAATGTTATTGTCATATTAAGGACTAGGACTATTGTCATATTTAGGTAATTACCAATCAACATGTTATTCCGTTGGTGGTTCTTTACAATATATAAATGAAAGTTACAAATGGAATAAGTTTTAGTTAATTATCATAATGATGTCTCTTATTATCATTACAAAGAGAATTAAAGAGATGAAAACGTGATATAACAGCGTTTTATAAAACGCTGGCAAAACATCTGACATAACATAATAATGATAAACAGTCTTCAATACAATAATACATAGAACAACACGGAATTTGGTTTAAGCTTTTACCTGGCAACACAAATCAGTGACATCGCGGAAGGTTGATAGGCGCATAATGAAATCGCGGAAGTGGTACCGACCTTCGCGTACATAACAGAAAAGCAAAAAGTCTCACGTTCCGGACGAATGTTTTCAAAATATTCACGGCTCTCGATAAAATTTGGTTATTTCGAGAGAAAACCGACCGGACTTTATAAAATTACATGCCTATTTCGATTTCTGGCGGGTAATTGAATTGGATAAATCGTATTTTACTAAAATATTGCAAGTAAATTACAGTTTCAAGGGTAGGTACCGTTTTATTTATTTACATGTAATGAATTTAAACATAATCACATTATGCGAAGAAAATGCAATACAGCAGTGTTTACTCTCTCTTCATCATCACTCTGCACACCTTATCCCATGATTTTTTCTTTTTTTTTTGTGTCGCTTCGGCCACGGGAATCTTCCGCGACCCCGGCGGGGCTATGGCCTTTTTGGGCCTCCTCTTCTAAAAGGTGCTGTGCCGGTGTAATAAGCACAGCACCCCTCACGAGCCCCATAATGAGCGACAGACACCCCCTATGTCTGCCGCTCGGGGTCGCCCTTATACCTAGGCGGGATTGGCACAACATGAGAATCATGATGTAAGCTAAAAAATTAACAAAATATAAAGGAAATAAAAAATTAAAATAATACAAAAAAGAGTCAAAATAACAAAAGAAAGTTTTTAACTTTAAGTGCTGACTTATAACGTGCTCCACGGTGAAGGAAAACATCGTGAGGAAACCTGCATATTTTCGAAATAATAACAAAAAAAAAATATTTTTCGAAGATATGTGAAGTCCGCCAATCCGCAGTGGGGCCGCGTGGTGGACTATGCCCTGATACCCTCTGTATAAAGGAGGCCTTTGCCCAGCAGTGGGACATGTATAGGCTGTTACTTTACATAAAAAAGCTATGATATAAACACTAAAGGAAAATAAATAAATTGCCGTGTGGGAATCGAACCTACGACCTCTGGCGCCGAAGCCAATATATTAGCAAGTTTCACATTTTCAAAGTACAGCGGAAAAGACTTCAGTTCGTACAAAACAAATTCATCCACACAGTTACCAACCGCCTGAATCAGGGAAACTTCTGACTGCCTAGCGACATCGAACTTACCATATCTTCTGATTATTTTAAAGATGTATGAAAAGGGTTTTTCGAAAGAGCCGAAAATCGTCCCAACCCTCAGTGTTGAATGCAGCAAATTACCAAACGAACCCCAACGCGACCTCTGAAACGTCAATCTCGTAATGCTCTAATGAATGCTTTAATGAACCAAAGCGAGGAAGGGGACTAAAGAATTCCTGACGCACTAGGGGTCCTACCAATCGTGTTGCTGCAAGAGGGTGAGGTTTATCCTTCTCCGAGGCGTGCTCAGGCGTAGTACCGAGGGACACCGGTGCGTTCCATGGGAGATCCCGGAGTTCCTCCAAATGTACAGAGGGCGGCCACCGAGGGGGTTTTAGTAAAGAAACCCTGTCATGTAAAGTGACAGGGTATCTTTTGAAGATTTCCCACCCGATAACAATAAAAAAAGGGGTGCTACCAAACTACACTACACACAAAAATAGTGCTAAAATAATGATCAAAGAACAAAACCAACTAGTTCTTTCTGGTGGTTTTCACCGCCACCAGCAAAAGTTTAAAACAGTCAACGGCCATCGCAGCGACAGTCTACACTGAACCTTATGACAAAGCATGATCAGATTCGCGCCCCTAACTAATGTGAAAAGTCGTATTTATTATATAGAGATTAAATTCAATTGTAACGTTACTAACACTATCTATCACTAACTTTCTCGCAAACACATAAAAAATGGGTAAGGTTCAAAAAATAAAAATTGACAATGGATTTGCTTTTTAACTATTACTTCGTATGGTGAACTCACTTCATTCTATTTTAATTCCTTATTTTCGCGTCGAATATTATTCACATTGTTATATTCCTTTTACTAACCTGAATTCATGTAGTCGATACCGACCTCAGATTCGTTTGGTAATTGTTTGAAAGAGAGGTCTGTTCTTTAGAACGACTATAAGCGGGGACAAAGTCAACAATACCTTCCTCAAAAAGCGCCTAATGGTATAAATCGAATTTAACAAAATTAACCGAATAAACTATACTAGTAGTCACCCATTGATTAAGTTTCGGCCGTATTTTTATATATTATTTTTTTATTTTGATCTATGTTTGGAAATACGTTTAAATAAGTTTTCTTCAGACTCATTCAGCCAATCAGACATTTTCAAATACTTTGACAGCTAAGTTTAATCTGTGCAACTGTTTGAGAATAACACTGACAACACTCAAGTATGTTTGACATTTAAAGATTGAACGTAAAGAACGTTTTATTCAATTTTATGTACTTGTAAACACATAGGTACATACTATATATTATAAATTTTACAACTTTCTGCGTTTATTCTTTACATAAACTTTCACTGTCCCAAATCTCACCGTTCGCAGTAATGGATGCAAGTTTTCGATTTACATTTTAATATTTAAGATTTTAAAACTTCATTTTGGAAATGTTTTTTTTTATTAAGTTTTCGATTTTTGTGAGCAAAACGTATATACGTTTACTGATATTAAATCTATTGTATTTATCTAAATGTAGATTTATTTTTGATAACCTTAAAGAGGCACATCGCGACCCTTAACAATGCTATTTACAATTAGCCTTAAAACATAAATTATTTGCACAAAAGAAAATATACCTAAACAATAATGATACATCAATGGTAAACTTACATAGGTATTCATACCCACTCTTGTACATAACTATAGATTGGTCTGTAATTATGTACAGAAGTATGTTATGAATTGGTTTCAAATTCCTATCCTAATGTTTTCAAACAATTTAATTTCGTTTTTAATTTAGTCTGATACGTAATATCGTCTTAACACGTACAAAAATAATCTAATGATCTCGTAACAAAGTTTAAAAACAATTTTGTTAACTATATGCTAAAGTAATTTAGTTTAAAATTACTGAATAACTCAAATATTTCTGAAACGTCAAAATTATTTCCAATTCCATTTACCATTTTAAATTTTAGTCTGTATTATTAGAATAGTCTGATGCGACGGTTCCTAGACTTAGTTAATAGTTATGGCAACACATTAAAGCTCAATGGGAATAGGTACAAGTACAAAACATCTTAGTAAGCATAAAACGAAATTGTTTTATTCTCTTTGATCATAGGCTAATTTGAGGTCTAGGGATGAATCCCGGCCCGGAAAGGTATCAAAAGTTCCAGTAATATCAAAAGTAAAGTACTTAATAAAAAGTGTAATTTTCAGATAAATTCAAATAATTTTCAAATTTCGTCTAGTAATCTGAAATTAAATAAAACTTTGATAGATGACAGGTTAATTTTATTCAATCATGTTCACATGTGAAAATTGATCACCAATTTGGCTGTATGAAGAATACGCAGGTTGCTTTAGTGTTGTAACTATCCTGAAATGGACTTATCGATAGTTCTAAAAACTTGGTAACTAATGGTTTTTAGTATTGATGTACAAACTACTTACACAGGTAGGGTTCGCATTCGGAACGAATTAATTATGAAGTAAATATGAAGAAATATTAGAATTAAAGCCACTTGGCAGCCTTTGTTATGGGCATACGAATGGGCAGACTCACACGGGGAAATATCACGGCCTTACAGAATACCGAAGTGAAGTGGAAGTATTATAATTCCGCGTTTCAATAGGTGAGTGAGGTATCCATTCATCCCTCTATTTATAAGGTGACGCATCTGCACTCCGAAGAGTATTGCAGATGTTTATTGACGGTGGTAATCATTTAAAACTAATGAAACACCTTCTCGCATGCCAACTTTTCACTTAAAAAAGCAGTAGTAGGTTACTGCGGTGGTCTTCTCGCACGGTAACCGCGTAAAGACGAAAACAGCGGGTGACACCACATCTACTGAAGAGAACCATCTATAAGCATCATGCTTTATTTTTATAAAACGCCTCCTTTTTTATAAAAATAAGGTATGATGCTTATTAGGAGTGAAGTAAAAAAAACATTAGGTAATAAAAACTAAGAATTAGAAATAAAACCTTTCCAGTTTTATTTCAGTAATCAAAACAGAACGCATTTTGCGTAGTTGTATCTCTTATTCTTTTTTCAGGATAATCTTTTATAAAATTACATAGGAAGGTAGAAAATGCCTTGCTGGCCGAATAATCATATTTTGGCAGCATGGCGATGCGCATGCCATGTTAAGTTAACGCTATAATAAAGATGGTAAGATAAATATATATTTATAAACATTTTATTTGTATATAAAAACAGGAAACTTTTTAATTATAGAAACGGTAACATTAAGTAATATCGCACCGTAGTGTTCATAAAAATAATACGAAACAACACATCATAATTATACGGTTCAAATAAAGTTTTTGAATATTTTAGTTGTATGTAGTACCAATGAATTTCCGGCTATCAAAGGATGACGTTCACAATCTGGTTGCAAGTTTTTTTATGTTTGTTACCTCAGAACTCCGCCATTTATGAACCGATTTTAAAAATTATTTTTGAATTTTGTTCGATTTAGTTTCCATGTGGTCCCATGTTAATTTCATTGGTTTTGAAGGTTGTACTCCGGAGACACTTTAGGGAATTCCTTAAAATCTAATAGAAAACGAAATGATAGAATCAAAGCCACGTAACGGTTCGCAGCTGTACGAATGGGCAAGTCCGTCCGGGGAAGTACCACGACGTCCGGTAGCCGGCGCCCACTTGATTAAAACGTGGCTACATATCTGCAACCTTGCGGGTGTTGCAAGTGTCCATGGGCGGCGGTTAACTCTTAACATCAGGTGAACAGCGAGCTTGCTTGCTTGCCACCCTCTCAAATATAAAAATGTACAGTGAGTGAGATATCTGTAGTCAGTTTTGTTGTTGTGTTCTTGTTGCTGACATGATTTTTAAAAATACGTTTCGATATTTGATATACCTACTTTAATATTACCACAGAATCAGCAGTATTCCAAGAAATAAAATGGAATACGGTTTTACCGCTTTCGTAGAAAAGCGTATCAAATGAAATCCATTAACGTAGACTTCTGCAGTTGATGGAAATAACACTGAGTAAAGATATTTTTATTGACCTGTAAATCAACATAAATGAAATATTCAAGGTGGCATGTAATTTTGAATTAAATTATAAACATTAATACAACAGAAAATCTCGTTAATTTAATATACTTACCATAACCAATTTCATGTCTTATAGTGTCGGCCTTGACAATGACTGGCGTTTCAATAAAAGCCCCACCTTCCGTCTCAGCGTCAGGGTTATTTAGAACTTTAGGTACGTCAGTAAAATATTCCTCAAAGTTGTTTTTATTGAAGAAATTAAAATCAATGGCAGCCCGCTTCATTGTTGGTGTGGAGCTATTAGTTAAATCGATTTCGAACTGGAGCATTTTGGCGGGAGACATTAACTCGGCGACAGGGGACGGTTTAACAAAAACATCATCTTTATTCTTCGTCAAAGATAGTTTAAAAAGAGTCTGCGGCTTATGTTTTACAATAACTTCGTCGATCTGTTTAGGAGTTTCCAAAATTGGGGGTGATTTAAGTCTCGGGCTTTCGGGTGTCTCTGGCGTGTTTACTGGATTATTAGGTTGTGATGCAATTGGGTCAGTATTTGGGTTGTCGACAGTTCCATCCTTTTCCTCAATAACAACATTCTCCCCAATTATAGATGAATGATCTAAGCTACTACGGAATGCATCTGCAATATCAAAACCGCCAACGGCCATTTGGTTACAACTTGATGTTGGCTTAACGATCTCATCTGATAATTTGTTTTCTTTAACTGTAGACTCCATGGTGATAGCGTCAATTACTTGCCTATAAAATACTACGCACTACTAATGTTTACAATATAAAAATCATAAATGTCATTCGATACTCAAGTATGAATGTAGAATCCGAGCGACCATTTATAACAACGTCCTTGAAATTATCTTAATAATCGATAAGCGCAAGAATTTCACATCACTTCGTAGAGTACACGCACACATGCGCAGTGCCGGCTGAGTTTATGTGTGCATCTGTGAACTGTCAAACTTGTTTCGGCGCCTTGATTTTTCCAATAAGTTGTCAACGCAATGGCTTATTTACTTATTCGTTATCAATTTCCTCACTTAAAATCCAATTAGAAAAGAATTTTACAATAATAACACATATAGATTCTTAAATACATCGTTATCGCGCCATTGGTAATGCTAAAAATAGCACGACAATCGTCATTTGCACTGATTTTTCCCCGCTCTTTTCTGTTCATTCACTAAAACAGTGTCGTTCACAATGTTAACAATGTCAACGGTACACTCAAATACTTTCACTGTTTAAGTCTTTCGTGTAATTTGTGTGTAAATACATCAATTTTATTTTATTAGCGCGAGATACGACACCTTTACGCAGTCTTCAACACAACTGTGTGACGTACTAATGTCAACAAACAGTTCCGATCATTTTGTGTCCATTGGGCGGTTATCAGGATTAAAAATACTTCTTCGACTCGAATGCATTTATTAAAAAACGAATGAAAATGTTGGGATCTTTTAATAAACAAGTAATATATCTTTTAATCTAGTCACCTGTTGCATTTTGATTGTTACTCTTTTGTTGCCTATTTATAGGCGGGAAAATAAGCAGTGGATGTCACTTATACTTGATAATCACCGTGTACGGTAATTTATCTTGAGCTCGAGAAAGGATTAACACAAAACCGTAATGAGTAATGGTTTCGTCCCGATCTGTTTTAATTTCACTAACAGCAATCAGCGCCATCTTTTGCGATACAAATATGCCAAGGTCACATACATTACGCTTGCCCTTGAAATACGTAGGTACCTAATTATAAGGAATAAGGATTAGGTTAGAAATTTATAGGTTTTAGATGAAATGAAGATAAATAATCAATGACGACCTAACGGAACATTAGAATTTGTAAAAAAAAAACTAACGGAAGTTTAAAACATTATTTTGTAGTTAATTTTATAATAGAACATGTCTGTTATTGGACATGGCTTCGAAAGAGATCATAATTGAGTATGTGTTAAAAATTCTTTAATTTAATTATAAACCGACACCAACAACAAAGAAACTAAAAACTTTATATCTTATAGCTAATATTTTACTGTCATATTCACGAAAGTGATTCCTTGCATACAAACTTATTTAACAGCATTGCAATGAGCGCACAACTACATTCACCTTTAATATTACCAACGTAAAACGTAGTAGTTATATTCTATTTGAATATTACATCAGAGTAGCTTTGTTTTTGCAGTGGCTAATTTACAAATTTGCCGCCAATCCCTAGGCTGTTCAGTGTTAAATTTGTTCTGTCAATAAAATATAATCCATTTTATCTTGTTAATAGCATGAATTTGAACTAGGGTTTCGTTTGGTCAGTTTCTCGATTATTTTTACACCCACGATTCAGTGCAGATTACATGAAAAATAGTTTTTGGGTATATTTCTGACCTTTAAAATCAATCATGTTCTAATTATATAGACGGGGCCTTAAAAAAGACAAAAATGGGCCAAATCTGCTGCCCTAAGCTCTAGCTTACTTAGCCTGTTGGTAAATCAGCCACTGTATCATTGTCCGGTAAAATGAACTAAAACTTAATACTCGAGGCATTTATATTCAAGTTTGAATATGTGATTTCGCATGATATTTTCGAAATAGTTATTCTCCCATTTTCTTAATCCCATTTCAAAATGATAATCCGAAACAATATGATTATTGTGTGTAAATAAATAACGCAGGAGTTGCAAGCAATTTTATTTTATACAGACAACTATTTGTTAACCTTCTTCCGTTTTCCGCCCGCGCCATCTTCGCGGCCGGCTTTCCGTTTGCCGCCCTTTTTCTTGTCCGCCATATTGGAATTGCCTTTGGCGTTCCGTTTGCCGTTGAACTTCTTATTGCCAGTTTTCTTGTTGCCGAGGATCTTCCTGTTGTAGCCCTTTATCCATCTGTCGCGTTTCTCCTCCCAGGCGAGCTGTTTCTTGCTCGCGTTGTCCGTGTTGGCCACCGCTTGGCTGGAGCCCTGGCTCTTGTTGGTAGCCGTTTCCTCTAGAAGAGTCGAGAACTCCTCCGCGGAAGCGAACAGCGATCCCAAGTCGTCCTTGCCTACGCAGTTGTCCGAAAATAATTTTATTAAATAAAATCAAAAAATTACGATAGTGGAATTGACCTTTTCACAGTCGGTTTTTCTTTTAAATTTGTGTTTTAAAATATAATTATATGTAAAATATTATTAGTTTCTTTACTCATCGATTAACACGTAGTGAACACCAAACGGTGTAAGTCCATCATTGTATGCGATTGAGTAAAAAGTTTTTAAATAAATAAATTATTAAGTGTGCTTTCTGAATTTTAGTTCTGCAGCCATACCTTTGAGTTTCATCCTAGGCTTTCCCTTTGCGGTCTTCTTGCCAGGAACGTCTATAGTGTCCTCGTCGTTACTGTCTTCTAACTGTAGCTCTGTGGAATGTGATTGTGCTTATAATTTTATTAAATAATCCTGTGACTGACTGAATTCATATAAAAACACACATACACTAGAAAAACACTATGTTCATCACACAATATTTTCCAGTAGTAGGGATCGAACCCACATCCCTTGTCTCAAGAGGCAGGGTCGCAATCCACTACGCCAATTGGGTCGTCAAAATTTTTTTAAAAATCTTGTTGCGTACAAAAAATAAGTTATTACGACGAAAGTCGGCATCTAGTTAAATCTCACCATCTTCGTTAGCGGATAGCGTCGGTTCGTCTTCGTCGCCGGACATGTCTAGTTCCGCGTCGTCTGCTAAAAGGGGAGATTGAAGAACTTTTTAAATTATAATTTTGATTTAGTAATCATTATTTGGGCCACTTATGATTATTGAGAACTTTCAAAGCAAATTGGGCGGGGAAAAATTTATATTCCATTAGCATTACAAGATTTAGGCCCGGTTTCTGAAACATTGATCATCGTAGATGTCAACTAATCAGCTGTCAATGGCTTTTCAAATTTCATTTGAGTTGATGGTTCGAATTGACCTGAATTCTTATCATCAGAACACCGGGCGTGAATGAAATACCACCTAAGGAAAAAAAAGAAGTATAGTATATTCGTTAATATGAACAAAATAACACAGAACCAATATAAATAAACAACAAACCTCTTATTTATACTACATAGCTTGTCTCAGCCTCCGCTGCCGATTCCATCATCGATATCGTAGTTATTTCATCAAAACGATGTTCTACTAAAACGCGTCACATACCTTCGTCGATTTCGTCGTCGAAATCGCCACCGTCTTCGCCGTCGTCGATGACGTCATCATCATCATCGTCGTCGCCGTCATCGATGACGTCATCATCACCGTCGAGCTGATCGTCGCTTTCTTGGCCATTCTTCTTCGCGCCGCGCTTTTGTTTCGACGCCTCCATCTCCGCCAGGTAGTCCAGCTCCTCGTCAAAATCTGAGGGTCCAAATAAAGGTCGCGTATGGAACTTGATTGTTTTTAATGTGAATAAGTCGCAAACGAGCTAGCGGTTAGCCTGGTTTTAAGTAATAACCGCCGCCCATAGACGTTTGCAACACCCGTAGGGTTGCATATGCGTTGCCACCTTTAAATAAAGTGGGCCCCGTCTACCTCACTCGCCAGGCGAAACGCAGAAGTGTTACACTTCTACTTAACGATAAGTCCTTTGGGTGTTCACTATTAGTGAAATTTATATGAGACAAAAGGGATGATACTATGTTTTATCTGTATAATGTGGTGAGGTTTTGTCAATCAATAAGTAAGTGTAATGCAATTGCGTATATGCCTATAACATATTGCATATTGAATAAAGATAAAGTTACTATCTAAGCTTAAACTGATAAAGCATCTTTCACATGTCATTGGCGAATCCATAAAAGCGCCATAAAGGGAGAAGAAGAAGAAAGATAAAGATAATGTTTCCGACGCTGAAGGCGTTTTGACCGTCTTTCTTTCTCTTATCATCTTCCACTCACCGTCGGCCGCCCCGGCACCAGTCACCGAGTCCAGATACTTGTTGAAGTCCTCGCTGGTGACGGAGTCCGCGTCGCTGTCGCTCTCCTCGCAGGAGCGGACGGCGCGGCGCCGCTGCAGGAAGCTGCGCGCGGGATTCATCTTATACATGCCAACGTTCTGTGTCTTTTAAGAGCAAGTGAGATTGTTGAGAGCAAGTGAGATTTTTGAGAGCAAGTGAGATTTTTGAGAGCAAGTGAGATTTTTGAGAGCAAGTGAGATTTTTGAGAGCAAGTGAGATTTTTGAGAGCAAGTGAGATTGTTGAGTGCAAGTGAGATTGTTGAGAGCAAGTGAGATTTTTGAGAGCAAGTGAGATTTTTGAGAGCAAGTGAGATTGTTGACAGTAAGTGAGATTCTTGTGAGGAAGTGATATTCTTTAGAGTAAGTGAGATTCTTGAGTCCCGAGTTTGTTATAGGCATATACCATATTTCTTGTTTGGACCGGTAATATAAGTTGTGGGAGTTTGTGTATTTATACATGTACTGTGCCAGATTTGTGTGTTTGTCCATGTATTTTTAAGGCACAGGATAATGCAATAAATACCACAGTAAGTGTAATGCTCTTCTTAAAAGAGAACAAAAAAACCTGCCAAGTGCAAGTCGGTCTCGGGCACAAAGGGTTCTGTTCCATTAAAATATTTGTAAAAACGGCATAAAAATCATGCCTGTTGTGTGGGAGCCCCACTTAGATATTTCTTATTATTTTTTTATTATTTGTTGTTATAGGGGCAACAGAAATACATCATCAGTGAAAATTTGAACTGTCTAAATATCACCCTACATGAGATACCTGGTGACAGACGGACAGACAGACAGTGAAAAGTTAATTATACTCATTGGGTATGGAATCCTAGCGTTTACTCTCCATTAATTCGGAGAGAGATGAAGATATGCTATGTGATGGTATCAGAACTCACTCGTAGAGGAACTTCTCGTCCACTGGTATCTTCTTGACGTCCTCATTTAGATATGACGAGGATGTCACCGGTATGGCTTTCAGACCTGAAAATTTAAATTGTCAACGTCAGTAATATGTTGTCAACATTTAACAAAAACTGGGATATGTATTATGTAAAGTAAAAAATTTACTTAAGTTTTTTACTACATTATTCCCAAGTAATAGCTTATATTCTATACAAATAAAAGCAGGTGTGGAATAAGAAACTTCAATATTTGCACATCAAAGGACTAACAAGTATCATTGGCAAAGCAAGTGTCATTTTATGTAATTGCATTCCCTAAGACGTATATGGGGGCGTTTAAATATTACAATAAGTAAGCTTTGAATAACTTAAAACCCCTTTGCATAAGCAAATATAAAAATATATCTCAAATAATAATAACATCTGTAAATGAGGAAACATTTTAATTACATTTTGGTTTGTTTAATCAAAAATAGGATTTATTATACTAGCCGCCCACTCCCTTTATTAAAGTAACACACAACCCCGTGAATACAAATTACAGGACAATACCTTAGCACTGAACATATAATCTTTTATATATATATAATTCTTATGTATGCGTGTATGTCACCGAACTCCTCCTAAACGGCTGGACCGATTTTGATGAAATTTTTTGTGTGTCTTCAGGTCAATTCGAGAATGGTTTAGATTAACAATTGTTTTTTTTTTGTTACATTTTTGATTTATAAGTTGTTGTCGGATTTAAGTAGTGTGCACAGGACAATGTCTGTTGGGTCCGCTAGTAAGTAGTGTGCACAGGACGATGTCTAATACTAGCGGACCCAACAGGTAACATTTCGTAAAATCCGTTCTTAGCTAACCTCTACTCGGCGAAAGGAATAGTCCTACCAAACTTCAAGTCTCTACGCCTCTTGGTTCCAGAAATATCGTGATGAGTCAATTATCGGTGGAAATCTCTCATATGTATATAAATTAGCTGCTGCCCGCGACTACGTCTGCGTAGAGGGGTGAAAATTTAGGGTTGTATGTATTTTTGTATGCTGTATCATAAAAAAATAAAAAACAAAAAATTTTATATAAAAGATAAAATAAAAAATTTTGGGGTGGACCGCCCACCCTTAACATTTAGGGGGATGAGAAATATCCACCTTGGCCGATGTGCACAGAAAATTTCACGAAAATCGGTCGAGCCGTTTCGGAGGGGTTCAATTACAAACACCGTGACACGAGAATTTTATACAGCGTGTCGTTACCATCGCGACAATAAATGAACACACGTCTAACGCAACTTACCAATAATCAAAAAAAAAATTAAAGTTTAACAAAATCCATAATTAAAAAAAAATATTTTTCAAACAAACTAATTAAGTAAAAAAGAAAAAAAAATTGTAACATCCTATACAACTCGCGCCACAGCGTCGCATTACAAGCCTCTCCTTTTAACAGTATGTTTTGTCTCTTTTAAATTCATTCAACCCATTCATATGCTTTGTGACCTATACAAATGAACTTTACGTTACAGTTTTATACGTAAGGGTGTTCTAAAATTCTTTGTTTTGGAAAATATAATAACTCGGTAAATATTGATGTTTAAAGAATGTAAATGTTTAATACAATTTTTAAAAGTTATCCTCTATATGTGTGTTCATTTATTGTCGCGATGGTAACGACACGCTGTATATTAGAAGATTAATTTAAAGTTGAGTAAAAGTATATAGCGCAAATATCAGGACCAGAAGAGTTGAACCGCTCACCTCTGGCCGAGTAGTTCTTCCTGATGGCGAACTTGGGGTGTGAGCCCTTCACCTTCCTCACGTCGCCGTCCTGGCGCACCTCCGAGCGCCTCTTGGGGTTCTTGAACACGAAACGGTCCAGGAAGCGGATGCCGGCAAAGTCCTTCAGCGGATCTCCGCTGTACTGGATGATCTGTTCTGTGGATGTACGAAGGAGACATATTTCTTTAACTGTGGTTGGGCCACGCAGCAGTTGCACGAATGGGCAACCCTGTCCGGGTGAGTACCACGACCTCGCAGAAGACCGGCGTTAAGTGGAAGTGTAATACTTTCGCGTTTCGTCTGGTGAGCGAGGTGGCCGGAGCCCAATGTTCGAAAGGTTGCCAACGCGTCTGCAACCCTCGGGTGAGATAATCGGTACTTACCAGATAGAAGCTTCTGGGCGAACAGCTTGACCGTCGGATGGAAGTGCTTGGAGAGCGGCAGCAGCTCCAGGTAGGCGGAGCAGCTGGCACCGGCGAATGAGGGGTTCCGCACGTGAGGGTTGTACTCCGATATCACCTGGAATCATCGTTTCATACTATCAAATCCACTGCTGAACAAAGCACAATCTTGTGCCACCTGCATCCATCGAACAATAAATATCAACGGGTAATAATAATAAACAGTTAACCTGGCTAACATTCGTTAATGTCTCAATTGGAGGTTTTAACGCTAACATAATATTAATATTATTAATTATTTTAAAAAAATCATTTTACAAACACAAGTTACACATGAAAAATACTCAGAATTCTTTTTTACATAACATTCTCTAGTCCCAAACTAAGCAACGCTTGTACTATGGGCACTAGATAACTGAAAGATAGATACTTAAACATAGTTTTCTTTGGTAAATATATACATATTGACGACCCTACGTGTTTATATTATGTATAATATGTATTTATTTACAAAAGAAAATTATGCTTATGAGTTATCTAGTACCCATAGTCTAGCATCGCTTAGTTTAAGACTAGAGGAAGTTGTGTAAAAATTTATCCTAAAAATATTTATTTATTTATTATTTATATTAACACCCGGACACTGGAAAAACACTATGTTCATCACAGGGGATCGAATCGGGGAAAACCTCTGGCGCAGGAGGCAGGTTCACTACCAACTACGGCAACAACTATAATACACTAATATATCCTGTGTGAATTGAAGTCAATACATTGTCATCGTCATATTGTCCACTAGCGACCCGCCCCGGTTTCGCACGGGTTCAATGTATTATAATATAAACCTTCCTCTAGAATCACTCTATCTAGTAAAAAAAACCGTATCAAGATCTGTTGCGCAGTTTTAAAGATAAAAGCATACATAGGGACTGACAGACAGCGGGACGACTTTGTTTTATACTATGTAGTGTAGGGCCTGCCTTGTCCATGTTGGCGACCCTCTTCAGCTGGATCTTGGTGGTGGCCTCCTTATCATCAGCGGTGCCCTCAGGCCCAGGGTCCACCTCAGCCTTGACCCTGGCGTGGTGCCAGCCGGCCACGTGGCCACCGCGTCGCTTCCTCGGCTTCACGTTTCCTTCCTCGTCGATCTTCAAATCCACGTACGCCTCCTCGTCGTCATCTATATGGATGAATGGAACATTTATTTTAACGGTACAACTTCTTACTTTCTCGAGACATTCAAGTTCAAATATCTTCTTTCAATATAGCAGTATTACACTTACTTTTTGATTGTCAAAACGCTACCAACGGTTAGGAAAAGAAAAGCCACTAGATAAGAACCGGTGAAAGAAACTCAGCGGGAAATTTTTATTTACCATTATTTGACAAAAATAAAACATGTTTAATAAAAAAATTATTTTATGAATTTATTATATAGATATAAAACACTTAGACATAGAGCGAGAAAATAAATGTATGTTTATATAAAATCAAATAAAATAGTTTTATATGCATGCCATTAAGGCAAAGGGAGCAACATGACTATAATGGTCGCATCAAAATCAAATCAAATCAAAAATATATTTATTCAAATAGCCGCTTGCGCGTTCTTAGGAATCGTCAAATTTTACATCAAAAATTATATATATAGGTTCGTAAGGTACCATGTGTTGGGATCATGTCAAGAGCTATCACGGTGACAATCTTCTTACCCAATAATAGGTCTCTCTTATCACCACGCAGAAGGTCTATTTTCTTGTTCTCCACTTTCTCCTCGTCTTCCTTCACTTCTGTTTCTGCGCTTGTGTCCAGCGTTTCATCAACTTCTGCGTCTGCTCCCTCCTGCGTTTCCGTTTCTTCTTCTTTTATTTCCTAAAATTACATGGAAAAGTTAATTTAACAATTTGTCACAATCATATGTAGTTAAACAGATATTGTGATATTATCACAAGATATTTCAGAATGGCGGTTAACTGAGCAAAGTTTTTATGAACCAATTTCAAAAATTCTTTTTGGACTGGATTTAACTCCCATGTGATCCCTAAACAAATTTTATTGGTGTTTCACCTTGGTCTCCCGAGATACATCAGAATCTCCTCAAAATCAAATAGAAACTGTATAGTGAATGAGACATTTGAAGTCAGGTTTGTTATTTTATTAATTTGTTTATATGAAAATTTAACAAGCAAGCAGGTGGTTCATCTAATGTTAAGCGACAATCACCGCCCATTGACATTTGCAACATCCGTATTGTTGCAGATGCGTCGCCACCTTTCAACAAAGCGGGCCCGGGCTACCTACCTCCTTCACCAACCAAGTATGATGCTTACACTTCACGCCGGTCTTCTGTGAGCTCGTGGTACTTACCCAGATGGACCTGCCCATTCATGCAACAGCAGAAGTTACATCTGTACTTTTTTCATAAAGCTTTTAATTAGGACTTACTGCTATAACAAATTTCGCAGGCGTTTTTTAATAAATTAAAAGTTGGTTAAATTTCTAAACAGCTTTTGTCTTGTTTTTTTTTTTTTTGGTAGGTTAGTGTGTCGACCTAGTAAATTTGTTTTTTTTATTCTGTTCACCGGTTCATCCTTATAGATGTAAATTTTTATTATTAGTTATCGTGTCTTTTAATTTATGTACCGGCTTTGTGTTAATCTTAGTTCCAGTTTGGTATTTATTATTAAAATTTTTGGTATGTCCTGAAAATCGGTGAGTCATAATCGGCAGTTATGTTAACAATTAAAACATTATTTTAATTGTTAACTTAACTGTGATATTTGTTAAAAGTATATATGAATGATGTGTATATGAATGAATGAATGATAAGTAAAATTATCATTCATTCATTCATTCACACTTATAAATATAAAAAGTGACCGGAGTACGACCGACCTCTTTCGTCTCGCTCCTGCTCCACACCAGCTTTATCGCTTGCTTCTTCGCGCCGTCCTTCAGCACCTGCGATATGAGGAATAGCATCCCGCACGCCTGCGCCGGGGCCATGCAGCAGCTGATCTGCAGCAGCCTCTTCACGAATGACGTCACCCGCTCTATATTCCCGTCCCGCTTTAGCGACTTGTACAGGAGCGAGAAGAGCAGCGCCGAATGGTTCGTGTTGAAGATCTCCGCGCTCGTCAGCTTCCTGTACAGCGCGGTGTAGTATCTGAAAAACGGGCGGAGGATTCCTTTTTTTAAATCGACACATAGAGGTAGCGAAACTTGATTGCGCTCGAGTGGAGTCAGTATCTGCACAAAGAAAACTATGACACGAGACTACGGATGGCAAAGGATACAAACGGGCAAGCGAAGCATCAACACTAGCAACATCTTAGGAGTCACATCTTCGATACCGGCGTTTGAAGTAGAAGTAGGCTCTCTTTTTCAAGGTCCCTAAGGTCCCATTCAGCGATCGGCACTCGCCTAAGTGGCGGGACTGACGTGAAACAGGGGTGACGTCACGACCTCGCAGGCCGTGACGTCACTAACGCACCCACTCACCGGTCGGCGCTTCCTTCATTGCCGGAGGCAACGTAAACCAGCAGGGCCTGAGCACTTCAGCTTCATAGGCCACGGGAGCCCATCGCACATACGTGACGTCGCGACTGACACCCAGTCACCTATCCATCATATAGACGTGACGTCGCCATCGACGCACCCACTCGCCGGTCGGTACTGCCTTCATGGACCAGCAGGGCCTGAGCACGGTCAGTTACAATGCCACGGTGTCACGGGAGCCGATCGCACAGACGTGACGTCACGACGCACACCCACTCACCGGTCGGCGCCGCCCTCGGTGGCGGAGCTGGCGTGGAACAGCAGCGCCAGAGCATGTGCCACGAGGGCCAATCGCACAGACATGACGTCACGACGCACACCCACTCACCGGTCGGCGCCGCCCTCGGTGGCGGAGCTGGCGTGAAGCAGCAGCGCCAGAGCATATGCCACGAGGGCCAATCGCACAGACATGACGTCACGACGCACACCCACTCACCGGTCGGCGCCGCCCTCGGTGGCGGAGCTGGCGTGGAACAGCAGCGCCAGAGCATGTGCCACGAGGGCCAATCGCACAGACATGACGTCACGACGCACACCCACTCACCGGTCGGCGCCGCCCTCGGTGGCGGAGCTGGCGTGAAGCAGCAGCGCCAGAGCATATGCCACGAGGGCCAATCGCACAGACATGACGTCACGACGCACACCCACTCACCGGTCGGCGCCGCCCTCGGTGGCGGAGCTGGCGTGGAACAGCAGCGCCAGAGCATATGCCACGAGGGCCAATCGCACAGACATGACGTCACGACGCACACCCACTCACCGGTCGGCGCCGCCCTCGGTGGCGGAGCTGGCGTGAAGCAGCAGCGCCAGAGCATATGCCACGAGGGCCAATCGCACAGACATGACGTCACGACGCACACCCACTCACCGGTCGGCGCCGCCCTCGGTGGCGGAGCTGGCGTGGAGCAGCAGCGCCAGAGCATGTGCCACGAGGGCCAATCGCACAGACATGACGTCACGACGCACCCCCACCCACCGGGCGGCGCCGCCCTCGGTGGCGGAGCTGGCGAGAGCAGCAGCGCCAGAGCATATGCCACGAGGGCCAATCGCACAGACATGACGTCACGACGCACACCCACTCACCGGTCGGCGCCGCCCTCGGTGGCGGAGCTGGCGTGGAACAGCAGCGCCAGAGCATGTGCCACGAGGGCCAATCGCACAGACATGACGTCACGACGCACACACCCACTCACCGGTCGGCGCCGCCCTCGGTGGCGGAGCTGGACGTGAACAGCAGCGCCAGAGCAGATGTGCCACGAGGGCCAATCGCACAGACATGACGTCACGACGCACACCCACTCACCGGTCGGCGCCGCCCTCGGTGGCGGAGCTGGCGTGGAAGCAGCAGCGCCAGAGCATATGCCACGAGGGCCAATCGCACAGACATGACGTCACGACGCACACCCACTCACCGGTCGGCGCCGCCCTCGGTGGCGGAGCTGGCGTGGAGCAGCAGCGCCAGAGCATGTGCCACGAGGGCCAATCGCACAGACATGACGTCACGACGCACACCCACTCACCGGTCGGCGCCGCCCTCGGTGGGCGGAGCTGGCGTGGAACAGCAGCGCCAGAGCATATGCCACGAGGGCCAATCGCACAGACATGACGTCACGACGCACACCCACTCACCGGTCGGCGCCGCCCTCGGTGGCGGAGCTGGCGTGGAGCAGCAGCGCCAGAGCATGTGCCACGAGGGCCAATCGCACAGACATGACGTCACGACGCACACCCACTCACCGGTCGGCGCCGCCCTCGGTGGCGGAGCTGGCGTGAAGCAGCAGCGCCAGAGCATATGCCACGAGGGCCAATCGCACAGACATGACGTCACGACGCACACCCACTCACCGGTCGGCGCCGCCCTCGGTGGCGGAGCTGGCGTGGAACAGCAGCGCCAGAGCATATGCCACGAGGGCCAATCGCACAGACATGACGTCACGACGCACACCCACTCACCGGTCGGCGCCGCCCTCGGTGGCGGAGCTGACGTGGAACAGCAGCGCCAGAGCATGTGCCACGAGGGCCAATCGCACAGACATGACGTCACGACGCACACCCACTCACCGGTCGGCGCCGCCCTCGGTGGCGGAGCTGACGTGGAACAGCAGCGCCAGCGCGTGCACCGCCACGGAGGGCCTCGCGAGGTGCACGAGCCGGTGCACGGCCGCCACGTGGTCGGCGGCCGCCGCGAGCCGCCCCCCCTCCGCGAACGGGTACGCGCGCTTCACGCCCGTCAGTATTGCCGACATGAGGCGCGTGTCGATGTCGCCCTGAACAATTGAACGAATTGAACTAATGAAATCCAAAATGTCGCGATGAGTTTCCGTTCGCCGGTTCCTCTCGGCTCGGCTCGGTCAGGCTGAACGAATTGAATGAATGAAATCTAAAACGTCCCGATGAGTTTCCGTTCGCCGGTTCCTCTCGGGTCATGTTATAAGACAACACTCACCTTCTTGATGGAGGCCTTGAAGAAGGAGAAGTAGATGCGAATGAGATTCTCCGCTATTTTAGAGTCGTCCTTTCCGAGGAAGAACTGGTTCAGGAAGCAGATGCCGTAGTACTGTGCCCGTGGAGAGATGTTGGACCTTTGAAAGTTGTTAATTTTTAACTTTTACCAATACAACAACATTTGTATCAAAAACATTCTTTCCCCTTTTAATATGTTAAAATGGTACTTTCACAAAACTTAAATATTACACAACTACATATCTATTAACAAAAAACAAAACACACTTCAAATATCTCACTCACTATACTTTTATCGTCCCCTAATGTATAGTGTAGGAACCACGTGGCAGCTAAACTGAACCCAATGCAAAAATAATTTCTAAAATTCGGTTCATATTTAACAGAGTTCTGAGGTAACAAACATAAAAAAATACAACCGAATAGAAAACCTCCTCTTTACCTAAACAGCATTCTCTCGATTTCTGCTAACACCACTCCCTTCATGTTGGGGTGGTTGTACAAGAGCTGGCAGAGGTGGTATATAACTTTGGACGAGACAGCCTGGGATGGGTCACCAAGCTTGTTTATAATATTCGTCAGGAGCATCTGAAAACAGTTCAAGTCTCATATAGTTTTTGAGCCCCAATGTCTGGAAGCTATAATTAGGTATCAAATCCTCGTAACTATAAAACGGTTAATTGCAATTTTAAGTTACGATTTAGCACGCATTTTGAAGATAAAATGATCTTGAGAAGATTTATACATATGTTTAAAAAGCTTTTTGTCCATGTCTTTGGATAGCAATAGTCACTTAAGTAAACCGTCTACTCACTTGGCGCCATCTCACATGAAATAAATTATTTTAAAGGTGCCAAATGCAGCTATCAAACAACACTTAGCCTAATGTAGTTGACAAAACTGACAACTCTGTATAGATACAGAGTTGTCAGTTTTGTTTACCCTAAAATGTGTCACAGTGTGATTTGATAAATAAGTATTTAGATAAATATCTATAGTACGTATTTATAATTCCACATTAAGAAAGATTGAAACTTTGTAGTCACACAATGACAAGGTACATGAATAAAAAATTAGAATAATAAACAGTTTTCACCTTTTCTCTCTCTGGATGGTGCATCAGCAAGTATGACATAGAGCTAACAGCTTTTTCTTTGTTCGCCTCCACAGAGTCGTGGGCAAACTTGTTCAATGCTTCCACATAGGCTGTGAATCAATTATTATGTCAGTATGAAAATACCAATAATCATAAAATTGTAGCGTGTATCTGTGATTTCAAATATAATCCAAAATTTCACAATTCTACAATTCACTATTGCCATTCATAGAAGAGGGAAATTATTCCATTCTTTTACAGTACACTTAATGTATAAACATAGCAAAACGGTTAGTTCAAGTGTGTGGAATCTACAACAAAAGGATGGATCCATTGCTAGCGTCTAAACACCCAAAGGTGGAAATAACTCAGTAGCGGATGAAACTGTCCCCACTCACTTCCATACAACTCCTTTAGCTGATCCTCAAAATACCAGAGCTTCAGAAGATTCCGGCGCGCCTGCTTGTTGCCTGATGTCATTTCGTCTACTTGCCCCAGCGAGTGTTGCTCGAAGGTGCGTAGCTTGATTTCAGGCAGAAGCAGCTCAGAGATAAAGAGCTCCGACAGGGCGTCTGGAGAATTGAACAAACATGTATTAATTTCTTGATTTTACGCGAATATTATACATATGAAATGAAACTAGTTTACGGATTTTTTTTGCCCTGTGTTAGTAACGTCAGGAATTAAAAATCTAAATTAAAACATGACAAAATCTCTAGACTAATTTTATTTAATACATACATGCATAAAGAAACAGTAAATTAATATCAGCTGAATAAAAAAATAAGAACTGTGTTAACAAAGAAAAAATGGACTTATTTTAAGAGGTATTTCAATTGAAGTAATGGATAATAAAACCTGTCTCTTATATAAGAGGTGTGGGTGTGATCCCCAGTACTGGAAAAATATTGTATGATCAAAATTAAATTGTCTTACCTATAATTACAATTCCATCCTTCTTCTTAGCTGGTTTCACATTGCTGACTAAATTTCTTAATGCCATCAAATTGTAAATGGGGTTATCCTTAAAAAATTGTATTTAAATATATTAATATGAAACAAACATTTAATTAAACACATACTAGGACTTAAAAACACAACTTCTGCTTAAATCTCTCTAAGATTATTTAGCTTTAGTTCTTTAACTTTGCACAATAATGTTGTTTTCGCATCTTAATAATAAGCTGGATTACAATCAGCTTCAAAATTATTAAGCACTGCTATAAATATAAAGACTTTGAGTACTTGAAAAAATGTGCATTGCCACTTACTTGAATCAAAATGGTTGCAGCTGCAACTCTGTCACCAATAGCACCTTTATTAAGAAGCGTACGAGCCCATTGTTGATCAGAAGAACCGTTTCTGTTTGTTTCTAGACAAATAACACTAATTATGAATATAAGTAATTTTTGATACAGCAATTATTAATAACAGATACTTCCGTTACTTATAAATTAATTAACAACTAATTATGGCATCACTAGCAGGTTGTTATACAGCGTGTCGTTACAACCGCCACAATGAACACACGTCTAACACTACAAGCCAATAATCATAAAAAATATTAATGTTAAAACATATCCATAATAAAAAAAATATTTTTCATACAAATTTAAGTAAAAAAGAAACAAAATTTGTAACATCTTATACAACTACAACTGACTGATTCATACATTCAGAGACTTTTTCATTTGTTGCCACAGCATTGCATTACAAGCCTCTCCTACTTACAGTATGTTTGGTCTCTTTTAAATTCATTCAACCCATTCATAAGCTTTGTGACCTCTATAAATGAAGTTACAGTTTTATATGTAAGGATGTTCTAAAATTCTTTGTTCTGTAAAATTTAATAACTCGGTAAATATTGATTTTTAAAGACTGTAAATGTTTAATAAAATTTTAAAAAGTTATCCTTTATAAGTGTTCATTTACTGTCGCGATTGTAATGACAAGCTGTATAAAAAAGGTGAAATAACTTTTGCACTTATTTTTGTGAGGACTTTTAAATGTGAATTTTGTAACTTTGAATTGAATTTTGAACTTTTAACTTCTGAATGTGTGTATATCACTAAACTCTTCCTAAAAGGCTCGACTGGTTTTAATGAAATTTTTTGTGCCTTCACATCAATTTGAGATTGGTTTAGATTCACAATTTTTATTTTTAATTATATGTAGTTGCCAGATTCAAGTTGTGTGTACAGAACAATGTCTGTCCAGTCCTCTAGTAAACTAATATAAACGTACTTGTTTCATAAGCTAATGTGTCTCCATGTAAGGCACTGCTTGCTTCCTTCCTAAGTTCCTCAATTTTGTCTTGACTTAGTGATTTATTGGTTACTGTTGGTTCTTCTGGAAGCTTTAAAACCATTGTGTTATTAAATTTTTGATTAAAAATTCAATTAGTTTTGTTTTCATAAATAATACAGTATTACAAAGCTTATCTTTCTAACTATTATAATATATAATATTTTTATTATTTAGCTATTTTTCTATACATACAAAGAAAAAAAGTGAAACTATGTGAAAACACTAAATTTTATTACATGAGAGCAAAGGTAGTTAAAAAAGAATTTAAAAATTTTATAGAATAGGGTTCATAATGGCCATCATTACACTTTTGCTATATTCACAACTAAATTATAGAAAATCACATTAAGTAGCTACGATCAATTAATTCATGTTGTTCAAAAAGGATTTGTTTGGCTTAGTAAACAACACAGGGTCAGGTTATCCTATAATAAGACCAATCATTTGAATAAAAATTAAAATATTTGGAAGTAAAAGGATTCAAGACGCAGATTAACTGTGGTACATGCTTCAGCTTCTGTTGTTGCATGGATGGGCACGCTCACTTAAGGAAGTACCAAAGCCTCAGACAAGACTGTCGAGAAGTGAAAGTACTCAACTTTCGCGTTTCGTCTGGGTGAAGTAACAGGAACCCACTTTTTAGAGGTTGTCAACGCAGCTGCAAGCCCTCAGGTGTTGTAGATGTCATTGAGCTAGCGGTATTCACTTAACATTAGGGGTACCGCCTGCTCGCTGGACAACTTTTCACATTAAAAACGAAGACTGTAAACTTTAAATTAACTTACCTGATGATACCATTTCTTTCGCTCCCCATACTCTAGAGTTTCTGCAAAATTTTTGGCAATACCTGAACCCTTTTTTTGATCTTCATTCTTATCTGGTCTGCCGTAATTTGTGTAAGCTTCATCAACTAAAATATTTTCCTCAAACCTCTTATGTTTCATTTTTATATATTATAAATAAAACTTGCATTACCATTCACTAAGTCTTACAACAAAACACAAACACGTGAAACGTGAAATTTATCATTGACAGAAGAATAATGACATTAGTTGAATTGACGTTTATTCAACGCTTCATTTCAATGACATGACTATTTTAAATTTTATGCTATTAGCGTTTACAAATATTAATTTTAGAAGTGCGCAATACAAATCGTTTATAGATACGAAAAGTATACATTACTTCAATAACCGATTTTATGTCACTGTTATGAGGAAGTAATTTTAAATCGTCTAAGTAATTTTAAAACGTTATGTACGTTATATTACGTTAAAGTAGAATAGTCTATATGAACTTTGCCTGAGCAAAGTTCACAAAATATAATATCGTTAATATATATATGTCTCAATATTCTAGGTATCGGCTTTGTACACCGCTCGATTCCATTACATGATATATATTTGAAATTATTTTTCTATTCTTTTATTTCGAAGTCAGTCAGTTCTTTTTCCTCGACGAAAAGCAAATGTAATAAATCTAAACATAGACTGTACTTAAAAATTTTATTGATGTTGGCACTGGGATGAAACTCAGGTTGCTGTGGTATATTAAAAAGTTAGTCTAGGTACTGAAATGACGGTCTGACTGAACATGTAGAGTAAATCTATATTCTAATTGTAGTTTAGTTCGAAAACGACAATATCTCGAAAATTGTGACTCTTTTATTGAGGTCACTTTTTTTTTGTCTGGTAGGTAAACCGTCAACCTTCTCCTAGAGTATTCCATAGTAGTATAAAATTAATGCTTAATAATTTACAAAATATGTATTTTCTTTACATATATGTCGGACATATTATGTCCTATACATACATTTTTAGAGTTAATAAATGAGACAGTTATTTTGTTTTTTATTTCTGAGTTACGGCTGCATGATACATAAATAAGATTACTATCTTTTCTAGACCATAAAATAAAACCATTAGGTGTGTCACTAAAAAAGCCATTCCAATTTATCTCTTAAATACTGGTCAATAAACATAATATTTGTAAAACACTGAAGTTTACAAATTATTTGTCATAGTCTGTACAATACAAACTGTCATTTTATAAACATCTACTTTTGTGGCTGTTCACTGACTCCTGGAAGCTGATTAAATATTATTTTACTGTACATAATCTTAGTTCTGATTAATTGTATTAAAAACCAACAATGGACGATCAAGGAAGAAAGGTTATTGTTTGCGATAATGGCACTGGGGTGAGTTATTTAAAATTTTCTTAGACTACAACTCTGCCGATAAGGGACTGATTCATCATTGAAATATAATTGTATTCCAGTTTGTGAAGTGCGGATATGCCGGCAGCAATTTTCCTGCATTTATTTTCCCTTCTATGGTTGGCCGACCCATCATTCGAGCGGAAAACAAGATAGGAGAAATTGATGTTAAGGTGAGATTAATCATTGTTTATATTCACGGAACTAGATTTATCAAATTCCAGTAAAATTATAAATTTAGTAAACTTGAACTTTTAAGTCATTGAAATGTTTATTTACATAAACATGTATATTTTCACACATTTTTGAAAGATAAGGCTAGAAATATGTTCCATACAGTGAGTGATAAAGCAACTGTTATACTGGGAGCTTTATCATGCACTGTTACTGGAATCCAAAATTTGAGTGAAATGCGAAATCCAAAATATGTGGGTCTCGGGCATGAGCTGACAATTTAAGTAGTGTTGTATATAATCTTATAAATGAAAAATTGGTTTGTTGGATCACATGCACACTCCTCAACAATGCAGTCTTTACTTCAGCCATTATGTGGACTTAAAACTTAGCATTGCTCAATTATATATTTTACATAATCAATTGAACAGTGCATACATTATGAACAACTTATGAACAGATTTGGTTCTTATTTTACTAGTTAGTATATTTGGTATGTACCACAAATTATTCTGTGTTCAAGTGGCTTTTTTTTGTTTGTAGAAATATATGTTAATAATAGTATTCAAATATGTTCCTCCATTTGATCAATGGCAAAATAGTTATTAAGTTATTAAGTCAGTCAGACCTAAAAGTCTTTTTTAAATTATAATAAGAAGTGTAAGTTGTTAATTCTTAATTATTCAGAAAATATGACTAATCAGTTACTTGAATGAATGAATGAATGAATACTTTATTATGTTACTTGCTACTTAGCAAGAAAATAATTTTTTAAAGTGGTAGTATTCAGTGATTTTGAGTTTGGTGGAAAAAAAACCTATAAAATTGTTGTAAATAGTGATTCAATTATTTAATTTTTAATAACTGTAAGTGTCATTATTTTGTTATTAAAAAGTAATATTTTTTATCTGTTTATAATATTTGTCATATTTTCCAGGATTTGTGTATTGGAGTAAGTCATTATTTATCTTAGCATGTAAGTTTTCTAGCGATGATTTAACATTGTGATAAGGTCTGTTGTGAAAGCCAAAACATATAGCTATCAAGCTAACAGTGATTCAAAGAATGTACGTTTTCACATGGAAAATAAAGTTTGGGCATGACCGTAAGAGTGAAGGACAAATAATTAACTTCCAAATATTGTGTTCAATGATGTTTACCATAATACTTTTAAAATAATTGGCCAGATATTTAACAATCAACTTGTGTGTCATTACAATGTCTCAACTAGATTGGCTATCTATTTTCTGAAGGGGTGGATGTATGAACTGTGGATATGTGCATGTATTTGTTAGTGTATAGCTGTGGAGACAAAGAGATATCAGAGGTTATTAAAAGTTATTACGCATAACTAATTGTCATGTTGTATGTGTGTCGATTACATTATTAATTTCTAAAAAGAAATGGCGACATCTTTCGTTCGAGTTATCGTTGTAAAACGATATTCGAAATTGTTTGTATGCTAGAAAGGATGTAACAATAGATGTGCCAAGCATTGCTATCAAATGCTAAAAACCAATGTAGATAAAAGACGTTAAGATTTTCGCCGGTGTGGCAATCAGCCGTTAGCGTCAGGCCGCGAATGCCGAAGACGTGGGTTCGATTTCCACGGCGGCGACAATCTTTTCGCACTTTTTCTACAAGTTTTAAAGTTTTAATACATATCATAATCAATTATGTGCAGTTCCAAATTTATGAATTTGTTTTCCTTCCCTTGAATGTGATAATTTTTACTAACAGAAAAATTGTGTGAATTGGGTATCTAAAAGTTACTGGACATTGTTGTGTGTAAGTTGTTAATTTAAGATGTTTTTTTGTTACTTTTTTTGTACTAACCGAAAATAATCTTTTACTTTAATTTACGTGAAGATATTTTTTTTTTAAATATAGAGCATATTTTAGACTATCCCAAAAATTATTCACTCAACTTGTCTCTGAGCCTTTAATAATGCATTGCAATGTATCAGTTTCTTAATCGGGCATAAATTATTATTACATTCATATTTTACAGTGCTAAAATACTATGAACAAACTAAATGGATAATAGACAATCTTCTATAAATAAATATTAATGTTTATTTTCCATAAGTGTTTTATGTCTTTTCGTTGAATTTCGGGATATAAAACTTTATGTTTTAGCACTCGTCCATAACAATGGTGACAGTTTGTTTACTTTTGGTTCAATGTTGGCAAATTCTTATAAATTGAAAACATCTGACAGACATTTTCAGAAAACAAGTTAAAATGTCTGAATTTATGAATAATTTAAGTGGATATAAAAAGCGTATGAGAAAATGTTAATGTATAATTTCATGCATACCAGACGTTCGACCCAGAGATTGTTCAGGTAAAATAAGTATCAGGTATTTGCAACATGCCACAGCAGTATTTGCTTAACTGTTTTGTTGCAATCTTAGTATTGCCAGGCAAATATATTTAGTAACTTGTAGAGAAGGACAGCAACGGAAACCTTGATTATAGCATGAGGACCTTATGAGTGACAGGTATAATTATCAATTGTTGTTAAAAATGAAATAGTGAGTTCTTAATCTAAAATATAATTTTTTTTATTTGTTTTTTTTTTACTGTACATAGACTAACAGATTAGAATTTGTTTTTGTTTTTTGTCTCACAGCAGCACCTATAGCATTTGTACTAATCATTAATAGTAATACGAAGCTGTGTTATTGTTTTCTATTTGATTGTATATTCTAATTTCAGGATTTGATGGTGGGTGATGAAGCGTCACAGTTGCGTTCGATGCTCGAAGTCAGCTATCCCATGGAGAATGGAGTGAGTTATTTTTTTTTAATTTTTCATGAGATTTTGTAGGATTTAAAAGTAAAAGTTTATTGTTTGTGATTACTGTGGGATAAAATATTTTCAGCAGGCAGTAGGCTCAATCGTTCCATCACAGAAACAGTCAAGTCTGATAAAGAGTCATAATCTCACCACAGTAAATATTAAACCGGTTATTTAAGCTCCCTTGTAATGTAAGATTCTTAAGAAAAGTTTGTTGGGTTATGAAAAATTACAGATGAAGTCAAAATAAAATGTATTTATATTTGTGTGGTTTTAAAAATTGTTGCTGTCCACTATCTGAGGATGAAATTCAATGATAATTTAGTAACTTATTTTGTATTATACAAGATCCTATTTTTTCACCAGAAGTAAGACAAAATTGAAATCCATGTTTGTAATAATATTGTGGGTTTTATTTAGTAAACCTTATTGCTTCCAGGTGGTTCGCAACTGGGAGGACATGTGCCACGTGTGGGACTACACCTTCGGCCCCAGCAAGATGAACGTGGACCCAAAAGAGACCAAGATACTGCTCACCGAGCCCCCAATGAACCCAACAAAGAATAGAGAGAAGATGATTGAGGTTGTTTGACTTTCTAATGAGTAATAATCCTCATATATATTTGACTTATGGTTTTGACAATGTTAGCAAAAGTGCTTATTGTACCCATTGTCATATGTAAATAAATAGAATAATTGAAATTTATGTGTGATATGAAATTATTTGTGGTTATTACGAATTTGAGACAGCTACATTAAGATCATAATTGTACTAATAAACCATCAATGATTTCATTTTGACTCGATCTATGGTTGCATATTCGAATCCCAGTGGTACACACCAAGCTTTTGAACATTTAAACTGCGCTTTTTTAGTTAGTTCTTCATTAAAATTATTGCACAAAAACCTTTTGCAAGAATCTAGCCAGTGACTGGCTAGATTCTTGCAAAAGGTTATTTGGAAATGGTGTAGACATGTAGGACGAACGGTAATGTTGTCACATTTTAGACTTAACACACAAATAAAAGTGACCATCTTTACCATACCACTGGGGACAATGAATGCATTGGCTTGTATACAGAAATACTAGTTTATACCAGTGGTGTCAATCAGATGATTGACACCACTGGTATAAGGTCTAAGATATGGTCTCCACTGGTATAAGGTAAGGTCACCACTGGTCTAGGGGCTTATTATGAAATGTCTATATGTAAGAAAAAAGATTAACAATTTATATCTAACTTACCAATAACATATGTCTCTAAGTAATGCCTTAAGAGCCTCATTCTGGGCAATCCAGCCTAATAGGTCACTGAATATTTTCGGAAAATGCATTCAGATGTCAAAGCCAGAACAGAGAACAGGCATAGCCTATTCCTGACTTTTACATTTATAATATATGTGTTGTTAAATACTTTCAGGTCATGTTCGAAAAGTACGGTTTCGACAGCGCTTACATAGCAATACAAGCAGTGCTGACTTTGTATGCTCAAGGTCTCATCTCCGGTGTAGTGGTGGACTCGGGTGAGTGAGTTTTTTTTCTTTGAGTGTATTAAGTAATGAGCAGAATTGTTAAAGAAATACATCTATCACTATAATAAATCTGAGTGTTTGTACACATGAAATTTATGAATGTAAAACATCCTTATAACACATGATAATGTAATCTGGCAATGTTTTCGAAGGGAAAATTACAATGAATCCTTTTTAGTTGCAGCCTTCCGCTGAAAATACAAAAATACCTGTTTACAGGGGATGGTGTGACACACATCTGTCCAGTGTACGAGGAATTTGCCCTTCCGCATCTGACTAGACGATTGGATATTGCGGGAAGGGATATCACCAGATATCTCATCAAGGTGAGAATGTGAATCTTGTTTTTATAATGGGGCTGTAACGGGTTCTTCACAATGCAATCTTCAGAAAACTGAGACGCTGGCTACGAATCCTGTAGATATTTTAATTACATCAAGTGTGTTTTTAATATTGATGTTATTTTTTATTTTCTTTGACAAGACATTCCTTTTTGTATGATACTTCAATATATATATACCTATATCGTAGTTAAATTATTAAGTAGTCTTTAATGTCTAAATATATGCAATCAGCGAAACTTCTGTCATGGGATCTTTATAGTTACGTAATTGAGGTAAAAAATTTTTTTTTATTATATCTGTGATAATAATTGCTGAACTTGTTCCATAGTTAGTTATCGCTAATGAATCGTTTCTACGCAAAGCAAAGCAAAGAAATACGCAAGTTTTGTTATTATTAAATAAAACTAAGTTTAATTCGGAAGCATAGATAGAAGTTCACATGTTTAACAACTTAAAATATTTGTATTCGCAAAATTTTACTTCTTATTTGATTTTTATTTGAATTTTGTAATAATAATGGACGATGCCGTTGAGCTCAGAGAAAAACTTTTCGTTTTTAAATCCTTAATTTCTCGTTTAGTGTAGGGAATAGCACTATAGAAAAAAAATCATTTAAACCTAATACATTATTAATTCTATGTATAACTAGTGGGACATCGTCCGCGTGGAATTTAAAAGAGTTAAAAATTCTATAAGAAAAGTTGCCTAAGTTACTCCTTATTACATCAGCTATCTGACAGTGAAAGTTGTTTCAGAGATAAAAAAAGTAAAAAAAAAATTTTTGGTATATGTGCCGTGTATACATCCATGTGCATTTAGTAAAAAGCGGTCATTTTAATTTTACAAACAGACACCCCAACTTTATTTAACCGTATAGATAGATTTGTATTCAGATTGCTGTCGTTTTGAACAGTTGCTGCTACTGCGCGGTTACGCGTTCAACCACTCGGCCGACTTCGAGACTGTGCGGATGATGAAGGAGAAACTCTGCTACATCGGTTACAACATTGAGCAGGAGCAGCGGCTGGCTTGGGAAACCACTGTGCTGGTCGAGCCCTATGTGGTCAGTCTACAATCTTACCGTTTCTTTTTATTGTGTACGCAGATGGCAAGCGAGCTGGCGTTTTACCTGTGTTAACCTCCGCCCTTGGACATTTGCAATACCCAATGTAGTACCAATGTAGTACCTCACTCACCAGACGAAGAGCAGAAGTATAACACTTCCACTTCACGCCGGTCTGAATAATAGTTACAAGTTACAAGTACTCGGTCACCCGTGTTTATCAGAAGATATGACATGATGTGGCAAAAGTGCGACCCACATTATTAAAAGGTGGAAACGCATCTGCAACCCTATCCGTGTTGCAAATGTATATGGGCGGCGGTCACCACTTGAGATCAGGTGTACCGCCTGTTTACCTACTACCTTTTCACATATAAAAAGAACCTTGATTTTTCCAGCCATTCTAATTCATCTCTGTTCACCATGTTCACCTGTTTTGTATCATCTTTTTTAGTTATGTCACAGTAGTCGACGATTCTCAACGGATACTATGAGTGAGTTTTTGCATAGCAGATGTTGGTTCTTTACAGCTCCCCGATGGCCGAGTGATCAAAGTCGGTGGCGAGAGGTTCGAAGCGCCCGAGGCCCTGTTCCAGCCGCACCTGATCAACGTCGAGGGTCAAGGGATCGCGGAGCTGGTCTTCAACACTATCCAGGTACTCCCAGGGGGCAATCGCCAACAAAAAGCAAAAAAGTTCACGACGAGTTCGGGTGTTAGGGTCACGCAGCAGCCTCGGCTGTGGCACGAATGGGCAGGCTCGTCCGGGTAAGTACCGCGACCTCACAGAAGACCGGAGTGAAGTGGAAGTATAATAAACTTTCGCGTTTCGTCTGGTGTGTAAGGTACCCGGAGCCCAGTTTTCAAAAGGCTTTCAATGCATCTGTAATCTTCAGGTGTACCAGATGTCCATGGGCGGCGGTATTCACTTAAAACTAACACTTGAAACGCTGAGACGACCCTTGGCAACTTTTAACTTAAAAAAAAATTGTTGATTTGATGAACGAACCTTCGTGTGTTTGTTCATCATTATGATTGCGCTCGGATTTTAATATTTCATTTTAAATATTTCAGGATATATTTTTACACAATGCTACCTAGTTCCGAACTAAGCAAAGCTTGTACTGCAGGCACTATGTTACTGGTGATCATACTTAGATATACTTTTCTCTCATAAATAAACACATGTTATTGATATATAAACACCGAGGCACTGGAATACTACGTTCGTCACACGATATTTATCCAGTAGTGGGAATCGAACCCGCACCCTCCGGCGCCAGTGGGGTCACAATAAATATAACTCTCACAGGCGGCCGACATCGACATGCGCAACGAGCTGTACAAGCACATCGTGCTCTCCGGGGGCTCCACGATGTACCCGGGGCTGCCCTCTCGTCTGGAGCGCGAGATTAAGCAGCTCTACCTCGAGAGGGTGCTGCGGAACGACTGCGATAAGCTGGCGGTCAGTACAGCGACGCTCACTAATTCATTCACTCACTGCCAATGTGTCACTGATTGACCCACTCCCTTCCAAAGCACCACTCATTCACTCACTCCCAAAATATCAATCATTCACTCACTCATTCCCAAGGTAACACACATTAACTCACCCATTGCCAAAGTATCACTCATTCACTCACTCACCCACAAAGTCTCATTCTGTTACAAACTAACTCGTACAACACTGAATATGTGTATCCATTGTCATAAATATTTAATAAGAGTACATGGATGTGGGAAGACAAATGACCTGTTTGCGGATTCCGGCTAGCGGAAATCCGTATTCCTTGTGTATATTAGAAATACACAATATTCTTCCTCACCATATCCCCTTACTCATTACTATGTACAGTAGTAGTCTGTTAATCTGTAAGAGTTAAACTACAGTATTACACACCAGCTGAGCTAGAACAAGGAGCAGCTATTATTAATCGTATGCCATTGTTCTTATTGTGTTACATGACTGCGTTAATAGAAATTCAAGATCCGCATCGAAGATCCGCCACGGCGTAAGGACATGGTGTTCATTGGCGGCGCAGTGTTGGCGGAGGTGTGCAAGAACAGGGACAACTTCTGGCTCTCTAGGGCCGAGTATCAGGAGCAGGTAATGTAGCGCTTATGCTTTTGTAATAGAGGCCATTTTACGTTAAGTTATTGATATGCCACTGTATTGAGGATAAACAGCAGAGGCAGTGACATACATCTAGAAATAATTGAGCAAGCCTCTTTGACCTCAGAAACAGGTTAAATAGCGCTTATTCCGTTAGGAATAAAGGCCATTTTATATTGATAGTTTTTAATATGCCTCTGTATTAAGAATAATCAACAAAAGCAGTGACACCCATAATTAATTGAGCAAACGTAACTTGACTCCACTTGGTGGAATCAGCATAGCATGTGAATTTTTATTCACCACCGGCCCCCTGAAGACAACAATAAACAGAACTGGAACAATCACACACACATGAACGTCCCATGCGGGAATCGAACCCAAAATAAAAATATAATATTTTTAGTACACTATTGAAGAAGACAAGATGTGTGGTATTTAGTTACTTTCGTTCTGCAGGTCTTCGCTGACTTTTGGCAAATATTTGCCCTTTTTGTACTCTCAGATTTAAATGATTGAAATATGATTAAAATATTTAATGATAATTTTGCTTACAGGGAATATCGTGTCTCCGTAAACTAGGCCCCCGCGCGAGTTAATGCTAAAGACGATTAGGACATTGTATTAATTGTTCACGAGTTTCAATTAGTATTAAAATGTATTATTTCTAACGCAATATTATTATGTAATGACCAAAATTCCATTATTTACTGTATTTTATGCGACCGCGGAAGTTGCACTTATGTTATTAAGCCATTGCTGTTGTCTCTCTCCCTCTAACTATCTCTCTCTTTCCTATTATTAATACATCATGTCCATACAAAATGTATCAGTACATTTTGTATGGACATATAAATAATTAATTTTTGTCTAACAATTGTACATACTTATATTGAAAATTCCAAACTGTAGACATTGAATATTCACACAGGCTACCTTAGTTTGTTAAGAAACAATGTAAGAATTTTCTAAAGTTCATTAATGAATTGTTAAAATTAAGATAATGTTATGAAAATAATAATATAAATGTTTTTTATTGTCAACACTTGCTACAGATAGTTTTTCCGGATCTAGAATATAGAATGATATTACGAAAAGTATTTCTCTAATTCAAATTTCCATTTTTAAAAATCTTAATAAAAAATGTTTTTGTAGTTACTTATACTTTTTTTATATTTGATTAGATGAATAAAATATCAAATATACTCCTCATTTAGACTGGGATTCTTTTAATATTAATTTAAATAATTATTCTGTAAATTTAAAGATTTGAGAGACATTTTGACCTCTGTGTTGAAAGGCTTTATTTTATTTCTGTTGTGTTGAATAATGTTTTGGGTACTTGTAATGATATAATGAGAGTTATGTATACTATAAAATGATGTTTATTTCCAATGTTAAATTATATTTTCACACTACAGCCAAATATTAAAAGTCATGGAGTTTGGACATCAATGTGTCGCTACAAAGACTGTTTGCAAAGGCATTTATGATTTGAAATCAAAACTGTATTGTAATTAATGCTCTTGGATTCGGTTTGTATCATAATGTGCTCAGTGTTTAATAAAAATTTAATAGACAAATTAGCTCTTATTTCATCATTGAGAACGGCTTAAAAATGAATGCGAGCATTTAATGTTTTCATAATTATTCTCTAAACATTTATATTTTATAATTTAGGATAACATTATCCTTTGTTTTAAGGACGATTTACAAACATAAATTTCACGTGAACAAACAAACACCCACATGCGAAACAACTGTCTGTGGGTCATACAAATAGTTGTCCCGTGTGGGAATCCAACCCCCGACGCCGAAGCCAATACCTTGGCAACTACACCACGGAGTTAACTGCTCATGTTAATTATCTGCTAGCTTTTATCAGACGTTGATAGAGGCGAAACGGAGATGGGAAATGCGGGTTTTTTTCTTAATGGAAAAAGGAGGCAAACAAGCAAGCGGATAAGCGATGGATTTGCAACATAGTTTGGGTCGCAATTGCGTTGCCGGCCTTTAAGGTAGGATTAGTCTCCCTTCTTGAAGGCCCTCTCTTAATACAAAAGAAAAGCCACGTTTAAGACTTGATACATTTATTCTCACAAACTTTTTGTATCAAGCTCCCTGACGGTGAAGATATGATCCTGTGGGAAAACAAAATGGCAATCGCAAATTTTATTAAATTAGGCGCGGTGACATAGTTCGAGTCTCAACGTTTTGAAAACACGTGAATTGGTATAGTACCGAAGTATTGTATACTGCTTCAAGACAAACTACCTTCCTACCTAACTACCTTCAGTTATCTATTTGGCAGGCTTTCACATCCTTACTAATATTATAGACGCGAAAGTTTGTATGTATGTATGGATGTTTGTTACTCTTTCACGCAAATACTACGGAATGGATATTAATGAAACTTTTCAATAATGTAGCTTATACATCAGAATAAGACATATGCTATAATTTATATACATATTTTATGTATATATGTCTTTCTGTCTGAATGTTACGCCTTCAGTCTATTCTACGCAGACGTAATGCGCAGACGTAGGCAGCAGCTAGTCTCTTATAAAACTTTACCAAACTGTGGCGGAACACCAGTTTTTTGCAGATACCTGTTTGGGAAGGCACCTTAATCCCTTGTAGTCTTTCGTGTGAGATTGAGATGTGCAAATTCGCCAGAACCACTATACCAGCAGTGTCACAGTGTTAAAGGTGGATAGACCCTTGTCGGTTTCATCTTCTGCTATATTTGTGAGCAAACGCGTTGAGAAGAGAGAGTGAATAGATTGGTTACAAAGATCATTGTATCACCGAACTGATAAATAATTATTTTAAAATTTGCCTGGAACAGAGGAACTTACAGCCTGTATTCGACTTTGAAGATCTTGACCTGGATTTGACCTGTTTGAAAAAAATACGCAGATAGTTAAGCTGTAGTAAGTTATTTATTAACAGGTTAGAAATTTAAAGTTTTTTATAGTGCTAATCTCTGCACTTAAGATTAAACATTTAAACTTGTAGAAAAAGATTGTCGCCGCTGTGAGAATCGAACCCACATCTTTGACATTCGCGGCCTGACGTTTTAGCTACTAAGCTGAACGGCTGATTGCAACAGCAACTGCTTTAACAGGTTAGATTCCCTGAAAAAGCTGTTCTGATATTTTTTAGTACTTAGCATCCAAACATTGGAACTATACAGGGTGGTTTTTCTACAGGTGCCCAAATTCATACAGGAGGTTCAGACTCGGTAGTATAATCGTTTATTGAAATAAAAACAATTGCCATTCCAATCCCAAAAAAATAGAATTTGTTGACAATGGACAAATGCGTCGTATACTTTTGAAACGAACTTGTGTGCGTGTTAGTTATGAACGGTCGCGCGTAAAATAAATGTGTTGTCCATAAATCGTTCAAATGAATGTATTTAATTACGAGTGATTTTAAATGTTTATCATTTTTTATATAACACTATTTATGTCTAGAATTTAATAAAAAAAAAATGGATGCACTTAAAAAAGCCTTCCTGTATAATATCTAAGAAATGCAAAGGACTAATAAGAAACATCTTTGCCACACCAATGATTATTTTTGAACTTTGATGTGTACTCCTTCAGCCCGCAGTCTAATCAATCTTGACCAGGCACAGGGCTCTAAGTTAAGCTAAAATTCAATGCTATTGACAGATTCTAACTAAACGAAGTTCAAGAAAAATAAGTTTCGTTGGCTTTTAGTTGTGGCGAGCTTGGGTCAGTGTATTACTACGATCTTTTAGACGTCTAAAGTTGTTTCTCCATTTACGGAGCCGCGACGATTGGCGGCATTTCGGAGGCAAAAAGTTATGCCACCAATACGTTTGTTCGAATAGAAGAGAGCAATGCCATCCACGAAGAGCGCAAGGTCGACTTGTGGTTTTTTTAGATGTCATTCGTGTAGGTAGAAAGAAGAAAGGGAGAGAAGCAGGAGCCTTGAGGAACGCCCACCGTGCTAGATTTAACTACCCGTTTCTCGAGTTCAGGATTCGTTCATCCCCACATCGATCAGCGCGTAAATCTATTGCGTTGGATTTCCATTTGAAATATCGTGTATAAAAATAACGTGTCTCTGCACTGTTGTTAAATTAAGAACTTACACGGGCTGCCTTAGATTTTGAAGCTTTTGAGCCAGGCTTCACCTGTTAGAGAAATATACGCTGAATGATAAGCTGTGTTAAATTAAAATTAAAGGAAATTCTTAAATAATGTGTTTTTTTTATGTATAGCGTTCAAAAATTGTCAACAGTAGTTTTCTGATTTAGTTTAAAAATTATAAATAAGTACTTCTCATTTTCTTATTGTATAGTTTGATATAAAAATCAAATCAAAGAATATCATATATAAATTAAAATTGAAATTTTCTAATTATTATTCAACTTCACATCGAAAAGGTTCACCGTTCAACATAATATTCTCTAATATCTAAATGATATGTCCATTTCTCATAAAAGTTCATAATTTTTGTCATTTCTGGATTTTTTAAAGTTTAATTGTGGTTTTAATATCCGATCTCGATCACATTACAGTCTACTTTTGTCATAAACGATATTTCGCGTATTTTGTTAAATTTAAGAGTGTCTATTGACTGGAAGAAAATGCGTATGAGCGTAGTGTAAGAGTATTAGCATTAAGTTCGTCTTTTGTTTAGCCTTGAGTTGGGGTGTAAACAATAATTTTTAAATAAAAATAAATAATGTAGATATGTATACTAGTCTAGATATATGCAGCCGTATAAATAATGTAGATATGTATAGTAGTCTAGATATATGCTAGATATATGATATATAGTAGTAGCTCTAGACTGATGTAATAATTTATAAATTACTCATAAACAAAAGAACTCACACGGGGTACTTTCATCGTAGAAGCTTTTGGGCCGGGTCTGATCTGTTTGAAGAACATTCGCATAATGTTATAGTATAAAAAATCTAAATTAACATATTTTTTTTGCCTATGGAGTGTCTCATATAGGTATGAATTAAAAGCTCACGATTAATTAAAATAGTCGTCATCATTTCAGCCTGTTTGAGTCCACCGCTGAACATAGGCCGCCCATATACTGCTAAGAAGTAAAATATTTACTATGTAATGATTGAAAAAGTAAAAACAGTTAATTGCTCGACATAGTCAGCGGGTTGAACGATGTGAGAAGACCAACTTTCTTATCCTCTACAATCAAAGTGATTTCACGGGTGCCATACATGAACCTTTCTTTACCAAATAAGGGCGGGTTGAGAAATCAAACTGCGTATGAGGTCATCTATGATTCGAAGTCATAACGAATAGGCAAATTAGTCTATGATCGCTCAGGAAGAGACTACTACAAAGATACGAAGAAACAAGTGCGAGTGGGACTCGCGCACGTAGGGTTCCGTACCATTATCTATAAAAACGGCAAAAAAATCGTGTCTGTTGTATGGGAGCCCCATTCAAATATTTTTTTATTCTGTTTAGCGGCAGCAGAAATACATCATCTGTGAAAATTTCATCTCTCTAATTATCACGGTTCTTAAATACAGCTTGGTGACAGACGGACAGAAAGACAGACAGCGGAATCTTAGTGGTTGGGTCCCGTTTTACCCTTTAACCGTAAAGAAGACGCTAGAGGTTATTACTTCTTGGGCTAGAAATTTCTGTTAAAAACCTGCATTCGTGGCGCTTGGCGGAGACTCAGTTATTTATGGACTACCGTCGATCTTAAAACGTGGAACCATATAACATAGGTCGAAATTTGTCGTTGGATTGGCCCGGTTAAATAACAGCCGGAGCCCAATTTTCAAAAGGTTTTCAAGGCATCTGTACCCTCGGGTGGAGCAGATATCCATGGGCGGCGATATTCACTTAACATCAGGCGAACCGTCTGCTCGCTTGGCAACTTTCACATAAAAAAAACAGTGCTTTGCTCACACAAGTTTATAGATATCAATTTATTTTAATATGGGTATAATTTTTTACCTATAATTGTTTCACCTATAATTGTTGGAACATTTACGATTTTTTTAATTTAGCTTCATGAATAATGTGTCCAATGTTGGCTAACCTTAAGAAAATAAATAAACGAAACTATCAATAGGGAATTATCACGTTTACCTTTAAAATTAATCTAGTTACTGCCTAATGTTAAAACGTTGTCAAACTTTTTTATTTATTTAGTCAACTTTCATTAATGTGCATATTGTGAATGAAAGGCCATTACATAAAATTAAACTTACTCTTTTTTGTTTTGTATTCTTAGAAAAAGCTTCTAAAAAAACGAAATAGTTTCATTAAAAAAAATCGTAGACAAAATATTGGTGGTCACAGTCATTTAATTATTATTGTAATACAACACTGTATTTGTAACGAAAAGTATTTATAACCTGGCCCTTGTATACGGATAATCATTCCGGTTCATGGTGTTTATTCCCAAGGAGGGTATTTTTATGTGAAAAGTTGCCAAGCGAGCATACGGTTCATCTGATAGTGAATATACTTGTCAAGTAAATATACAATATACTTGTCAAGTAAATAAAGCTAATGATGTTTAATAATAATTACGCATGTCCCTACCGCGCGGCGTCTGAAAATTGATCCGCATTACGTTATATGACATCTACTGTAAGTGAATGTAACAGATTATATAGAACGTATGATACGGAAAGAGATAGCAGTACATAGAATTACACTTTCAGTAGGTATGAGAATGGTTTATAAGCAATTAAATTTTTTTTTCCACCCTACAAATAATTTATATGGCAAAACAATGATTAGCTGGGTCGGCTAGTCTTTGTATATAATATTATTGAATCTAGGTATTTACTTATCTAGTGTATTTACCATCTATGCCTGGAATGCCAAGTACCATCAGGTGGGATAGCAGTTAAGGCCCATTTACACGATGCCATTTTCTTGAACATACAAGAGCAATAATTGAATGCAATAAATTGCGCGCAATAATTGTTTAGACCATTTGTTGTTTAGACCATGCAACTCATTTATTGCTTCAATTTAATTGTATACAACAGGCAAGAAACTGGCACCATGTAAATGGGCCTTAAAGCACTAGAGGTCCTTTATAAAAAAATCATTAGTTTTGACACTTGCAAGCTTGCCTGTCTCCATGGCCTCACCGGGAGTCATTGGATTAAGGGATTCCGATACTCCGTACGTCTTATGAGCGGTATGGACAAGGAGTTAATCGTTTAAATGAGAGGAGGAGCCCTTCACAGTATGAGAGTGATGTGTCGATATCCTACAAGAGGATGCCCCACAAGCTTGCAAATGTACGATACACTATCTTTTGTAGAAGAAAAGTCATAATTTTAACCTTATTTTTGTCATCTATTTCGGCTGACGTGTAGTGGTAATCTTCTGCAATATCTGGCTGTATAAGGGAAGAAAAAAATATAACATTATTATTATTGAATGTACAAATTCTTCGAGTTCATTAATTTTATTGTCTGTCCATTGATGATTTCTTAATTATTCCTCACTAGTCACATCTACGAGAACTTTCTCTAAGATAATCTCTTGTCAGATTCAGGGATTTAGGGCCAAAAATCTCAAGTGACAGTCTTTGAAAAAAGTTCTTATCTGCATTGGTGCTCGACCAATTTACCTTAGGGTAAATATTACAGGCTTTATTAGCTTGACAAGCTAATAATAAGCTAACTAAACTTTAGATTTGCACATTCCACATTTCAAGCATTATGTTTTTGTCCATAAAAACGAAATGTCTTTAAAATCTTCTTAAACAAATTTCTTCACATTTAGATAATAAACAGAACTATGTAGACATCTTTTTTGTCTTAGTAAAGCATTTACAACTGAACCCGTCACAATGCCTTTGATAAATCTTCGATATCGTTATTGGTCAATCAAGAATGACAGATTTACTTAAGATATCAGTGTTATGTTTACGTATAAAACAGATTATATTTCGAAGGTATGTGAAGTCCGCCAATGTGCAGTGGAGCCGCGTGGTGGACTATGCCCTGATACCCTCTGTATTAAGGAGGCCTTTGTCCAGCAGTGGGACATGAAGTCTGTTATTTTACTTTTACTTACAAGTGTGCAGAGCTTTATCCCTCCGATGGTAAAACACTCCCGCCCCGGTACCTGCAAGAGGTTTTTGGGCATTAAAATCTAAATCTCCTTTCATTTAAACAAGAAAATTAAATGTTTATTATCTTACACTTGGACAACATATGGACGTTTTATGTCCATACATAGATTTATATATAATAAAGATATCATGATGTAGATTTCTTAACGACGTTTCATATTTAACCCCTAAGCACGCGTTAAATTGTTGAATCAACTAAATATCATCATATTCAACGGTCTATCACGGTTCATGATATTCATCCTGGTGACAGACAGACAGACCCGTTTTACCATTTGGGGACGGAACCCTAAAAATGTCAGTAATTTTACCACTCTGGTATTTACCTAAATACACTTATCACTAAACTAATAACAAGGCTATAAGAGAAAGAAAATGAATAGCTTAAATTAAATTAATAATTAATAAAGTTTAATAACTTAGAATAACTCAATATTGGGCTACAGGTCGTCAATGGCATTCAGTAGCCACGATTTTATTTTGTTTTTAAAATTTTGTTTCGTCGGATAGGCCTCCGGTGGCACGTTTTGATTGAATATTCTCGGCAGTAAATACCTTTTTGACAAAAAATTTTGTATGTTTTGTCAACGGTAACTTTAATTATCAGACGAACCGTAACGTAAAAAAAGTATCAATTATTTACAAGTTTACAACATTTCTTCTCTCTGATCTAATCTGATGAAATTTCGAGATTCCGTGATTAAATTTATCAATGAAGAGAGGAATGGTCAATTTATAGGTATTTTATGACTTTTAATAGTTGTTATCATAATGTTTGTATACATATTATATAATCCTTATATAGCTAGCACCTACACTTCTCTCTCACTAACTTTCCAGTTGGCTGGTAGAAAATGCCTTATGGCATTAAGCCCGCCGTTTGTACCAGTTGCTATAATAAAGTGTGCAAACAAATAAACAAAGATATGCTGCAAAGGAACTGATTTCGGTGTCTTTTAACCGCCGCTGAAAAGGTTTTATTTTAAGAAAATCTGCTCGTCCGGGGAAGTATAACAAAGATAAAGATCGGAAACACCAGCGTGAAGTGAAAGTTGTATACTTTCGTGGGTGTCGTTAAGGCAAGAGTAAATTGGCATATAGATGAGAATGGTTTATAAGCAATTAAATTTTTTTTTCCACCCTACAAATAATTTATATGGCAAAACAATGATTAGCTGGGTCGGCTAGTCTTTGTATATAATATTATTGAATCTAGGTATTTACTTATCTAGTGTATTTACCATCTATGCCTGGAATGCCAAGTACCATCAGGTGGGATAGCAGTTAAGGCCCATTTACACGATGCCATTTTCTTGAACATACAAGGGCAATAATTGAATGCAATAAATTGCGCGCAATAATTGTTTAGACCATTTGTTGTTTAGACCATGCAACTCATTTATTGCTTTAATTTAATTGTATACATCAGGCAAGAAACTGGCACCATGTAAATGGCGTGAAGTGAAAGTAGTATACTTGCGTCGGTGTCCTTAAGGCAAGAGTGAATTGGCATATACTTGCCAATTAAATATACAATATACTTGTCAAGTAAATATACAATATACTTGTCAAGTAAATATACAATATTCTTGTCAAGTAAATAAAGCTAATGATGTTTAATAATAATTACGCATGTACCTACTGCGCGACGTCTGAAAATTGTTCCGCTTTACGTTATATGACATCTACTGTCACCGGGACTCACCGGTAGTCATTGGATTAAGGGATTCCGATACTCCGTACGTCTTATGAGCGTTATGGACAAGGAGTTAATCGTTTACATGAGAGGAGCCCTTCACAGTACTGTGATGTGTCGATATCCTACAGGAAGGTGCCCAATAAGCTTGCAAATGTACGATACACTACTATCTTTTACCATAGGGTAGAAGTAACGTCATAATTTTTACCTTATTTTTGTCATCTATTTCGGCTGACGTGTAGTGGTAATCTTCTGCAATATCTGGCTGTATAAGGGAAGAAAAAATATAACATTATTATTATTGAATGTACAAATTCTACGAGTTCATTAATTTTATTGTCTGTCGATTGATGATTTCTTAATTATTACTCACTATTCACATCTACGAGAACTTTCTCTAAGATAATCTCTTGTCAGATTCAGGGATTTAGGGCCAAAAATCTCAAGTGGCAGTCTTTGAAAAAAGTTCGGTCATTGGTGCTCAACCAATTTATTTTAAGGCTTACTTACTTAATTTACAATTTTATACTTATAAGTCTATACTTGGAGCCGAGATAGCTCAGTGTTCGGGCGCTCGCCTTAAATTCAATATACTCGAGCAATCTGAGTTCGATCCCCGGTGCCGGCACCAACGAAATTGTTAATTTTAAGTGTTGACTTATCACGTGCTCCGCGGTGATGGAAAACATCGTGAGGAAACCTACATATTTTCGAAATAAAAACAAAAAATATTTCGAATACATGTGAAGTCCGCCTATCCGTAGTGGGGCCGCGTGGAGGACTATGCCTTGATACCCTCTGTATTTAGGAGGCCTTTGTCCAGCAGTGGGACATGTATAGTCTGTAACTTTACTTTTACTTACAAGTGTGCAGAGCTGGATCCCTCCGATGGTAAAACACTCCCGCCCCGGTACCTGCAAGAGGTTTTCGGGCATTCAAATCTAAATCTCCTTTTATTTAAATAAGAAAATTGAATATTTATTATCTTACACATGGGCAAAATATGGACCTTATACGGGGTGATTTGTTAGACGAAGTACATACTTTGACATAATGTTAAATAATCATTCCATAATGAAAAAAATGTTAATATTTTAATTTGACAAGAAATAACCAGAAAAAATCAATTCAAACATTGTAGGTACATAATAAAGACATCATGATGTGGATTTCTTAACGACGTTTCAACGTTAAGCGCGCGTCAAATTGTTGAATCAACCAAATATCAGAGAGTCATTTACGAGTTTGATTTTAAAACCCGTCTAAGACGGCCTTGGTTACAACAAAAAACAAGGGAAGAATCGAGTTGTACGACGTTTTTATAAATCCAATGCCCGTTTTCAGTACCGATCCCTAACTTTAAGGTACACCAAAAAAGTTTAAACGTAAAATGTACCTAATTTTGATCAGGTCAGACTTGAAAATACAGTATTTTGTATTAATTGTCATTTAACAAATGTGATGTATCTGTTGTACTTATGCCCGTTTTCACGATCGTTCCCCAATGTTAGGAGACACAAAAAAAAAATTAAGTGCTACTTTCGTTTTAACCACCAATTAAGTGTACCTAGTCTTGAGCTTGACAAGTTCCTTCAAGTCTGACTTCAAGTTCGAAAATTAGGTACATTTTATGTTCAATTTTTGCAAAATTTAATTAACGTTGGCAGCTCGTCCCGGAGTGTTTTTTAATGTTTTAAATCTACCGTCTCTACTATTCTATTCTCACCCGTCCTGAAGTGGCTAGGCCACACATAAACAACATCAAAAGCAGTTCCATGTCGTGAGAATACGTACAGTAATGAATCCTCAACAAACAAAACAAACATACTGGATGCGATATCGCGACTAACATTACATATGTAAATTTTAATCAAGCAGATTGGTGCTGTGAAATTATACCAACGGAATAAGCAGTAATTATAGATATCTCTAAGTCGTTGAATACTTTGAATCCCGGATTCGAATAATGTTTATAAAGTCCCCAGAACTAAAAAAAATATTAAAGTTGCATGATTAAAAATAAGTGTGCATCAACTGATTTTATGAATTTGTAGAATATGCATATATAAAATTTAAGAGGTAAAATTGGCCCGTTTCTTATATGTTGCGAGTCCCTAATTATTTATTACAAACTCTTCTAATTCTTCAAGTCTTATTTCTCATAAATTCAAACATTTGTCAGTAATACTTTTATATGAGAAAAGTTGGCAATTGAGCATCGCTCTCTTCGAAGGCGAAGCACTGTACTCTCTCAAGCACTTTTCACCGAACATACATCGATGGGTCTGACTAGTTTACCATTTTCATAGAGTTTTGGCCGACGGGGATATTAAGCATCAAAATAGGTACTTGTAGGTCATTAAATATACTTAATTAGTGCGGAAGTTACTAACTACGTCAATAGTGTTGTCCATTTGGTTTTTAGGATTCGGTACCCAAAGGTGAAAATGGGACCCTATTACTAAGACCCCGTTGTCTCTCCGTCCGTCTGTCACCAGGCTGTATCTCATGAACCGTGATAGTTAGACAGTTGATATTTCACAAATTATATATTTCCGTTGCTGCTATAACAATAAGACTTAAAAAAGAATAAAAAAACATTTAAGTGGGGCTCCCATACAACAAACATGATTTTTTTTCGCTTTTGTAGATAATGTTACGGAACCCTTTGTACGCGAGTCCGACCCGTATTCGGCCGGTTTTTTTCATAACGTTGTAACATATGGCCTATGGTTTCAAATGAAATTGACGTATTCTCATTTTTATATATAAAAATGAATTGGTGTTCGTTAGTCTCGCTAAAACTCGAGATAGGCTGGACCGATTTGGCTAATTTTGGCAAATTTTTGAAATATTTGTGTCAGTCCAGGGAAGGTTTAAACGATCAGAAATTATGGAAAAATTGCATGGAGAATCGAAATAGCCACAATTTTATTTTTCCATACAAACTGTACCTGTCAACCTGTCAGCTATGTCTGTGTAACCTGTCAAACACTTTATGCGTGCATTCCGATTCCTCTAGAAATAATTTATATGGCAAAACAACGTTTGCCCAGTCAGCTAGTATAATATATATCGAGAGAGATTCTTCTTAAAGTAAAAGAATCCCAGTTCCATGGAATGACAGCGTCGCGTTATAATCAAAATTTCACGTATTAAAGTGGAAATAAGCGATTCGTTACGGATTCTCGTGAGTACCTATAACCGGCAATAACCGTTTTTAATTTTACTAAAATGAACTCGCGATAATTGGAAGTCTAGAAATTTAATAAACCGATAAGTTGAAAATACGCGTGCAGTTGATGGATGTAGGTGGCACAGGATCCTGCTTGGAAACAATCTATGTCCTGGCTATGTCCAGGCTATGTCCAGCAGTGGACTATAACAGAAAGTAAAATGATAATAATGATAAACAGGATACTTTTGAGAATGATAAATAGGATTCGAGTAGTTCGCGCGTGCAACTCACGCTAAAAAGACGGCCTCAAGCGCACGTAGCTAAGAAACGCCTAATGTAACTTTCCTACACCGCCGATGGTTAAGCCAAGCCTTCTCCTTCCATCATCATCCAGGAGAAGGCTAAAGAAGGAGAAGAGAAGGAGATGGCTAAGTGGAACAAAAACTGGCTGTGGTTTGAGCGTCACAATATCCTTGAAGTCACTTCAAGATGTACTCGCCATATAAATGACAAAAACATACCAAATAACTTCGCGATCAAAAAGTAAGTTTCCACACCTACTCACTACCAGACACTACCAGAGGACTTCAAAATTCTGATTGTTATAAGAGGCATCCCGAATGAGATTGAAGTCGACGAGATACTTGTCGACATTCCATACCAAGGTATTGCTTCAGTTGCATTCACTCAACGTATTTTGATATTTATGTTCATCCTTTTTTCATTATTAATTTTCCCGTTCACATTCTTGAAAAGAAAAACTAATCTGGGTGTTCCTCAGTCTCTACTATTTCTCATTTTGGTATGCAATAAATTAAAGTTTGATAACATTCTTTCCATCCCAACGGGGGACGTAACTGCACTTGCCAGTTTATTTTTAATCTGTAACTCGCTGCATTAAAAAGGTTTATTAATTTTTAGACGATTTACTTGTATTAAAAAGGGTAAATCAGGGTTATAAACGAAATCATGTGATTTAATCTGGATTTGAACTGAATGAAAAGGTACTTCATTTTAATTGCAATTTAATACTCTGATTCAGCTGAATGCGAGAGACGCAAGAAGAACATGGGGGATGCAGGATCAAAAAAGAAAACCATCGTTTAGAATATGATAAATTTATTTATACAAACTCCATGTATCACCCTCCCCGATCGCGATGGTGAGAATGTAATGCTGTGGAAAAGCAAATTGTTAGGGATTCTTGAATCATAATGAGGCGCGGTGTCAGACTTCAACCAAAGCAACGTTTAGTGAAACAGCACACAAATTGGTAACCAAGTATAAACTATCTCAAGGTTTCTTAGCTACGAGTTTCTTCAAGTATCTATTTAAGTGACTATTTGGAAAATAATTTAAATGGGTTCCATTATTAAAACTTCACTTAACTATGGCGGAAAACTGGTGGTTCGTAGGAAACTGTTCGAACGAGAGATGCCACCACTGCAATTAGAAATTTAAACTTTTATAGTGCTAATCTATGCACTTAAGTTTAAACATTATAATATGTAGCAAAAGTACGAAAAGTTTTTCGCCGCTGTGTCTTGGGGATTCGCGCCCAAACGCTTCAACTGATTGCCAACCGACGAAGCAATAGCGACATCTAGAGTATATATGACACATTAATGTGACGCTTAAAATTTATTAAAATAAAAACATTGTTAAAAACGGTTTTATTAAAATAAAATGATTGGGCACCCGATTGGTGTTTTGTACTGTGGAGTTGTCTCTTGCGCCAGGGTTATGGGTTCGATCGTCACTGTTGGAAATTTGAATACTTTAAATAATGATAATATAATATGTATTTATTTAGCTGTTTTAAAGTTTTGCTTTAAAAGTAGTTTTTACTTTCGAAATCTTGCCGTAATTCTAATTGTTAATTGATTTAAGTGCCTAATGTTTATTATGCAATTAAAAAGAGGCCCCGATAAGTATAGAATGGGCTGTTATAGATTAGGCTGTTGGTTTATATATTCCTGCATTGCCTGTATAGGTAGTAACAGTACATATATAAGGTGAAACAAATGATATTTTTTTTTAAAACAGGATATTCGTATTTCGGGATAATCAAGTAGAATATTAAATGAATTTTACTTTCAATCTATGATCGTATCAATTTTATGAACAAGAGCCATTAATTCTATGAAAATCAATAATTTTATTTAACATATACACTGTAGGTACCTTATTATTGTAAGTCATCATGTTCCTGAAAATTTTTATTATGTGTATAATAAATGACAATGTGAAAGGTCACTGATTTCTTCTATTTACGGAATTCGCGTTTTTTCATGCTAGAAGGTGGTAAGCGAGTTAGTGGTTCACCTGATATTAAGTGATGACCGCCCGTGGCCATGTGCAACACCCGTAGTGTTGCAGATGCGTTGCCGCCTTTTAGTAGAGCTCCGGTTACCTCACTCACCAGACGAAACAGAAGTATAATGCTTCCACTTCACACCGGTCTTTTGTGAGCTCGTGGTATTTCCCCGGAGAGACCTGCCCATTCGTGCAACAGATTTTGTTGCCTGGCCATACCACAGAAACATTTATGATCACCTTTCAGATTAAGGATCTGTAAAATGTTCTAAACGTTAACAATTAAAATTTAATAATATAGTAACAATTAACAAGATATTTGCCATATTATAGATTTAAAGTTTCCTGAAATTCAGAATTTAGTACAATTTAAATTCCGGTTATTTATCTGTCCTGTCTTTACTAATTAAGCCGATAATTTCATTGCGCTCCTTGAAATTTTCTGCATAGCTGGTCTAACAAGGATAAAAAGGAGGAGAATTCGTATGGTAAAGGCTTTAATTATATGTCCATCTATACATTTTTTTTAATGTGAGAAAGTGGCAAACGAGCTGGCGGTTCACCTGATGTTAAGTGATAACCACCTGCCCATGGACATTTGCAACAAAAATCAAAATCAAATAGCGTATTTAACACACAAACGTTCTTTTACTATTTTTTTAAATTTAGCTATTGATGCATTTTGATTGTCCCATAAAAGATTTACTTATTTTACGCATCTACTTGTGGGTAGGATCAATTTATTTTTGTTCCTAGTATTAATATCATGAACATTATTATGTCTTAAAAATTTATCCTTATTTTTATGGACATACAAAACATTTTCAAAAATGAATTGAGCAGCAACAGTCAATACCTTTTAACTTCTTTAAACAAGTTTTTTAACGATTCTTTGGGGCCCAGATTGTAAACTGCACGAATAGCTCTCTTTTGTAAGATAAAGATTGTATTAATGTCAGCCGCGTTACCCCAAAGCAGAATGCCATAAGACATTATACTGTGAAAATAACTAAAATGTACCAAGCGAGCCGTATCTACATCAGTTAACTGTCTTATTTTTTGGACCGCGAAAGCTGCTGAGCTAAGTCTACTCGCCAGTCTATTAATATGGGGGCCCCATTGCAGTTTGGCATCAATAGTTATGCCAAGGAATACAGTTGAGTCAATAGGGTCCAACGCTTCCCCATATAAAAGTACATCAGTTTTTACATGTTTAACATTGGAAGTTGTAAATTTAATACATTTAGTTGTTTTATTATTCAACAGTAAATTGTTAGCACTAAACCAATGTACTACAGTAGATAGAGTATTGTTTACATCGTCATAACTTAAAGAACGTCAATTTACTTTAAAGATTAAAGAGGTATCATCAGCAAACAATACTATCTCATGATTATTATTAACAAGATAAGGTAGATCATTTATGTAAATGAGGAAGAGAAAAGGCCCAAGATTAGATCCCTGCGGGACCCCATTTTTACCAGGGCCCCGGGAGATCTCTTGCCATTCACGTCAACTCTCTGAATTCGATGGCTCAAGTACGATTTCAGAAGATTGAGTGCGGCATCTCTTATACCAACACCCGTAGGGTTGCAGATGCGTTGCCACCTTTAAATAAAATGGGCCCCGGCTACCTCACTCACCAGACGAAACGCAGAAGTTACACTTCTACTTTACGCCGGTCTCCTGTGAGGTCGTGGTACTAACCCGGACGGACCTGCCCATTTGTGCAACAGCTAACACTGTTGCGTGGTCCTACCACCGTTAAACATAAACATAAGCAACAATTTAGATTTGTATGCACTTACGTCATCCTCCATTCCCAATATTGGTACAGGAAAACGCCAAGGCACCTATATAAAGTTAAATCATATCGTGTAAAAATACAAACGTTAGCTGAAACATACTCTAGTTTAAAAGTTCTATGAGTACAGCGAACATTTATAAGCTATACGAATATTTATAAGCTCAATTAAACATTACTTACGTTATTCATTACCTGCAAATCGTAACAAAAAGTAATGGTTAAATTTAGCATAGAATTAGGTGATTGTGAGTGCTTTGAAAGGCATGTGTGTAAGAATTTTCGGTGATATAATACAAAATCTACATACTTATCCCTCACAGAAAAGTGTAAGTATTGTTAGAATTCAAATTTTGATGTATTTCCTTTTATAATCAGTCTCGGTTCGAGAGGAAAATATCCTGAATTGCAGGAAGTTTTTTTATTTGAAATAATAAAGGTATGCGAATTTATCAGGATAACTTCACAAAAAATACTGGTTGAAAGAAATTGATGTAAGTGTAATTTAATACTGTGTAACGTAAACGTAACAATAATTTATTGTGCTCACGCAAATACTGCATATTATGATTATGTAAAACTGTTTTGAGATTTATTAATTTTTTTACGGGACTGATCTATGCCGTAGTTAAGTTTTCTTCGAAATACAGTAAAGTGTTCGAAACTGAATCGGGAGTTAACAACAGAAATAAAACATAAATAAATCCATGAAATATGAACTTCTCTTTGACCATGTAGTTAAACATTTTCTTCTTTATAAGTAAAGTTATATTGTATGTACATAAACAAACAAAGTACGCCAGACTGCGGACAGGAAGCAGAAGCGGTGTGCAGTTGCTGTTCTGGAAAGTAGAGTGCAAACAGCTTGTAAGCAAGCCATGCTCTCGAATACCTTTGCGATATCAAGGAAGAGAGCTCCTGTTGTAATGTTTTTAAGGAGCCTGTGCTTGAACAAATTTGTTTTTTATAGGAGTGATTCGGCCGAAAGCCGAATTGTTCAGGGAAAACCGAATTGTTCTGCCTCCTCAATAATATTGCATACTACCCGTTACGAAAAGTGTACAGAGTCGAGCTACCCTATATTCTATAACCTATAACCAAAAACCTAGATTCCTATAAGCAAAAACCTAGTTTTTGGTTATAGGAATCACTTAATATTTGTCATTTCACTAACGAGACGTGAGATAATGTGATGCTGTTGAAAGGTTAGATTTTTTTTACCACAATTATATTAATAACAATCCATTTGGAGCAGATCGCGAAAAATTCGCTTGTTTAAATGGTATTCTGCAGAAATACTCTGTTATGGGTAGTTTATTTTGTATTATCAATATATATTTGAAACTTACACGTGGGATTTCACGTTTTACGATCTGGAATAAAAATGACATATGACCAACGTTTAAAGCAAAGCAAGAAATAACACTTTACTACCATAGAAAAGGCCGAGTTTTTAATCATCACTCGGTCAAACAGAACGTAAATAGAACCTTATTTTAGAGTCTCTTAGATTGCGACCTACAATTAATCATTGCTTGTTCATAACAAAATTATTAAATTATTCAAAAATCAATAAAAAAATTAATTGACATTATTAAATTACTAACTCGTAAATGGTCATCCTCCGAACAATCAATGTCGCAACGCTTGTCCCAGAATAGCTGAAAGTAATGATGTTTTAATAAAGACTAGCGACCCGCCGCGGCTTCGCACGGTTGCAATGTATTATACATATAAATCTTCCTCTTGAATCACTCTATCTAGTAAAAAATGTCGCATCAAGATCCGTAGCGTCGTTTTAAAGATCTAAGCATACATAGGGAAAGGCAGACAGCGGGACTTTTTTTGTACTATGTAGTGATGACGCATGTCCATACTGCGCGGCGTTTAATAATTGATCCGTTTTATATTATATTATTTATAAAAGTGAATGTGACAGATGATATAGAACGTACGATACGGAAAGAGATAGCAGTCTACAGAATTGCAATCTAATGACACTAGTTGGCGTAATTTGAGTACCTCAGTTTAGGTGCGCTAGTGTCATACCTACCTCGTATTTGTTTGTAATACCATTGGTCGAAAGTATATAAGTTTACAAGTGTATTTATGGGACATTATTATTACCTTATGGAGTATTTCGGTAAATAAGATTTGACAAATTAGATAAAAGAAATGATCGATAAAAATAATTAAATTCAGTAACTCTTTATTTTGATAAATGTAACGTAAAGATGTAATATGGAGGCAAATGATTTGACCATAGACATGTACTATATACATTCATCATAGTTTAATACGTGGGGCGAAAAGAGCGTAGTAAATTGGACAAAATAGTAAAATATACCGATTAGTGTTATTTGGAAGTAATTTTATATTATTTTATTTTATAAATTACAGATTTATTTTTTTAATAGTCTATTAATAACGATCTTCTAGTTTGTTATTCGACTCTTTGTAATTTAACATACGCTTTATAATTACCAATGTTTAATCTTACCTTGGTCACCATCTGTAATTAAAAGACAATAAATATTGTGTATGGACTCGGTAGGAATTAGTCCTGTCACATTATACACCATAATGTGACGGGACTACTGGCAACTTCAGAGTTATATATAGATAAAATGATTTGAGCACTTTGAATAAACGCGGTGATTGGAGGGGAGTAAAAAAAAACCGAAGTATACGTCATGTAGATTTCTAAAATCGACCCTTGTTTTAATAATAGTCGAAAAAGGCAGTCGTTTTAGGTCGTTTTCTGACATAAAGTCAACTTTTTAACTGGATCATTTTGATTCTAAAGGTCTACTTAACTAGGTGCTTTTAATTCTGTCTACTTTGTTCACATAAGTAAACATACTAAGTTCAATTATATACCAATGTGTAGATTTGGAAACAGCGTCTTTAAGTCACTGTGAGCCAGTGATTTTGGTATAGAGTCCACTGATAATTGGATACAGAATGTAAATAAAATGTAATAAAAAAATGTCATTTTAGTGGTGCTTTTAAGGTGTTCATTTTGTTTCTTTCGTACGAAAATGTTTTAAATGAAAGTTCGAGGACTACTTACTCTCAAAGATCTGACGCGCTGAAAGTAATCATTATTATAAAATTAAATTTAGTTTTGCAATTTCGCGACATAGTCTACAGTCATAAATAAATCGCTGCAATACAGAGTGGCTTTTTTAAAGGTGCCCAAATTCAAACAGGAGGTTTAGACTCGGTAGTATAATCGTTTATTGAATTAAAAACAAACTTGTCCATAAATCACGCACTTTTTGAGATGTTTTGTGTGAAGTTAAAATGAATGTATTTAATTAATTACGAGTGATTTTAAGTATTTATAATTTTTATATAACATTATTTATGTCTAGAATTTAATAAAAAAATGGATACACTTAGAAAAGCCTTCCTGTATACAAGGACAGTTAATGAGATGTCTTTTGAAAAATACTAAATAAGTAAAAGTGGACTTCATTGCCAAAATTTGTAAAAAAAAATGTTAAAAAGGGTAAAATAAACGTTAATAAGTCTACTACTTACCCTTTTGGGACGCTGGACATGAAAGCATATGAAGAGAGTTAATAGTGAAGAAATTAAAGCTCCGATTTCAGAACTCTTTCAATAACAGGATATATAAGAACATGCCGAGAGTGAAGAATTAGCAGACAAATCACATAGCGTTTAGTGATTACGGGTTTGCAAGATATATTTCAATGGTCCTAATTTAACTTGAATACTCTGTTTTATCTTGGTTAGAACAGCAACAGCTTTTATGTCAGTAAAAATTAGTTCTTTTTGAACTTTACCTCGGACGAATTAAATTAATTTATGCTTTCTTCACGCATTCGCCGTTAACACTATCTTTTCCGTAATTAACTATAAATATGTCTTACCTCTAAACTCTCCGACGCTCCTTCTAACTGAAAATTGTTATCGATTGTTATTATGTATTATTGTTTTTAATATAAAAACGAGGTAGATAGTAGTAGTAGATAGAGATAGATAGTAGGTAGCTAACAATGCTTCATCTTTTAAAAACTTCTTAAACACGACCCATATGGATATGACCCGTTATGTAATATTAAACTCACCTCTTTATACAAGATAAGTAATTTTTGTCTTTTACAGAGAAAGCGTCACATCCCAGTAAGCTCTAAATGGAAGATCTTAATCATGCTCCAAAGCAATTTATTTTTCCAGTGTTTGGTCACTATCCACTACGCAAATTGGGTCGTCGATTAATTTTAGGTGTTTTAATTTGCTAGAACTTTAGGTACTCACTCTCGCACTCCTGAAGTCATCTCGGATGTGCTGAAATAGTTAACGGTATGATTTCTCAATAAAATGTTCATTTAACTCTTTCTTTTTCACGTCGGTAGAGAACGGTCTTGAACAAAACTTATAATTGTATTACAGACAAATTTTTATGCACTTACCACTAGCCCTTCCGATGAACCTTCAACCTGTAATTGTGTAAATGTTTATACGAATAATAATTTTCGTAATATTAAAACGATAAAAACTTTACCAATATTTCATAACTAAGGAAACCTTTTTTTTTTAATAAACATTTCGCTTACTGTAGGATAACATTATACTGTGTTGTAAACGTTTTAAATACATAAATTTGCACGTAGAAAAATAGCCAGATCAGAAGAAATTATGGACACGGGACAACTATTTAAGCGACCGACAGTAGTTGTTTCGCATTTGGGTGTTTGTCCATGTGAAATTTAAAAACAAAGAAAAAAATTATCTATGGGTCACACAAATAGCGGACCCTTGGGAATAGAACCCACGACTACTGGCGCCGAAGCCAATACCTTGGCGACTGCAACACGGAGTCATCAATCTATAATGTGTGAATAGTAAAGGATTTGTTAACTTCGACGATGACCAGTGTTTCAGAAACCGGGCATTAGTTACTTAAAGTCAATACATTTGTGTAGTCATCATTGAGAGCGATTTGTTCAAAGAATCGTTTGAATTTATAAGCAAAATATTACCTCAACTCCTCCCATAAGTGGAAGTAAGGCGCAGAGAAAGAAAATTATCTTCATCCTGAATGTACTACAGCCCCTGCTAAAAGTGTTGATACTGCATGTTTCAAAGCCGAGACTCCTTTATATAACGGCAGCATTAAACTGTTTTCCGGTTCGTTTCGATCGAAATTCGATACGGATGTTAGTTTTTATTATAGTCATAACGATGCGTCTTGATTGATATAATTGTATTCGGGTTTATAATCACGTCAAAAAGGTAATACGTATTCAAAAGATATCTTAGAAATTTCAAATTGCTGTTATTATACAGGGTGGTTTCTAAAGGTGCCCAAATTCACACAGAAGGTTCAGACTCAGTAGTATAATCGTTTGTTGAATTAAAAACAAACTTTTTTTTTAAAAAAATGCCATTCTATTCCCTAAAACACAGAACTTGTTGAAAATGCGTCGTATACTTTTGAAACGAACTTGTGTGTGTGTTAGTTATGAATGATCGCGCGTAAAATAAATCACGCACTCTTTGAGATAAGTTAAAATGAATGTAATTAATTAATTACGACTGATTTTAAATATTTATAATTTTTATATAACATTATATATGTCGAGAATTTAATTAAAAAAAAATGGATACACTTGGAAAAGCCTTCCTGTATATATTATAATACCCTTTTTTTCATATTTTTTTTATGTCAGTAGCTAAGTAAACTGGCAGGTCTTCTCATGTTCAGTGCTAACCGCCGCCCATGAACATTTTTAAAACCCGTAGGGTTGTAGATGCGTTGTCGCCTTTTAGAAAAGGGGGCACAGGCTATCGCACTCACCAGACGAGGCAGAAGTATAACACTTCCACTTCACGTCGGTATCATTTAAAGTTTTATATTTATTCATATCATTGAATTTTTTTTCAATTTTTTCCTTAACTTTTCTATCTATTAAACTAGCTTCTATCCAGTTGATAAACATATTAGCACACAATTTCACGTGCTTTGGTCAAGAGAAAAGAACGAACACAGAATATTCTTTTCCTAATTCTCTTCTTAATTCCAGTTATCGTCTAGCTTCATTCAGAGGAGATGGGAAATGCGGGTTACAAAAACAAAAGGCAATTTCAAACCTCATTACATTTATTTCCACATACTCCCGAAATCACTCTCCCCAATGGTGAGCATATATTCCTGCGGAATAAGAAATTGCTAGGAATAACAAAAAAATTAGTTCCACGCCACTAAAATATGGCGGAACATTGATGTCTCGTAAAAAATTGTTTGGGAAACTTAAACTGTGGGTAGTGTTCCTGCCTCACTACTGGAAAAATCTTGTGAGATGAACATAGTGTCTGGGTGTTTATATATTCACAATATATGTATTTATTTACAAAGAAAAGGTATGTATAAGAGTGTTTGTTAGTTATCTAGTACCTAGTACATGCGTAGTTTGGGACTAGATAACGCTGTGTAAAAATGTATCTTGAACTATTTTTTAATAAATAAAAACCTGGCACCAAGGAAATGTCAGTTATTATTATTGGGAGTGGAAAAATCCTACTTATAGGGCGTTAAGTGATAATCACCACATCTGCAACACCTGGCAAATACCAACCTTTGAAAGAGTTGGATCCCGTAAACTCACACACACTAGAAATGTTAAAATGCCTATAGTTTCACTGTACGTCAGTCTTAGGTGAGGCCGTGGTACTCGACCGAAAAATACCTATCCGTTAAACAATAGAACTTTGTTTAGAACTACTGCTGCAAAGTAATTGCTGCGAATGTTCTAAAAGTGCAATAGTTTAAAACACAGTAGCAAATAGTCTGCCTAGATACAACCATTGGGAATCAACTTACGTCTGTTTCGGGCCGGAGGCACTTTGAGGTCTCACACTGGAAATAATTTAACAACATTAAGGTTCTCGAGTAGAAAGGTTTTCGAACTGACCATCGCAGTGTGGGACGACCCAGTACTAACTAGATGGAGTGACGACCTGTGCAAGTGTGCGGGAAGTAGATGGATGCAGGTGGCTCAGGATCGTGATTCGTGGCAATCTGCGGGGGAGTCCTATGTTCAGCAGTGGACTCAAACAGGCTGATATGATGATGATGAAGTTACAACCCTTATCCAAGGACTGCTTTTCCACTGCTGAACATCCTTTCCTTTACACAGACTGCTGCGAGCGCGATCCAGAGTCACCTGCATCAAATAGGTTTTGTCTGATTTTTTTAAATATCTTTTATATCTGCATAATTTTGAAACAATCTCTTTCACCCAATTTAAAACCTAAGAAGATAATTTAAACCTAAATCTAACCAGCTTAAAAGCATTCTTAACCAATGATGTAGAAACAGAATATTAAATACCTTTATTATAAATGTGATTATTTGTATTCTCTTCGCTTTACATAGAAACGGATTCTTTTTTAATAACAAATACAGGCTTCTTCAAAAATATTACAAAATGTTGCACAATGTTACACAAAATAATTTATAGCAAGTGAAACGCAAAGGTTAAGCCTTGGTAAAGTCTTTGTAGACAAAAAATGACAAATCTCTTTGTAGACAAACAATCTTTTCCTTCCCAGTAATGTTTTGCAACTTTTAGTATTAATCAACGGCACCGAAGTTGTTCACACTTTTATTAATATAATTTCATGATGGCTACATTAAAGTAGGTGACAGTATTTCCCGACAGATGATATTGTTCTCTAGTACAGAAGTCCATCAGTCGACCTTTCCGATCTACCTCATCCGATCTATCTAAATCTGAGTCATCAATTTTTTACACCTCCTTTTATTGGCACCCATCGTCCCAGAGCATTCACATAGAGATATGATTGTACATTATGTTCAATTTAAAACTGTTTATTTATACTTTTTACTTATCGTAGCTCTTCCAGCGGAGTGCCACAGCCTCACAGAAAACAGGCGTGAAGTGGAAGTATTAAACGTTTGCGTTTCGTCTGGTGAGTGCACTAATCGAGGCCTACTTGTTTAAAGTCAACGCATCAACAAACCATCAGGTGCTGTAGATGTCCACGGGTGGCGGTATTCATTTAACACCAGGTAAACCGCCTGCTAGCTTGACAATTTTTCACCTATAAAAATACCTCAATTTGTTTCTCTTCTAAGAATTTAAACAAACTGATATTATCAATGAATCTTCTTTCGTCTTACTCCTGTCCTTATCTCAACTAGGTGAGGTTGGCAAATGATGTGAATCATGTTGTTAATGGTATTGGCTAGGTTTTTTTACGACCAGCCTAACGTTAACTCTTTGGGAATAAACACACAGTATTTGTGTGTATCACAACAATTATCTGTGATTCACTCAACAAATACTTATTCTATTGTTGTTTGTATTTGTATTTAGCTTAATGTTTTTTTTTTATGTGAGAAAGTGGCAAAAGAGCTGGGCGGTTCCCCTGATGTTAAGTGATAACCGCCGCCCATGAACATTTGTAACAGCCTTAGGGTTGCAGATGCGTTGCTGCCTTTTGATAAAGTGGGCCCCGGCTACCTCGCTCGCCAGACGAAACGCAGAAGTGTAACACTGTTGCGTGGCCCTACCACATAGATCAATAGAACGTTTTTAGAAATTCTATCCATTCATTTCTTTAAAATATAATAATCTTTTATTTGTCTTTTATAGGATTCGGTAGACCTAGTCAATAAAATTTTGTTAATTGAAGCTCGGTGTCCGGGCGCTCGCTTTTAATTCATTATACTCGAGCAACTTGAGTTCGATCCCCGGCGCCAGCACCAATGAAGTTGTCAATTTTAAGCGCTGAATTATCACGTGCTCAGCGGTGAAGGAAAACATCGTGAGGAAACCTGCATATTTTCGAAATAATAACAAAAAAAAAACATATTTCGAAGACATGTGATTTTTTATAATTAAACAAATCCTTTACTTTAGATTTTACTCTATTTAGTCAAGTTTTTTGTCTGTGCATATGAATTCTAGATATTCAGATCAAATTAAACTTACCTTTCGTTGTTTTCTGTTTCTGTTATACGGTACATAACCCTGAAATATAACGAAATACTTATGATTTAAAATTACGTAAAGTATTTTAATGATAAATTACCAACACACATTTAATAGATAAATTTACCGAAATCTTTTAACAGATTCTTCTTAAAACTTGATCTAAAAAAAACACCGTGAAGAGAGTAAGAAACACACAACACACTCACAAGTAAGACACCATGCTACCTTTTAAATTCCTGTTTATTGTTCTTTGTATTATTACACATACGACCATGTGTCCCTTTGCTCGAGTAGATAACGTCATATCCGGTATTCAGTGTTGCCAGCGACAATAGTATGGATAACGAATTAACCGTTTGCAGATTAGGAGCAACCACTGTTTGGCAGTGTGTGATGGCTCCATCTCCGGCGGGAGGCTGTTCTATGGATGAGTAGGTATTTATATAGTTTAATGTAATTACTACTCACTGGTATCTGTAAGAGAGTTACAAATTAGATGTTCAGTGCTGCATTTCGGATTTTAGATGGCTTACTATTAACTTTATACATGTACCTGCAAACTCAATCTGTAACCGAATAAATGCATATGCATAAATGTTACGGATTGAGTTTGCTGGGATGAGAATTTAGTTTACACATTAAGGATTTAAGGTTACAGAATCAAGTAACTACAATGAAGTTCAGTGTTTCGGTATATACTTATTTATTTTGATTTTGTGGACATTTAGCCTATCTATCGTTGTATCGAGATTTCAATCTTTCCAACTGTCGCGAACGAAGCTGCTCATGACAGGTAGTGTCTGATAAATGTCAGATAGGAGACTTGATTTTGAAGCGACCGGGTTATTGTTCTTTAATCATTGTTATTATTTCTCTTATTCCATTTGTGTTTTTCTTATCCATATATGTATTTATTTCTATATATATATGTATGTATCTATATATTTATGTACCTATTCATCCTTTCATGTATGTCATATTTCATTATCTTTCTCATTATATTATTCATGTATTAACTTTAATTTTTATAGTCTTCATTTAGCACCTGCCATCTACTTTTCCCCATGACAAGCGTTGACTGGTAGAGAATGCCATTAGGCATTAAGTCCGCCCATTGTAGCCCTTAGCTTAACGTGTAGCAATGAAACTTAAATAAATAAAACAATAAAAGCATACGGAGCACGTAAAAACAAAAAAAAAAACACTTACTAAATTTATCGCACTATCTTTGTTCTGTATGAAAATAAATGCAAAATGTTAATAACACAAAACCTGAGAAAGTTTCTTCCGAAGACCATGATTAATTTAATTTTAGTAAATCAGATGGCATTTTTAATATCCTTACATAAGTAAGGATTATTATATATATTAGATATATAAATATCTATAATATAAATATCTATATTAGATATATAAATATCTAATATATATAACATTATAAAGGCGAAAGTTTGTATGTATGAATGGATGTTTGTTACTCTTTCACGCAAATACTACTGAATGGATTTTAATGAAACTTTACAATAACATAGCTTATACATTAGAATAGCACATATTAGCTATAATTTATGTACATATTTTTATGTATATCTGTCTTTCTGTCTAAATATTACGCCCTCAGCCTATTCTACGCAGACGTAGTCGCGGGCAGCAGCTAGTATTTCATATAATTAGCCGTTACCCGTGGCTTCACCCGCGTGGTCAAAGCGAATTAACAATGATAAAATGAATGAATGAATAATAATGAATGAATCATACATTATATATTCCTGGTGCATCCTGCATTTTTAACCTACTTCAAAAAGGAGGAGGTTATCAATTTGGATGTTTATATCTTTTCATGTATGTTCCTTCATAACTCCGTCATATATATATATATATAGACCGATTTACACAATCATTTTTTTGTTCGAAATGGTTTTATTCCGAAATGATCCCATTTAAATTTCATATAGATTTGATGATGAGTTTCATAGATAGATAACGGAACTCTTCAAAAAATTACATAAAATCAACCACGGTTGCTGTTATCGCACAAATATACATTGTTTTGCCCAATCATTTAACATATTTACTATCCCATGTCCATGGGAGGATCCATCATGTAGTGTGTAGGTAAAACATTTTACCGCGGTAAGTTTAGCCACGAAAAGCATACCATAATATTGCTCCGTTGCGATGACAAAAAAAGGACAAACAAAAAACAAATTTTTTTTTTCGGGTTGCCCTTTTTCCCCCCGTCGTCATTTATAATAATTGTTAGGTTTGGATATGGTTTTTCACCTATAAATTTATATCAATCCATAGATCCTTTACGGAGTTAGAGAAAAACCAACACATTGTTACCATGGAGTGATTCAAATACTTTTGATGACTCCGTGGCGTGGTTGCCAAGGTATTGGCTTCGGCGTCGGGGGTCGTGGGTTCGATTCCCACACGGGACAGCTGTTAGTTTGACCGACAGATAGTTGTTTCGCATCTGGGTATTTCTCCACATGTTTGTAAAACGTCCTTACAACACAAGATAATGTTACCCTAAAGTATGTTGGCAATGTTTTAAAAAAATACGCATACGGATCTTCTCAGGGGAGTAAGATGTTTTACCGTGGTAAAATGTACCCTATGTCATTCTACTTATTAAGTAGCAGTCTGCTGTTGCACGAAACTTCGCAGAAGACCGGCGTCAAGTAGAAGTATAATACTTTCGCGTTTTGTCCGGCGAGTGAGGTGGCCGGAGCCTAATTTCCAAAAAAGGTTGTTAACGTATCTGCAACACTCCGGTATAGCAGATGGCGGTATTCACTTAACATCATGTGAACCGTCTGCTCGTTTGTTTCAGGTTTCCTCACGATGTTTTCCATCACCGCCGAGTACGTGGTAATTAAGAACTTAAAATCAACAATTTCATTGGTGCCAGCACCGGGGATCGAACTCAGCTTGCTCGAGTACTCGTTTTTTGAATTAAAGGCGAGCGCCCGGACACGGCTCAAGTATCGCATGTGATGTGTATGTGTGTACACATGACACAAATTCTCACGGGTCTGAGAACAAGTAGTTGTGAATAACGCAAATTTCAGGTAACGCCCTTTTCCACTTTTTAAACGATAAGGTATACCATATAATCGTATTAGGTCACTTCTGGAAAGACATATTGGTCTTCTTCAGCTTTAAATGCCTTTAGAAAAAGTCGCTTCCGAGTCCATTGCTTGGTTGATTAGGCAATTAGAAAATAGAAGTTCGCAGTTTACAGAAACATTGGAGCAAACACTTACACGCAATCTCCTCAATTTTTTAGAAGCTCCCCTGGATCCATCATGTTTCTATATGAAAATAAACGCAAAATGTCAATAACTACTATAACCCGGAAAACTTTCTTGTTTTAAGATTAATTGAATTCAATGGCATTTTTTTAAATATATTTCATATATATCTTACGGTCTGTTAGAGACCGTAAGATATGTATGAAATATATGATGAAATATATGTGACCTATGTCCAGCAGTGTACTAAAACAGACTGAATTGATGATGAAATCAGTTTATCTACATTTTCAAAGGAATTCCAACAGGGTCAGCAGTTCATCAGAGCCATTAATTATATTCACTGCTGGCCTAAGACATAAATTCTTTAATTTTATACAGGTCTTCTTTGAGACGGACTTAAGTAAAACGCACTTAAAAGATGACTTTTTTGTTCATCGAATCGGTGTAAAGAGTTTAGGGTTGCGGTCTAAATTAATTAAATAAGTTTTGTAATTTAGAGATTAGATGCTTACAATTTGGCAGATGTCAATCCCCGCCATGGTTACACACCCATTTTTCGGTGTCGGTATCTGTAAGAAGTACTTGAACGTTATATTCCAACCTTTAAATTGTAAAATTTTTTTAGATAAATGAACGAAAACTTCGGCGCTTTTTTTACCTTTATATTTGTTTGTTTATAATAATAATTATAAACTCACCATAGTATTATCCCAGTGTCGAGTACAAGCATGTAATGACGTCAAAATCTAGCAAGGTTCTGAAGAAATATTTGAGAAGCGTGCATATTCGGAGAGGTGACAATATATACCGTAGTGTCATGACCTTAACGAGGGGTATGTACAAATGCCCTTGGGGTATATCCAAATGCCCTTAGCAAAACTCAGTTTCGCGATCCATTGCTTGGTTGACGACGTAATTAGAAAGTAGAAGTTTTCCGAAGCATACGGAGCACGTATAACAAACAGCAAAACATAGTACTTACCTGATTTAAGGTTTCTGGGGGTCCATCGCCTTCATTCTATAAGTGAAAATATATGCAAAATGTTGAGTTGGTTAGTTCTACATATTAATGATCTAAGAATGTTCCTTCGTAAGGCTATGTTCTAAGCTTTATTTAGCGAGTCAGCAACATTAAAAAATATACAACAGAGCTGGTGCGGCTTGTCAAGCGGTTGAAAAAGCTACAGCTTGCAAATACAGAGGTCTATGCTCCGAATATGATTTTGTCCCATTCAGCGTCGGGACCCTTCGTCAGTGAGGTCCTAGCGCTATAAGGCTTTTTAAGGCAATAACAAAAAGGTTAGTCGACATCACGGGAGACCGAAGAGCTGGCAGCTACCTCGGACAAAGAATTAGTCTAGCTATTTAAAGGAGGAACGCTGCCAGTACCTTGGGAACCTTGCCTAAAGGGACTCCTTTTAATAACATATTTTAGTTATTATATTATATATTTTTTTAAGGTTCTTAATTTTAGGTCCCTTGTTTTGTTTAAAATATATTAAAGTCTCCTTTTATAGGTGTAAATGTAAAATATATATATTTCATAATTAATTAGTTAACCGTTGGGGAAGAACGGTTCTCGAGTGGCAGCCTCGTACTGGTCACGGAGTGTAGGACGACCACCTACTAGATGGAGTGACAACCTGTGTCAATGTGCGGGAAGGCGATGGATGCAGGTGGCTCAGGATGGTAGTTCGTGGCAGTCTATGGGGGAGGCCCGTGTTCAGCAGTGGACTCAAACAGGCTGAAATGATGATGATGATGATGAAACATTTTTATCAATAATCTCAAAGGAACAACAAGGGAACAAGAACGTTCATCTGATGATTAATTAGAGTCAACATTGGCAAGACTCCACACACCTACCTGACTCATCCAATGAAACTCTAAAGTACAAACCGTTTTATTTTTCACGGGTCTTCTTTGAAACTGTGGTGTGTGTCACTTTGCTATTCGTACAGCAGGCTAGCCGGCAGCAAAAATGGGAGATTTACTTTAAAGATTAGCGTTTTATTTAAACATTATGCTCACAATTTCGCAGACCCGGATATCTCCCATGATTACACACCCACTTTCCGGCGACGGTACCTATAAGATGTTTTTTTAAACATTATTCTTTAAATCTCCTAATTTATATTTAACCTAGAAAATGACATATTCAGTATCTTATACATGGGCAACATATATTTACGTGCCCCAAAAATTGTTTTAATGCTTATATTTTTATACATATAAAAAAAATTAAATTTGTTCGAGCTAAAACTGAGAAACATTTACGATCGAAATCGTCATCAAATGTCTTTTAATGCGTCTTTAACTTTTAGTTTTAAAACATCCTTGATTAATAACAACAAGGTAAGTAATAAATGAATTCTGATTATGGACAATTATTTACAAAAGTAATTTTAAGTTTAGTTTTTGCCCGGAGTGGTTCTTGTATACTACTTTTTTAAAATTAAACCACGTTTCTTTCCAATTGAGTTCCTTACCGGTCTTGACGCGGCTAGGCTAATGAGAAACAGCACTAAAAGAAGTTCCATTGTGTAAGAATAACTACACTTATGAATCCTTATATATCGGCATATCACATGCAGTCGATATCGCTATTCAACATTCAAATTATAAATTTTAATTAAACACATTGGCTCTGTGAAATTAAAGCTTGTGTACTAACTAGTAATTGTAGGTATTTATAAAACGTTTAATGCTTTGAAAATGTCGACTTCTAAAATGTTTATTCAGTACGACATCATCATTTTCATCATGACTATCATCATTTCAGTCTAATAGATTCCACTGCTGAACATAGACCTACAACATAGTCTGAGCCACCTGCTTCTACTTCTTGGACATTTGCACAGGTCGTTAGGACAGGGGGGTGTGGGTTGTCCTACACTGCGACGGCCAATACGAAGCAGCCACTCGAAAACCTTTCTACTCCATTCACCATGTGGTCGTAGAATTTAAATAAATATTTACATATTTTAGCAGCGTGTACACGATTTAAATTAGGTGACCATAATTCTTAATAGGCGATTAAGTGAGAATCAACTGGTTTCATTACATTACAGATAATAATATATATATAAATTTAAGAAGACATAATCAACCCATATCTTTTATAGAGCGGGCCCTTAAAAATATTTTTGTTGCCAAGAAAACAAAGATTCCCTCACAAATTCAAATATTTACCAGTAAACCTAACCGTTGAATTGGATTTTATTTACAATTACATGGGTTTTAATTCTTTTTGCGCGGCAAAAGAAACAGACCAGTACAAAATGTCTGTGTGAAGTAAAAGTATTTATTTATAATCCTTGTGTTATTTTTTTTATTGTTTAAAGATTTGTTTTTATAGTTTTGCCTTGTCCGGCGAGTGAGTTTGAGGTTTGAGATAGTGGCATAGGCCTCGGCGGTTCCAGACATGTCATTCGCCATTTTTGTTGAATCTTTTGCTGCCTACTCATCTGGACATACTTTCAGGAGTCCATGGATGCCCTCCCTATTGGCTTGGGATATCAATGTCGTACGACAAGTAGTACAAGCGTAACCAATGCACATGCCATTTTACCATCTCTGCACAAGGAAGATGCAATTTTCACCCTAGAACTATCGATAGACCTGACTGTTTACATGTGGCTCCAGGGAATAACGCTGGTTTTTATTAATGTAACATATGGCTACGTTTTCAATTATATCAAAGGAAACAGATGTATCAGTCATTACATATTGAAAGGGATCTTTCATGAATTATAAGAATCCTAGTCCCGCGGAATGCAAGTGTCGCGTTATAATCAAAATTTCACGTATCGTATTAACGCGGAAATAAACGATTCGTCGCAGATTCTCATAAATATAATAGGTTGTAACTGTTTGATTACTCTTACTAAAATTAATCCGTGATAATTGGAATTTTTCGAATGTAATGAACCAATAATTTATTTATTGGTGGTACTTGACTTGAGTAAATGTGCAGGAAGTACATGGATGCAGGTGGTTCAGAATAATTCAATTTCAATTATTGTGCTACGTGGCAGTCTGTGGGGGTCTTTATCCAGCACGTTACTTCAGACCTTTGATAGTAGAGAAAGAAAGATATATATAGAAAAGATAGTACTTAATTGTAAAACAAGCGTTTCATCTGGAGTATGTGGAATATATTCTACAAAAGAATGGAGTTGTGCCAAGCGTCTACTTGTCAGATGACGTTACGGTGAAGGAGGGAGCGATTCACGAAGCTAAGAATATCGTTCGAAATTCAACCGGTTGAAAATCGAGAGGTTGGCTACCCTGTGCCTGTGCTAGATGCGCAAATATGTATTGGTTCTAACCAAATTACCAGTCCCTTCAAATGCATTTCCATTGCGTCTTTTAGTTTTTAGCGTTTTTTGATCCTTATGAAGGCATTTTTTGTCGATATTCTTCTTTATTCCGCTGGCAAAGATTGTGAGGTACCCATACTCCTAACTTGCTGACGTTGCCTAGTTTCTCTTGGTGACTGTTAACAGTTGATTGTGACGTATTGAACCGTTCTGCTATACTTGGATTTTGCTACAATATTTCCTTTAAAATTTTGTCGTCAAGATAAGAGGGATGTCCCGCCCTAGTTACGATTGTTAAAGTGGTATTTCCTGAAAAGAATTTTATAAACGAAATTCTAACTGCATGATCAGTTATTAGTCCTTCACCATATACACTGCATATTTTTTCAGCTGTCGCCTTAGCACTTTTGCCCTGTTTAAATTCCTAAAGCATTATATGACGAATATGTAATTTAAGACTCTCCATTTCAGAGGTTAGAAACAGTTTAATGTAACGTTTGCCACACGAACAATTGACAAAAGATGACTGAAGCCACGAGGCTATTATAGACGAACTATACAGTGAAAACAAAAACTTATTGTCATGGTCGGTAACACATAGCGGGTCAACCTGAACAACAGATTCTACTTAGCTGCATCGGAAACTACTGATCACTCGACTTATATAGTTGTAAACTCTGTCACCACCCTAAGAGGATGTGTTCGAGTTAATATATTTGTAATCTATGTTAAGCTCCCTATTATTTGTACATTTATTATTTAAAAAAAAAAGAAACAAAAAATTTTCTGTTAGTTCTTTTCGCAACTGTTCCTTGATGTTTTTTTTAATAATTGTATTCTATCATTAATTTAGTATTTGCGTGTTTATATTTTAATTCGTTTCAATTTGTAACCTGTCAATTGGAGGGATGGATGCACACGATTTTAGTTTGTAGTTGATGAGATTTGTTTACTTTTTCAAGGTTGTAGAGAAATGGACGAAGGGTTTTTCTTTAGTAGAATTTTTTAACCGCTAAGCTAAAGGGCTGTTTGACACGGTGATAAAAATTTTAACTACACTGTTTATTCGCATTTTAAACATGTATTATGTATGTCCTTTATAGCACACAAACAAATTCAAATAAATTTTTGCAACGATGATTCGAACGAGAAATATCGCCATTGTCATTTGCAATTTAAATTTTTATATCTTTGCACTTAATATGGAATATTAAAATTTTTAGAAAATGGTTTTCGGCTTTAACCACTAAGTTTAGTTTTTGTTATAGTTTAGCTTTTGTTATTGTTTAGCTCTTGTTATAGTTAAGCTTTTGTTATAGTTTAGCTTTTATTAGTTCCTGTTATTTTATATTTTGTTGTTTATTTTTAATTTATATCTCAAAACAGATATCATTTTAATTTTATCGCTCATGGTTTATATTTTAAGAGTTGGATCGTTAACGGTTTTTATGTGATTATGCGAATACATAAATGAATAAATTTATTTTTACAATTTTAATTGAATTTTGACCATATCGAATACATGAGTAGTACTCTCTCGGGAACACGAACCTAACTCAATACAAATAAAACGCTATGAAAATATTAAAAACAGTTTAATGTTATAACTTGTGGTACCATGTGAAATGGAACTTCTAGAATTTTAAGTGATTCTTAACAAATATATATTTGTAGGTGTGGTCGTGTGTTAGGTTGAAAAGAAAACATTTATTCATTGCAGTTATTTAATATTAGAATGATGTAACTAATCCATTAGTCCTCGCCATTAGATCATCTATTTTTTCATCATCTGCTCGAAACTGTAAATAAAAAGATTGATCCTAAGTTAGTGCCATAATGAGACATTTAATGGACGATGGTTACTTTTGCTTGAGGGAATGACCGAACCATGTCGTATAATAACTTATAGCAATTAATTTTGTTCTATTTAAAATTAAATGGTGATACTTTATTATTGTAAGTTATCATGTTCCTGCAAATTTTCATTCAATTAATATAGTATAGTGGAAAAAGATACAACAGTGAGAAAGCTTCCTTTTATTTATGAAATTAGTTAATTTTTAAATCTATGATCACGTTTCGGGACAAGTTTATCTGTCCTGTTTTTACTAGTTTTAGTAATTTTCTTTCACTTTAATTCGTTACGCTCCTTAAAATGATCAAAAGAGCTCTAACAAGGATGAAAAAAGGATGATAGTTTGAATGGTGGAGGTTTTGGATATATGCACACCTATGCGTAAGTAACAATTTAGATTTGTATGCACTTACGTCACTCTCCCTTTTCTAATTCTGAGACAGGTGAACGCCAAAGCACCTATAAAAGTATATATGTATGTAAATCATATTGTTATTATAAACTTTGGAGAATGTCTTTGGACATTAAGTCCGCCCTTTGTTAAATTTTTTATTTAAGGTTACCTAAACAGCATAAACAAATCTATAAATTACAAAAATTTCCGTGAAAACATATAAAAGTATTGGCTACAGTTTTAAAGTTCTGTAAGCTATGGGCACTGTTATTAATGGGTATTGTTATTAGAAGCTCTATTAAGCAATAATGCTTATAGTTGCGTTATTATTTGCGTTACTTACGTTATTCATTACCTGCAAATCGTGACGAAAATCTTTTAGTAACGGTTATTTTAGCATATATATTTTTGAGTAATGTATCATTGTGGAATGAGTTGCGTGTAAGTGTATTGAAAGGGATCTGTGTAAGGTTGTCTCGGTGAGATAATGCGAAAGTTTAGATCCAAAATCTACTTATCTTTCCGGTGAAAGTGTAACGCCCGGTTTCTGAAACACTGATCATCGTAGATGTTAACTAATCAGCTGTCAAATGCATTGGCGTATATAGAATTATTTTTTAGGGTGGGCCTGGGCCTTTACTAAAAAAAAAAATGGAACACTATGCGTCGCATAAAGTTAAGTTAATTATTAATTTATAATAGTAGTATTAACTAATTAGTATTTAGTTCGTTGTGTATTCATAAGTAAATAAAAGGAATGTATTGTAATAAAATCTAAGTATGTACATAGATTTCTCGGCTGTAGATATATATACATTTGTTTACAATGATTTTTTATGAAGTTTCTTGTTTACCCAGCCTAAAATTTTGAATCACTAACCCAAAATTCTGGGGTGGGCACTAGGCGATAGTGGGGTGCGCATGGCCCACTCGGTCCCCCTGCTATATCCGCCTGTGGTCAAATGGCTTTTCAAATGTCATTTGATAAGAATGATCTTCTTAACGATCAGAATGATCGATTCAAAGAACCTTTTGGCAACTCAAATGACATTTGAAAAGTCATTTGACAGCTGATAAGTTAACATCTACGATGATTAGTGTTTCAGAAACCGGGCGTGAGTGTGGTTAGATTTAAAATTGTGGTTAGATTTAAAATTGTCGAGGATATAGTATCTTGGTATACGAGCAGCCAACAGTTCCGAAGATTTCTTGTATTTCGGTATACGAGTAACCTAATTTAAAATACAGTACAGTAATTACACTTATTCTTCTTTCTCCTGGCCTTATAGACACTAGGTGGGGTCGGCACAATATATCCGTCATTTATTATCGGAACCATGTTGTTATTTCAGTTATTGGCTTCATTTTTATGACCGGCCACCTGCCTGACGTCAACCCTATTTGGGAGTTCGAGCGAATTTATATTTCTTATCTAACCTAAAATACTTTATAACTGGTAAATATACTAATACGGTGAAAGAAAAGTAGTGGGGAAACATGCAAAAGAAAAAATATTTAAGATTGTACTAGAAAGTGATCAATTCCCGTGTCTAAATATTGAGTCAATGTGCAGAGTTATCCTTTTACGGGTAGTTTTTTTATGTTATTAATAAAATTATTTGAAACTTACACGTGGAAGTTCACGCTTAGCAATCTGAAAGAAAAAAAATACACATAACCAACATTGTAATGAACAGTACTAACGAACAGTAGATGTATATTTAACATCTTTAGTTTTAAATAGTGTACATGTAGGCACTCATTAAATAAATAAATAAAAGTTAAGAAGCTATGTTTTTACCATAACTTTATGTTTAGTATCTTACAATCGAAACAAAGGCAATTAAATATCTGCAATGAGTATTTATTTACAAAAAGAGAAGTGTGTAGATTCATCAGTAATCTGGACAAGCTTGTCGCCGTTGAGAAAAATAAAACATGTTCCCAAATACTTATTTATTCATAGACAATATTTTTTTATCCAATACAATAAAACTGCTTTCATTTATGTCAAAATTAAAATTTGCTCTTTTACCTTTAGCCCTTCCAAGGCGCCTTCCAGCTGCAAAATTATTATTTTTTGTAAATTTATAAAATTGGAATATAAATCTTAATTGATAGGGCTAGGCTAATCGATCTTTCCAAAGAAATCCAAAATTATGCGTTATGCCTGAACATTATGAAAAAAGATATGAACATGTAATTGTCAAGCAACTACAAACCCGCTGTAAGTCTTAATAGACTTAAAAACTCAATATGATTACCATTGACAGTAGTTTATTAAATAAATGTTTTAATTTAAAAGCAAAATGTTAGCCCTACCCCTCTCATAGCTGCTTTATGGTATGAAAGAAGGAGAGTTTGGATGTTTGTTTTGAATATATGCGCATCTTACGTAATATACATAAGTAACTATTTAGATTTGTATGGACTTAATGTTATCCACCCTTTCCAATTCTGACGCAGCTGAACGCCAAAGTACCTATAAAAGTTATATAGGTATGTAAATCATATTATTCTTACACACCCTGGGTTAACTGGTAGCGAATATCTTTGGACATTAATTGACAATTTAGCCTTTTGTAAACTTTTTTTAAGGTTAGCAAAGCAGCCTAAACAAATATATAAAATTACAAAAATTACCGTGAAAACATACAAAAGTATTGGCTCCAGTTTCTAGTTCTGTGAATACAGCTGTGCACAACTATAAGCAATAATGACTTACGTTATTCATTCCAAAATCCTTTAGTATCGTTTATGCGTTTTGCTTTGGGTAATGTATCATTGTGGTATGTGGCGCGTGTAAGTGTATTGTATGGGATGTGGGTAAGCTGGTTTTGGGGTGGTGAAAGAAAAAATTGTTCAGAAACATGGATAAGAAACAATTGAAATTGAATATATGGAAGATTGGACCAGATTAGAAAGTGATCAAAATTCCCGTGTCTAAATATTGAGTCAATGTGCAGAGTTATCCTTTTACGGGTAATTTCTTTTATATTATCAATAATATTATTTGAAACTTACACGTGGAAGCTCACGCTTAGCGATCTAGAAGAAAAATTTGACATATTTAAAACGTTTGAAAAAAAGTAAAACAATTGTTTATTAACATAGAAAAAGCCATGTGATTGTCATCACTGTTTCAAACGGAACGTAGGTAGAACTTTATTTAAGAATATTTTAGATTCGAAGTCAAAAATTAATCATTGATTATTTGAAACAAAACATTAAGTTGATCATCATTTCTGACCATCAACCTTAAAGTCGATACAGAAAATTCTTTAAAATGAGTAGAAAAAAGTACGAAAAGTTTTTGGTCGCTGTGGGGTTAGAACCCACGTCGTCGGGTTTCGCGCCCAGACGCTTTCACCACTAAGCTAAAGGGCTGATTGCTACACCGACTAAATTCTCAACCTCTTTAATCTATATTGTTTTTGTTCGTATTTCAAGCAATTGGAATATCTATTGTTAAATCTTTTACAGCCTTAAAAACAATTTCGAATATCGTTTTACAACGATAACGAAACTTCTTTCAATAAGTAACTACGATGATATTACATGAAACTAACTTACGGATTTTATCGCGTTTTTATTTTGATTTGAAATTCCCGACGTTTCTTAGTCTGTCCCGTGACGATAAATGCTGGAAGGGGTTCGATACGGCGAGAATTAAAAATCAAAATAAAAACACGATAAAATCCGTAAATTAATCTCATTCAATATGTATAACATTCGCGTAAAATCAAAAAGTCAATATGGCGTATTTTATCAAAATGAAAATTTTATGTTTCACCTTTAACCCTTCCAAGGCGTCTTCCAGCTGCAAAATTATATTGGTTGATATTTTATTCCAATTTTAAGATTACAAAAATATAATATTCATCGTTCAAGTTTCAATCATCATAATTTCAGCCTGTTTAAGTCTACTTTTGAACAAAAGATTCCCCTTCTGCAACTTTCCCAATGATGTTTAATATGGATTACGCATGTCCATACTGCGATAAGAAATTGTTCCGCTTCATTATGTGACCTAAATAAAACCGTTTAAAAACTTTTAAGTTAAACGGTTTTATTTTATTTTGTGCACTGAAAACTACAATATTGTATTGTCATCTAAATTAAATGTGTGTACCAAATTTCAGATCAATCTGACAAACGGGAAGGTGCTTAAATTTCAATTTCTAATGTTGACCCAAATAAATAAACAAATAAATTCCGTACGGGTCGAGCTAAATAAAACCGTTTAATAAGTGAATGTGACAGATGATATAGAACGTATGATACGGAAAGAGATAGCAGATCATCTTTAGTCTGTTTGAGTCCACTGCTGAACATGGGTCTGCCACAGACATCAGCATGCGAAAAATTTTTTTTCTTCCATTTTTTTTCTACAAATCCCTAATCTTAAGTGCAGAGAATAGAAAAAAACCGGCCAGGTGCGAGTCGGACTCAAGCACGGAGCGTTCCGTACCATTATTTATAAAAATGACAAAAAATCATGACTGTTATATGGGAGACCCATTAAATATTTTATTCCGTTTTTATAGCGGCAACAGAAAAACCATCTGTGAAAACTGTCAGACAGACAGACAGACAGACAGACAGACAAACAGCGGAGTCCTAGTAATAGTGTCCTGTTTTCCCCTATGGGTACGGAACCCTAAAAATTAATGCTTATTAAAAATATTTCTTCCTACATACCGCTACTTTGTTCTTACATACGAATAGGGACTATAAACCTCTCCTCTCCTCGTTGGGATAAATCTCAACTAGCTACCACCCGTTCCTGAGAAACTAGGTGGTGACACGGACAGACAGACGGACAAGAGAGTGATCCTGTAAGGGTTCCTTTTTTTAAATTTTAAGGTAAGGCCACTGATATTAGTTTATTAAAAGAATCATTTTAATTGACGGTGGTAGGGCCACACAGCAGCCTCGGCTGTTGCACGAATGGGCAGGCTCATCCGGGTAAGTACCACGACCTCACAGAAGACCAGCGTAAAGTAGAAGTATAATATTTCCGCGTTTCGTCTGGTGAGTGAGCCCGATTTTCAAAAGGTTGTCAACGCATCTGCAAACCCTCGGGTGTAGCAGATGTCCATGGGCGGTAGTATTCACTTAACATCAGGTGAACCACCTGCTCGCTTAGCAACCTTTCAAATTAAAAAAAAAATTTAAAAGAAAAATGTTACCTCAACCCCTCGCATAAGTGGAAGTAAGGCGCAGAGTATGAAAATTGTCTTCATCTTGAATGTACTTCAACAAGTTACTGCTGGATAAAAGTAATTGATACTAAACGTTTCAAAGCCGAGACCCGTTTATATAATGCCAGTATTAAACAGTTCTCCGGTTCATTTCGATCGATATCGATATAAAACGTTTGTTTTTATTACAGTTTTAACGATGCCTCTTGATTGGCATATTGTTTATATTCATGTCTGAAGCATAGGTAAGACGTATAAAACGTTTAGTATGTTACTTATCAGAAATTTCAAAGTATTGGTATTTTATCGGGATTTTTTCCTATCCCAGTTCGTTTCCTCGCTTTGCTTCCCCAGATTAGTATAATACATGTAATGACATGACCGGCTGCGTGACTTTACCTGAGCAAAAGATATTCTAATGTACCACCAACTGATGGAACTCGAAATCTAGACTAGTGTTCGGTGGGGTTCTAATCAGACGTGCATAATTTTTTTCAAATGGCGGAAGTTGTCTGTAGAACTCTACGAAACCTGAGACCTTGCAGAAGCGTTGACAACCTTCAAAATCCGGCCAAGTGCGAGTCGGACTAGCACACGAGGGGTTCCGTAACATTATTTATATAAACGGAAAAATACAATGTCTGTTGTCCTCCTTTCCTTCCTTGGCTGGCTCAGCGACCCAAGAGGATCTTGGTCTCCGACACGAAAAGACGCCACTGCTCTCTGTTCTGGGCTGTTTCTGCCAATTGTCTGATTGGAGAGCTCTCAGATCTTTTGGACTTCATCTTTCCAGCGATATATGGGGCGACCAACAGGCTGCGTCCCTTTTGGTTGCCCCATATATGCTCTCTTGACGGCACGATCCTCCCCCATCCTCTCCAAGTGGCCGAGCCAATGCCTGTTGTGTTGGAGCCCAACTTATTTTTTTTTGTATTTGTTGTTATAGCGGCAACAGAAACACATCATTTTTTAAAATGTCAATATACCTTTTGCATATAACATATATTCGCAGTAAAAATTTTTTCACAATATTGCGTCTGATTTATGTATATTGAATTTTGTTTACTAGCCTTTAGTGTCACTAGCAAAATTAAGACAGTTCGATTGAAGTTAGAATTTTCTTCAATATCGGCCCGTGCATTTGGTCTCTAGAGCTCTTCCAAGGAACTTATTACATAGGCTGATAAACACACTGTCCTCAATTGCGACGCGAAGTCGGGAAAAATTGAGGAAATGCGATTCGTTTTTACGTTAAAAGAATTGTTTTGATTTAAGATCACTTAACACGTCTACGTTAGCTGCAGCCGAACGATATAAATAAAGATTAATTTAAAGTACTTTATTATAACATAAAAATTACGGATCAATTATTACAACTAATGCGGTAGTGAATCAAACAGATGCTAGATCTAGAATGAATTATTTTATTTATTTATTTATTTATGCTTTATTGCAAAAAAAAGGATTACAAAGGGCGGACTTAATGCCATTTGGGGCGTTCTCTCCCAGTCAACCCGTGGCGTGGAGAGAGATCGTGGGAGATTATAACTATACCAAAAAATTAAGTAAATGTATATTGGTGAATTCCGGCTCACGTTCTGCTGGGTTTCACCTCGTGCCACTGGAATGTGTGGTATGTTGGCCACGGGAAATATTAAGCGATATCTTTTCGACAATGCTTAAATGATTTCATGTTAGTGGTCATTGGGCCGGGGGTCGTGAGAAGCAATTTGTCGCTTTCGCTGTGTAACAAATTTCCAATTTACTGTTTACAAATGCGATAAGTAAGTTATAATATCGTATTATCAACTAATATGATTATATTTTGTATCATTGAATAAATCGATGAAGTGAAGTAAAAAGTAATTGTGTATTTTCTTTCTGTTTCTCTTCTTAATTTCTATATTGACTAGCTTCCATCAGAGGTAGATTGAAATTTAAGAAATTATTCTTTTCTAAGAGTTTACAAATTTATCGTTAAACAATTTCACGTTCTTTTGCCGAAAGAAAAATAAGGAACATACGAGAACGTAAATACGAGTACCCACATTCTTTTCCTAACTCTCTTCTTTAACTCAATTATCCACTAGCACCTATCAGAGGTAGATAGAGACGCGAGAAGGAGGCGGAAAGTGAGAAGCGGGAATTAAAAAGAAAAGCCAATTGTACGATTATACGTTTATTTAAGTTTGTGAAAACATTACAAACTTCATAAATCACCCTCCCTGAAGCTGAGTATGTATTCCTGCGGAAAAACAAATTGTTGGGAATCGTGAAAACTTCCCCTTTATCTTCTACTACAATTGAGATTCTTCACAAAGACATGGCTCCTTTTATCATTGGGAGTGTAAATTTAATGGATATCTGCAACATCAGGTTGTGTGCAGATTCTATAATAAAGTGGGCCCGGCTACCTCACTCACCAGGCTAAACGCAGAAGTCTCTTCTACATTACGCCGGTCTTCTGTGAGGTCGTGGTACTCACTCGGACGGACCTGCCCATTTGTGCAACAGTGAACACAGTTCCGTGGGTCTTCCACAGTTGGTTTAGTTTAACTTTAAAAGAGTGTGTTCTGTAACCCGACACGCTAGACGAAATGCTAAAATACAGTTCCACTTTACTTCGGTCGTCTGTTAGGCCGCGGTAGTTACTTCCGCCGACGAGCGTGTCTTTTCGTAAAAGAACAGAACTCCGTACGATTGCTGTAAAATATTCTAAGAGTGCAATAGCTTTAAAATCTGCAGCAAATACACTGCCTAGATAGAACCAGTACTGAGAGTTGATTAACTTACGTCTGTTTCAAGCCGAAGGTACTTTACGTTCTCAAACTGGAAACAATTTAACAACGTTAAGTTTGTTAAAATACAATTATTATTGATAGTAAGACAATAATTAATTATCAGTATCTCTGTTATACCAATTGTAGACATCGAAACACTTTGATGCTGCGCTGTATACAAAATCAGGGATAGGATAATATGGCTAAGTTCTCAGAAATTAGAGCTTTGGAGACAACAGCCTTCGTGGTCCGAGAGCTGTAAGTAATAATACACTTACAGATCCCAGATGATCCCAGAGATGAAGAGTGGCAGCTATATATCAAGTTTACGAAGTTCCATAATGTGATAAAAGATTATCTTGAATATAATGATAGATATAATGATGATGATACTAAAAAGAAACCTTACGTCTTAATGGCTTATTGCCATGCCGAAGTATTCATTATTTTTCTAGGTTGAGATATAATTTACTACTTGATTCAATATCTATATGCCTTGCTGTGACAGGCCTTTTCTGAAACTGTCTAATTGTGAATTGATAACCTTCGTAGTGGCTTGAAAATGGTATATCACTAATCAATAATCTATTCTCAATCTGTTAATCAATAACTATAGAGAAAAATCCATTCAGAAACTAATGCTACACTTGAAGTAATGCATAAGACTGCGGTTTAGTGTGATTGATTTTAATAGAATATTAGAGATGTAATGTATGTAATATCTTTAATTCCACACTTCCTTTAATAGCAAGTATGTTATATATAGCAAGTAGCTGTATGATATATTCAGAACATTAAATTCTATATTTTTAAATATTTTAAGTCTTAAGACGCAAAAAAATTTGTTCACCAAAAATTTGTATGGGAGTTCGCCATTGTCCTTTATGAACGAATTGCGACCTTCAATTCGTTCATAAAGGACAAGAGTGAAGTTAAGAGTGAATTCCATTTAAGGGAACTAAAATGTTTGAAATAGTTTTGACATCGACTTCTGTTTAGTAAAGTTACAATTTTATCATTTGTTTGCTGCACTCTAGTTTTATATATGTATTTAATATCATCATCAGTATCATTTTAGCCTGTTAGAGTCCACCACTGAACATAGGCGACCCCCACAGACTGCCAAGAAGTACGATCCTGAGCCACCTGCATCCATCGACTTCCCGAACAGGTCGTCACTCCTATTTAATATAGTTATAATTTATTCGTAACACTAAAAAAGGCTTGTTCAAATTAAACTAACCTCATCCTGCCTTTCAGGTTGCTCGAACTTATTTAAAAAAAAAAAAAAATGATTTTTATCATAATACTTTAAATTATTATACAGATAAAATAATAAATACATTAATGATCGTTGATCGTACATCATTGGATTAATAAGGTAAATACATAAGATAAAAGAGAATCGTCTTTTTAACCGACTACAAAAGGAGGAGGTTTTTCAATTCGACCATATAATATATATATATATATATATATATATATATATATATATGATGTATCGAGTAGGAAACGATTTTTTATATTTATTACATTTAACGAAAATTCTGTGTATTCGTTGGACAAGATTAAGTAATATTTTTCAGATTGAATTCAATTTTTCAATTGAAAAGTTACTTACAACCCATGGTAACTGTAGAAAAATAAACAGATATAATTTAAAAAAAACCTTTGTAATGATTGCACTACTTTTAATTCAATGTTTGTTTGCTAAGCGATTAACGAATTAAAGCATCATGAAATGCTAAAGTAGTTTTATAAATATTTTTAGTTCGTTTTTATATTGAGTACAATTACAATTATTGTGATTAACATCAAAGGTGTGTATCATGCAATTTGGGAAAGGAAGGCTGCCACTCGAGAAGAGCAATTTGGGAAAGGAAGGTTCTCGAGTGGCAGCCTCGTACTGGCCATCGCAGTGTAGGACGACCCCCACTAGATGGAGTGACTACCTGTGCAAATGTGCGGGAAGTTGATGGATGCAGGTGGCTCATCGTACTTCGTCGCAGTCTATGGGGGGAGACCCATATTCAGCAGTGGACTCAAACAGGCTGAAAATAAACGATGTTGATGATGATCAAAGACCAAGAAAAACGTTTTCGTGAGCATCTTTTACAATTTTAAATTTATTACCATTTTTACTATCACTAATTTTTATTACTATTTTTCAGGTTGTATATTCACTTCAAAGTACTCGAAAATACAAAGTACATAGTATATTATAAGTAGAAAGGGTTAAATTTCGTGCCGTGCGTTTTTTTTACTATAGTTTTTAATTTACTTTACTCTAGGCCCACAGGATAAATTAAACTTACCCTCGATCTATTTTCATTTGTACGCACGTATTGCTGTACAAAAAAAAATATATTATTTCGTTTTTAGTGTACCTTAAAAATTGTTGAGTAATAAATACATCGAAATTTTTGTCCTAGACTAATCGCCTCGGCTGGTGACAAGATGGCTGGTTCTTTCCTCGCTCAAAGATTAAGCATAACTGTTCGGCGTGGAAATGCAGCTAGCTTCCTTGGCTCCACTTAGTTATTTAGATAATATGTAATTTAGTTAGATTCAATATTGTGAACATCGAATATATTAAAGTAACTAAATTGTTTAATGAAAGGTGTGAAGTATTTTAAATAATAGGAATTAAAATTAAAATTGTACACGAAGAAATCCGCAAATATTTTATCCTTACACAAAATCAAAATCAAAACTGTTTTTACTTAGGTTTGTGGCTACGTGTAAAATACTTGTGCTATGACAATTCTCTCTTCCCGAACAGAGTGAAATCTATTCAATCATATCTTAAAGTCTGTTAGTCCGGCGTCACTTCGGCGAAATTAGGGTAAGGAGTAAAGTAACTAAATTCGGAAATCACTCACGGTTAATCTTCTTGATACCTTTCTCTATTATGATATGTAAACACATACTACTGAACATTTTTTACTTCGTTAACAAACAAACACAGTCAACGGCTATCGGGGTCGCTGTCCGCACCGAACCTCGATAGCCCGTAGGCGACACTCCTTAGCTAACGCATGCATGAGCAGATGCGCGGCCCTAACCACTGCGGAGAGCCTCAAACCCATCGGTTCTGGCTAGCCCACCGGTTCTGCGTTGATGAAGCTTTAATATTCTCGAAACTGAAACTCTCCGTTAGCATCAGATGATACAAGATACACTTCGCTAACAGTATTTTAACTATTACTCACCCACGTCACCTAAAGGGCAAAAAAATATTAATTTACGTATTATCAACTGCGTTTATGTATGTATATTCATCACAGAAAAACTAGTTGTAATTTATTTATTAAAGTAATTTAGCAAATTCTCTACGAATTTTTTGATTAACCGTTGATATATTATAAACTATTACAATAGATTTTATGTAAAACTTACCCATGGGTACTGCACGACAGTAAAATAAAGACAATATGTTAAATATCAATTGATATTGTTTTACAGACTGACCAGGCCATAATTTAGATTTTAGTCCGGACAGAAATTTGAAAATTTGAAAGTTTTTATAAGTTTTATTTTACGTATGGTAAGAGTAGAAAATCTTATTCAAAACAAGTAAAGCAGTTGTTACCCGTCCTTGTCGCCGAGAGGGCGGGAAATAAAAATAAACCCACCATTTTGTTGGCGGTCATATTGGATTTTCATTTAATTTTCATAGATAACTCTATTCTGTTAATCAAGCCCTTTCATTTGATACCCATATTGAGGAAGTAGTGATAAAATATGTAATTATTTTGTAGCGGCGGCCATCTTGGATTTACAATGATATCGAATGTATTAAATTGCATTGTCATCAGAACTAAAGGTGCGTACCAAATTTCAGGTCAATCCGTCAACAGGAAGGGGATCAAATTTCAATTACTAGATTTGACCCAAACAGGTCAAGCTAAAACCGTTTAAAAAAGGTTTATATTACTTATTATATTAAAGTTTACTTACATGCTGTGTAAGGAAAAGAATAACTTTCAGTTAGCAACATTAGGAATATAGTTGATATTTCATGACTATAACGGTAACCTGCAATTATACTGGTTTAGCTGACATCGTAGTAAGATATTTTTCACTTATCTATAGTAGAAAACTTCTAAATATCTAATGTTTTAGCTCGCAGCCGGGCAAACTCTTCTTATTCAGGGTGAAACAATATTAAGTAAGTACCACGTTTTTGTAGAATTTGTTTCCATTGTCGAGTTATGCTTGAAATTGCAATTTCCAAGCGAGGAGTATTCATGGCTGAAGACCGAATATTTATTACTAATTTCGCCGTCCACAGCTCATTCTTTTCTTGATACCTAACTCTCATTTTATACTCTATATACACTTATGCTACAACACTGCGATTCTGAAGAGAGATTTTGTCATCTCTATGACCACATCCGGGTTACCAGACAAAGGTGCGGATGACAAGGCATCAGTTGCTGGCAGTTGTTAGGTTTAATTGGGAGAAGGTAGCAATCGGGCTGGCGATACATCTGATGTTAAGTGATAACCGCCGCCCATTGACATTTGCAACACCCGTAGGCTTGCAGACGCGGTTCTAGCTTTTAATAAGGTGGGCCCCGGCTACATCACTAACCAGACGAAACGCAGAAGTGTAACTCTTCCACTTCACGCCGGTCTTCTGTGAGTTCGTGGTACTTACGCGGACGGACCTGCCCATTCCTGCAGCAGAAGAGACTGTTGCGTGGGAAAGGAAACCCTACCACAGGTGTGGTTAAGAGTGGTTTTTATAAAACAAAGGAAGAAAGAAAGAAAGAAGAAAAGAAAGGATGAGCAACAACGAATAAGCATGTTGATGTGTGTTGTCCTCCAAGATGATAAAGGTAAACAATACCTCTAACCTACCTATCGGTGAGAAGGAAAGTGCTATTAAGGATCGCTTATCTTTTCTTTCGACCGATTTAAAGTTGTATTGATTAATACTTACAGGCTGTAGAAACAAAACCAAGCATATTATTAAATGATGCTAAAGGTCTACAAATCCGTTACTTCGATTGTCAATACATTAAACAAACTTATAATACTTCTTAATTACTACTTACTAGGGACACCTGTAGGAAAATAAATACAAATTAAATCATTTTTGCAAGCTGTTTTACGGATTTTACGATATTTAAATTGTAAAGCATGCCCAGGTATTAATCATATTTACGAAAATTGTAGACGAGTTAGTGACATATCCACTCATTAAACTTGTTAACTTTATTTCATAAACATCAACACACTATTGTCTCTGTCTTTTTCCGCAGGAGGATATTTATTTGATATTTATATTTGGATAATGAACTAAACTGCGCAGACGTGTTTTTGATTTATCCGAAACATTTGACACAGTTTTCCTGTCACAGCTATTATAAAAATACTGTATTTAAAAAATATATATTTTTTTAAAGATTAACCATAAAAATGGTTGAGAAATAACCTGATTAATAGAGTTTGGCGCGTTGTGCGAATCGATAATCACTTACTGTATTCATTTGTGGAGTGATTCTTATTTATAATTTTTGAGCAATATAGAGTTCCGAGAATATTATTGAAAAACTTTGCTTTAAACGTTGGTAATAAAGTCTAGATCATACTTACAGGCTGCCAAAGGAAAAACAATAGTGGGCTTAGTTTTAATAAGTTTACAATAACTTGTCTGTCACCGTATTAAATTTTAAAATAAGAGAAATTAATAAAAAAGCGAATCTCATTACAGGATAATTGATAACGTGTAAACATACGTATACATAACAAACAATAAGATGATTTACTGAGGAAACCGAGGTTTGGAAAACCAATTCGTCAATAGGACAATCCCCCGCTCAAACTACCGTTCGTCTAGTTTGCGAGGTGACGTTAAGGTAACTTGAAAACGTCACTGATTTCGTCATTTTTAAATTAGTCTCATTTATTTTGTATATAGGTGGCCGGTACGCAATTTCATCAGGCATATATAAAAGCATAACTCGACTCTTATACATGTCTTTCTAAGCCTGCCAGTTCGAAAAATTGGTTATTCGATCATTAACTTAGGCGATTATTATCTTTTTAAAGAAACTATCTTTTTAAGAAAAAAGTTAATAATATCAGTCAAAATAAAGTACAAATATCATATAACACTTACTTGCATTCTCTTCTCGTGCAATTTTCTAATAGTGTTTTTATGGAGTCCACGTGGTTTTCCCTTTAAGCATAAATAGAGGACTGTATCGGTATATTTATTTTCAAACGACTTCAAAAAAGGAGGACGTTCTCAATTCGACTGTATTTTTTTATTTTTGTTACCTCAGAACTTTATAGTGAGTGAACCAATTTTGATGATTCTTTTTTTATTTGAAAGCTGGTGCTTCCCATAATAATTAACATAAATAATAATAATCTCATTGGTATTTGATCTTGGGCTCCGGAGATACTTGGGGAACTCCTATCATCAATTATAAAATGAATACAGAGCGAGATATTTGAAGTCGGTTTTGTTTTTCGTTAATATAAAATGGACTTGAATTAATACTAATCTTATTAATCTTAAAAACTGTCCAAATTTTTCCGCTACCAAGATTGGAACTTAAGCGAGTTGGATTACAAGTTCAGATGCTCTAGCCACTGACAGTTGTACGGGCACGCAACAGTCTTCACTGTTGCACGAATGTCCGTGAAACTATCACGACGTCACAAAAGATCAGCGCGTTACCAGCCAAGTGTTAAACTTTTGTTTCGACTGGTGAGCGAGGTAACTGGGGCCGTTTATTAAAAAACTGGACAAGTGTGAGTCGGACTCGCGCATGAAGGGTTCTGTGCAAATATTCATGAAAATGGCAAACAATCACGTCTGTGGTATGGGAGCCCCAGTTAAATATGTTTTTTCATATTTGTTGTTACAGCGGCAACAGAAATACATCATCTGTAAAAATTAAACAGAAAGGCATCGAAGTCTTAGCAATAAGGTCCCGTTTTACCTTATGGGCACGGAACCTTAAAAAAACTGTATTTTGGGGTTAAATATTAGTCATAACACTGGTTATGAAGTAATCTGAATAATTGAAAACAATACACTAAAGCTGCGAAGTGTTTTAAGGCCCTTACTATGCAGGCGATAGCATGTAATAACAGAATAATGCAAGGGAGGATAAAAAAAAATCCGAAGAAAAATAAACTGTAGCTAAAATTCAACAACTGAAACTACTATATTATATTAATTAATTAATTATAAATTACGGATTAAAAAAATGGGCTGATTGTCCAAAATTTGACATTTCATAATTATGGAAAAATGAATTTAAAAACATAAAATGTTATCACCTAACGGTCGGTTTCAATATTCTATCTACAGAGAGATTTGGTTAACAATTATCACAGAGATCTGCTTTGTGATAATTGCTAGTCAGTCATACTCATACTAGAGTTTTTAAGTTTTTACAAGAACATGAATTTATGGTTGGAAAAGGATTAATAATATCAGTCAAAACCTAGTAAAAATATCGTAAAACACTTACTTGCATTTTCTTCTTATGCACTTTTGTAATAGTGTTTTTTTTGTGTCCAGATGGTGCCTATAATCATATAGATAGAGGGCAATATAAAATATTATTATTTTCGATGTTTAATGGTCTAGTGTCGGTGTGATTCATAACAGCTTTCTACGAATCGGCATGAGCAATACTGCAGATGTGTACTGTGAAGAACTGAAGGCAATGATGGAGAATCTCGAACATGCGCAACCAGCTTTCGTCAATCAATCGTCCCCGCTGCTCCTTCATGACAACGCGCAACCCCGTACTGCACAACGGACAGTCTCCAAGCTGCAAGAGTTCTGGTTGGAAGCCCTCTCTCATCCGCCATACTCACCTGACCTTGCACCTACCGGCTATAACTTTTTTCATAATTCGGACATGTTTTCAGCGGAAAAAAAATCAATTACCAAGAGAGCTGATTTTTTACAAGAAGGCCACCAACAAACTACCATTGCGTTGGCAAAACATACATCTATTGCATGGATGATTACTATGAATAACAGAAATAAAAAAGTTTGAAAAAAAAAATAACTATCTTATTTCATACAAAATGTTACTTACATATGTGAAATGTTGAATTTTTTTAATCTTTGCCTGCATTTGTCAGAGGACACAATTTTATTTTTTAGATATCAAGGGGCGGGGGGGGGGCGGGGTGTCAGTTTTAGGTTAAATCCAAGTTTGTGGGATTGCAACCCTTAATAAAACTGATATCTAAAAAATAAAATTGCGTCCTCTAAAAAATGCAACCCTAAATTTCAAGGGTCTACTAATATGTAATTTGTTTTAATTTTTATTTTTAATTTGTACATTGTTTTAATTTTTAAACATTTAAAGGCGACTTAAAAATTTCGTTTTAAGTTTTTCATTAATATCGCCATTTTCAAATTAGCCTCACTACTCTTTTGTATATGTTTAGTACGCAATTTCATCAGGCTGGTATATTCCGACAGCCATGTTGGTCTTTCTGAGCCTGTCTGTTCGTAAAATTGCTTACGCAATCTTTATTATATACTTGAACGTAAGGATTTGACTTTTACAGCAATATAGCTGATATAAAAGTACTAAAAATATGTAAACATCATAAAACACTTACTTGCATGCCCTTCTTTTCCAATTTTGAAATTGTGTGTTTCTTGGACGCACGATGACGTATCTATAAGCAGAATATATTCATAATATTTAACGGTTCTACAAAAAATCGAAGAATAATCATTAACATCCTGCTCTTACCCGACTAAGATTGGATAAGGGCAACCTTAGTTGGATAAGGGTATGTTCAGCAGTGGCCTCAATTAGGCTGAAATGATGATGATGGTATTGATGAAGGTGATGATCTCTTTAATTAAGATGCATCATTAAAATTTGTAGAAAAAAATGAACAAAAGATTTTCGACGCTACGGAAATGGAACCCACGTCTTCTGGCATCGCAGCCCAGGCACTAACCACTAAGCTAAATGGCTGATTGCCATACCGACGAAAATCTCAATATATTTTTGTATATGGATTTTTCACATTTTAAGTAATGTTTGGCGCATTCACATATCATTATGTTCTTTACAGCACACAAACAATTTCAAATATCTTTTTACTTTTATTTCGTCCAGGGGTGGCGATGATCGCTAACCATCAGGTGACCTTGCTCGTTTACCTTATTTTTTAAAATAAAAAAGAGATATGAGCTATTTTTACATCTCTGCACTTAAAATGAAACATATTAGAATATGAAGGAAAAAATGGACCAGGAACTTTCATTTATTTTTTTTCTGCAAATGTTAATATGTTTTATATTTGTTTTCATCTTTTAAAAGTAATTAAGGCGTATAACTAAGTGTATCGGGTATGATTGTTTTCTTTATTTATGGCGACGATGTTTTCTTCTATTAACAATTTTCATCCACATTTAAATTCAATGAAATATAAATTCATAGAATCTCAATTGTGAATATTAATCTGCTTGTGTTTAATACACTTATAATTTTTTTTAAGTTTCATTTAGTACGTAATTACACCGATCAAGTGGGTAAGGAATTTAACCTATCAGACACCTTTATACTTTACACATCTTTAACAGAGAAAGCTAAGCACTTATTTCATTATTGAGAATACATCTTGATCTAAACACTGCAATGTTGCTCGCGCTTATTTGGGAAAATCCTTATACAAAAAAAAAAAAACGTTAACCATAGAGCATCTTACACGATAAAAGTTTTTCATTTATATTAATCCAATTTTATCGCGTTTATTTTAAAGTTTAAAGCCCGACGTTTTGAATATAATATAAAATTTAAATTCGTAGTCAATCATTATTTAAATCATTATTTAAATTCGTAGTTAGACGTCCTGATATGTGCTATTAATTAAAAACTATCTAAACAAATGTCACTTTTTTATAGTATCATTTTTATGTCTGATGAAGGCCGAAAGTGCCGATTCAATTTTTGTGAACTAGAAGGATCGAAGTTTTTGTGTCTTAATTATATTTTATTAGGTTAAAGTAAACATCATACTTAAAAGCTTTCAGAGGAAAACCAAAAGAGGTTTATTAATAGTGTTAGTTTATTAAAACGCCAAGTAAGCGATACCATCATAATCACATTTTAATAATTCGGAGATCGGTTGAGAATCACCAATATGCTTTATAAACTGGTCTCCCCGATATTTATTCAATTGTTACCAATGAAAATCGCTTTCCCGTTCGATTGTATAGTTGATAAGATAATTTTAAAGAAGTATTTGGCAGCATACACAAACCTAAAACGGAGCGGATATAAGAAACAAGAACAGAACAAAACACTTACTTCCCCTGCTTTTGCAATGGAGTATTCTGTGGATCCATCAGGTTTATTCTACACATAAAATACATCAAAATGTTAGTAAGTTCTAAAATAAGCCGTAAGTGTTCCACGGAAAGGCCTTGTTTCAAGATATATTTAATATGTTGCAAAGTTTTTTTTACAAATAAATCTATGTGTTGTTACCCATATTTTCAAGTGAATAGCAACAGACGGAATGGTTTATCTAATTGTAAATTATTCATTGTCTAAGATTTTATGTCTTTAATTTTTTTAGCTTCATTATTTTTTTAGCTTCTTCGTTTCTATCACCAATAACCGATGTTTATACCATTGAAACTGTACACTTTGTACTTAAGGCTCCTTTCGCTCCGACTGCTCCTTCCATATAAACAATTATTTTATTGCCTTCTCGATCGATCTTTTGAAGCCGATCGTAGCGTGAATTATGGATTCAGTTTGTCAGCCAGTGTTTTGTTAGTTATGGGCATAAAGAACAGTTGTGGTCCTCTTTAATAAAATAATTTTGGCGAACTGCCGAAGATCGTGTTAGAGATTTTATCCTTACAACTATGCAGACACGGGATCCCTCGATGTTCATACAACCATCTAACGGTGACGGTACCTGTAACAGGTTTTTCAACAATTTATTACAGGTCTGAACAAGATTTGTTTTTCATTTAAGTACCTTTTCTTATTACAAATGGAAGATACAAGTCTAAATAATATTTTTTTTCATTTAAGTTCTTTTTCTTATTACTAAGCACTGACTAAATCGAATAATCTAAAAATGTGGATTTATTCAAAAGTTCCCGGGCGTAATAAAAAAAATGAAATATATTTATGCCTAGCTCTTTAAATTTCTTACACCTGCTTTCTAAGGTTTCCATATCAGTATTGGTATTTGATTCTACAAGGTCTTGAAAAAAGTGGTATACGGTTGCTTCAATCCCTTGGTTTGATGAAAATTTTCGGCAGCCAAGGCGTTTTTCTTAGGTCGGAAACGGATTAAAGTCTGAAGTAAAAGGTGCTAAATTAGCCCATCAAAATAAACCAGTACTGAAAATCTGAATCCAAGAACTATGATGTTTTGCTTTGTTGTTTGCCGTTCGTACACACAGCTAGTGTCAGTTATCAATATAAAAATTTCGTTTTTATTATATCATTAATTTCGTCATTTTCAAATTAGTCACAATAGTCTTTTGTCTATGTTCAGTACGCAATTTCATATCCCGACAGTCATATCGGTCTTTCTGAGCCTGTCTGTTCGTAAAATTGCTTACGCCACCTTTATTAGGTTCTTTAGGGTCCTTATGTTCAACTGAACATAAGGATTTGACTTGTTACAGCAACATGTGGAACTGCAATAAAAGTACTGAAAAATGAAAATATGTTAAAATACTTACTTGCATTTCCTTCTTATGCAATAGTTTTTTGGATCCACGGTAATTTATCTATAAACACAATATATTCAAAATGTTTAACAGTTCTATAAAAAACTGAAAATCATCAACATCCAGCCCTCTTCCCACCAAGGTAGGTTCGGCACGGCATGTGAATCATGGTGTAAGTGGTTTTGTGTAGGTTAATTACGACCAGCCACCTGCCTGACGTCAAACCTTGAGAACTGAACCCAGATCCAGTATAATTATCTTTTTTTTTTGTTTTATGTGAGAAGGTGGCAAGCGAGTTGGCGGTTCACTTGATTTTAAGTGATAACCGCTGCCTATGGATATTTGCAGTAGCATTGCAGATGCAGAGCTGTGATAGCTCAGTGTCCGGGCGCTCGCTTTTAGTTCAATATACTCGAGCAACCTGAATTCGATCCCCGGTGCCGGCACCAATGAAGTTTTTAACTTTAAGTGCTGACTTATCACGTGCTCCGCGGTGAAGGAAGACATCGTGAGGAAACCTGCATATTTTCGAAATAATAACAAAAAAAAATATTTCGAAGATATGTGAAGTCCGGCAATCCGCAGTGGGGCCGCATGGTGGACTATGCCCTGATACGCTCTGTATAGAGGAGGCCTTTGCCCAGCAGTGGGACATGTATAGGCTGTTACTTTACTTTTTTTATTGCACATGCATTAACACCACATAACAAAGTGAGCCTCGGCTACCCCACTCAGAAGTATAAAACTTCTACTTCACGCCGGTCTTCTGTGCGATCGTGGTACTTATCCATAACGATTCGTGCAACAACCGAAGCTATTGCGTGGCCAGTTAGGCATCTTCGGGACACAGAAATACTTGTTGTCTTGTGTTTAGTATTAGTTACTAGCGGCCCGCCCCGGCTTCGCACGGGTCACAATAAGTTTAACAAAAAATAAAAAAATTTAAAATTATCATACACACACATAAAACCTTCCGAATGTTTCGTCTGTGGTGAATAATTTTATGAATTTCTTAATCTTTTAATGAAATATCCTTGAAATTACGTTATGAAGATCGAAAGATCGCTGACCAGATAATGGTTCCGCTTTAATTACGGGACATTCGGGGTTACACGTAAAAGTGACAAATAAGTCTGGCCTCCCATAACTTTAGACATAAATCATCGCATCTTTGGTTTTTTAATGCAGATACGTAGGAGAACCTGTAAATGAATATGACGTTGCAGATTACGCGTTGACCGATATTTGATGGGCCAATGTCTTGATTTAAAGCATCTCTAAGATTAATGTTTCACCAGCCCTCAGTCTCTGGTTATTACGACATAATATGTAATTCAATCTTTCTGATATCTTTTTCCATCATATCGACAATGTATTGAATAAAAACCGGCCAAGTGCGAGTCGGACTCGCACACGAATGGTTCCGTACCGACCTCACAGAAGACCGGGGTAAAATAGAAGTGTTATACTTCTACTTTTCGTCTGGTGAAAGAGGTTGCCGGGGCCCACTTTATTTAAAGATGGCAACTCATTTGCAATCCTACAGGTGTTGCAAATGTCCATGGGCGGCGGTTATTACTTCACATCACGTGAACCGCCTGATCGTGTGCCACTTTATCACATTAAAAAAAATCATGTTTTAATATCTTTATTCAATATAGAAGTATTACTCTTACATATTGTCAAAAACACTACTGCTGTCAACATTATCTATAAAACCGGCAAAAAAATCATGTCTGTTTTATGGGAGCCCCTCTTATTTATAATTTTTTTGTTTTTTAGTATTCATTGTTATAGTGGCAAGAAATGACAACGAAATACATCGTTTGTGAAAATTTCAACTCTAACTATCACGGTTCATGAGATACGGCCTGGTGACATTTGGATAGACATACGGACATACAGACGGACAGCGGAGTCGTAGTAATAGGGTGCCGTTTTACCCTTTGGGTACGGAACCCTAATAAGTTTGTCCCTCTGTCAACAGGCTGTATCTCATGAAGCGTGATAGTTACAGAGTTGAAATTTGATTTTTGAATTTAGGTTTTGTGGGATTTTGTTTCCCAAGGAGGCTTGACGTCAGGCAGGCGGCTGGTTGTAAAAATATAGTTGTGCCGATCCCACCTAGGTGGGATAGGGGCAGGAGGATAATGATAACTTGTATACTTGTCCCTCTATTTTAAAAGTTCACGCTAAACGAAATCATTTGAAAGAAGCTATTGCACTTTCGAATATTGGTTAAAAATGTCCAGATGGTGAATGATATTTGTCAAAAGATTTTTTATTGGCTGTGGCGGCTCCTCGATATTGGGGAGACTAATTTTTCCAGAAGCACAGCACATACCATTTGGTTCATCGACCCATTTTTTGGCAGAACACTTAGAGCAGATCTTATTCATGGCTCCGATTTGGACAAAAGACTGTTGAGCTTAATGCATTAAAGCTGATCTGTTACTGTGAGCTAAAAGTCGATTACGATCTCTAATCGTTGACGTTTGTTGTCTTTCCCTCTAATCTCGTAGGCGTTGGGAACGCTCAGAACTCGACTCCCTAGTGTGAATTTGTATATTTATATTAATATGCTCTTCAAGCCGCTGCAAACACTACTTGACTCTCTCCGACTTTTAAGGCTATTTTCAGTTTCCGGTAAAGATTCTCCTCATTACGACGTATTTTTGATGCCCTCGCCTGGAAACTATTTCTAGAAAGATGAGATCTTTAAAATGATAAAAAAAATTAAACTGTCTTCGTATTTAATAATATGCTAACTATCGAACAGGAATTACCAGTATAAATGTGATTGAAAAATTATAAGAACTACTAAGTCAGTCACTAAGCTGTTTGGATAGTTAAATTCCAATATACTAACATTTTTAAACTTGTGATATCTCTCGAATGGAATGTCCGAATTTAATAATTCAAAAAGTTATATAAAGATATTGAAACAGTCTTAAATATGAAGTAATTTATTTTTATAAGGATTAATATCAAGATACAAATAAAAAGCCTTTTCTAGCGGCGGCATTTCAATCAAAATTTTAAAATAAAATAACACTTATTGTGGCATAACCATAATAGTTAGACATATGCTGTCGCGACACTTTTTGTAAATAATGATGTGTTTTACAAAGCCGTAGTACATTATTTTATTCTATCATCAATAATTTTCGCAGCGCACGCGATGTAAAGAATATTTTAAGTAATTTTTGTACACTTTGGGTTACATTATTGAAGTTTTAGTAAGGATCCCTATTTTTTTTGAAAATATAATATAGCCTATATCAAGCAGGGGTAATGTAGCTTCCCAACAATGAAAGAATTTTTCAAATCGGTTCAGTAGTTTCGGAGCCTATTCAATACATACAAACAATCAAATCTTTCCTCTTTATAATATAGATAGAACAAAACAAGGCAGGTTTCCAATTGTTAAAGTTTAAAATTGTAACATATTCAAAAAGCAAGTAAGTGATATCATGAAGTGGGAGCACATCTTAACGGCCAGGAGATCGGTTGAGAATCACCAATATACTTTCTGAACCGATCTATTGTATATTATTCACCGTTGTATACGCAAATATCAATATTGAAAATCGCTTTGGCGGTCCATGCTTTATCTAGTTGATTAGGTAATTCTAAAGTAGTAGTTGGCAGCAGGCAGAAACCTACAGAGCTGATGGAACAATAAATATTTGATTTGACTTACTCGCGTTGTCCCCTCTTTTGTAATGGAGTATTTTGCAGATCCATCAGGTCTGTTCTACATACAAAATACATCAAAGTGTTAATTAGTTCTAAATAAAAACCATAAAAGTACTACCGAAAGATTAAAATCTTTCCAACATATTATGCAATAGCATAGCTTTTATCGCGGGTTTTGAGCGCGGCGACCGAATCATGAAATTCAATAAACGAAAATAAAACCTAACGTTCGCTTAACGTGTATGTATATGGTACGACTGTACGAAACTCGCAGGGATGGATATTATCACATGATATTATATTATCATATGATGATATGATATTATCATATGATGATATGATATTTAGAGGATATCAAGTCTCAAACTTATGGTTTCTTATTTCAGTTACCATAAACCTATAGTTTCAATAATAAAAATTCCTGAATAACCTACGTGTATTGTAAGACAATAAAAATATTTTAAACGACATTAATTTCTCATTTATTCAATAAAAGAAAAAAAATGTTTTTTCTTATCGGTCACCACACTCAAAAAGTGTAACTTGAATTAATATCAAAGAAAAACTAATAAACTTAAAAAAAATACTGCATAAATAAAAAATAAATAAATAATTATAATTGCATAAGTTGATAAAAAATGCTATGCAATAGCTTCTCCGCAGCAGTCCCCGAGTGCCACAGTTATATTTAAAAAAAAAAAATTATTACCTGCATTTTCATGTTGAAATGAATAGGAACAAAGGAAATTGTTCATCCAATGGTAAATGATGTATTATTACGAAGACTCCGGGGCGCAGTTGCCAAGGTTTTGGCTTCGGCGTCGGGGGTCGTGGTTTCGATTCCCACACGGGACAACTATTTGTGTGACCTACAGATAGTAGTTTCGCATCTGTGTTTTGATCCACGTGAAATTTATGTTTGTAAAACGTCCTTACAACACAGGATAATGTTATTCTAAATGTTTAAAAAAACAAATTATTCTTTGCTCAATATTTAGAATTTATGACTTTAATTTTCTTTAAGTTTATTATTTCTTCTTCTTAGTTTCTATCGTCAATAACTAATACAATTGCATATATTATATCCTTTTTATTTATGGCTGCTCATTCCATATAGCATCAATTATAAATTCAATTTATAAACCAGTGATTTGTCAGTTATGGGTATATAAATCAGTTATAGTTATATCTTCTTTAATAAAATTAGTTTGGCGAACTGCCAAAGATCGTGGTAGAAAGTTTATCCTTACAATTAGGCAGACGCGGTGTCCCTCGATCATCATACAACCATCTAACGGTGGCGGTATCTGTAACAGGTTTTCCAACAATTTATTACAAGTCTAAATAATATTTTTTTCATTTAAGTTCCTTTTCCAATATATTTCCTATCGGCATACCGAACGTTGATTTCTACATGCTTGTCGATGTTTTCTTCTTATCTTAAATAGTGTCCCGTCTAGAGATATGCGTCAGAGGGTGTGGGTTCGATATCCACCACTGGTTAAATATTGTGTGATGACATACTATTTTTCTAGTATCTGGGTGTTTAGATATGAATATGTATTTATTACAAAAAGAAAAGAATGTTTAATATTTTTTTTATTTATAATTTTTATATAGTGCTAATATCTGCACTTAAGATTAAACATTAAGTATCATTTATATAATTTTTTTCGATTCCCACAGCGGCGAGCAACTTTCGTACTTTTTTCTACAAATTTTATGTTTATGTATGTTTATCAGTTATCTAGTACTCATAGCACAAATCTTTGTTTAGTTTGGTGATGTTGTGTAAAAATGTGTCCTAAAATATTTAAAACATTTTTATTTAAATAAAAATTCAACTCGAATTGTCCTTACTTTTGTCACGGAGAATTTTGCGGATCCACCAGGTTTATCCTATAGATAAAATACATAAAAAAATTTATTAGTTCTAAAACAGACTGTAAGATTCCAAAAGCCATAGTTTAAGAGGTATTTAATAAGTTTTTTTTACAAATAAATATATTATTTTTATCTATATTTTGAAACAAATAGCAACAGAGCAAATGGTTATATAATGGTAAATTATTCTTTGCTCAATGACACTCGCCACGACGGTTCCTCATCCACCAAAAAAAAAGTTGAAATATGTGTATAATTGAATTTTTGATGAATTATGCAAATTTTTGGGAAGTCTATGGATGCAGGTCGCACAGGATCGTGCTTAGTGGGACTCTGTGGGTGAGGCCTATGTTCAGGAGTGGACTGAAAAGGCTGAAATCGATGATGATGGTGATTGTTGGATATGCAATTGCATAATAGTTTTGAATTTCTTTTGCATACGCTTTACGATCCACGATCTTGTAATTTTATGGATTTAGTTGAGAGTATAGATTTAATGACTTGTATTTTTGTTTAGTTTATTATCTTCTTCGTTTCTATCGCCAATAACCGTGGTTTTTTCCATTGCATATATATAATTTGTATTTGGGGGCGTCCATAAATTACGTGAGGTGTTTTTTTTTAATTTTCTGTCCCTGGTGAGAAGTCATGAGATTTTATTCAACCCCCTCCCCCATCCCCCAATCTCACGTGAGATTTTTCAAAATGTGGGTTTCTTACGTAAACGCGTTGGATTGTTATTGTAAAAAGAAAAAAAAATTGCTTCGTGTTTTTATTTACGACTAGTTAAGACTAGTAATCAATATCGCTGAGAGTTTAATTATAAGTGTAATAAAAATTTAACAATAGAATACTTAAATCGTAACTACTGTGTATTAAAAAAATAATATCTACTCTAATTCAATCCATGTAGAATCATGCACGGTCCCAAGGAATTATTTTCTTTCGAACGAATTAGTGAATGATCTTAATCGTATTACGCGATTACGCCCAAGATTAAATCTTAAGCATGTACAATCTGGATTAAATGGACCTAAATAGTATAATTTTTTTGTTTCAATCAGAAAAAAAAAATTGCTTGATATTTGCCGAGACCCCCCCTCTCTCCAACGTAAGATTAGATGAGATTTGACTCGACCCCCTCCTCCCCTCAAACACCTCACGTAATTTATGAACTACCTTTAAGGTTTCCATATAAACAATTATTTGTTGCCTTGGTCGATATTTATTAGCCGATCTTAGCGTGAATCATGAATTCACTTTATAAAGTCAGTATTCAGTTCAGTATTTCATAAATCAGTTATAGTTATGATCTTCTTTAATAACATAAGTTTGGTGAGCTGCCAAAAGTCGTGTTAGAAATTTTATCTTTACAATTAAGCAGACGCGGTGTCCCTCGATGTACATACAACCATCTGGCGCTGGCGGTACCTGTAACAGGTTTTTCAACGATTTATCGCAACTCTACATAATATTTTTTCACTTAAGTTCCTTTTTTACTACTAAGCACGTGCTAATTCCATTAATATTAAAACGATTTATTTAATTATGCGTAGCTTTATACATTTTTTGGTATGTCTATAGATTTCCTATTGGCATATCCGACGTTGATTTCAACACCCTTGTCGATGTTTTCTTCTGCCGTAATAGACGTTGCGAGCCAGGCGAAGCTAGGTTTATCTTAAATGGTGCCTTGTTCAGGTTTGAGTTCTGATCTATTTTTTGTAAAGGGCTTCCGTGGGAGATCCTGAAGTCCCTCCAAACGTACAAAGGGTGGCCACCGAGGGTTTTAGTGGGTAAGAACCCCACATAACCCTGTCATGTAAGATGATAGGGTTATGTGGACAGGAGGTATCTTTTGAAGATTGCTCCCCCGTTAAAAAAAAAGGCATACTAAAGTGCTGATTTACTCTAGCACGGTAAAAAACAAATAGGATTGCAATATTGCAAACACACAACACGCAGCATACAGAAATCTACGGAGGTCAGCTCCGTAAGGAACAAGAATAAAACAAAACACTTACTCGTATTGTCCCCTCTTTTGTAACGGAGTATTCTGTGGATCCACCAGGCTTATTCTACACACAAAATACATCATACTGTTAACAATTTCTAAAAGCAACAGTAAGAGTTCCACCGAAATGCATTGTTTTAAGATGTATTTAATATGTTGGAAAGATTTTTTTATAAATAAATATTCATATATCATATTAAATTATCATTATCACATCAAATATTCATATTCTGTGGGGGAGGCCTATGTTCAGCAGTGGACTCAAACAGGCTGAAATGATGATGATGATGATGATTCATATAATGGTAAATTATTGTTCGCTCAATGACACACGCAAGTCTCATCTCATCCACCGACAGGAACGCAACAAATTATGAATTTCTACTTTAAGGCGGCCTTTTCTTAGTCTTAAGCTCAATAATTGTTAAATTTTGTTAGAGGTTTTCACGATTTCATTATATTAGATTTAGTATTATTGAAAACTTTTTATTGCTAATAGAGTGTTTTGGAGTCTGTACTTTTTTGTTATATGATTTTTTATTTTTTTAACTTTATTATTTTTTCCCCTTCTTCGTTTCTATCGCCAATATTAAATGTTAATACCATTCCATATGTATAATTTGTATTTGAGGCTGCTCCTTCCATATAAACGATTACATTGCCTTGACCGATCGATATTTTGAAGCAGATCCTAGCTTGAATTATAATTAACTTTATAAATCGGTGTTTCTGTTATTTATGTGATTATAAATCAGTTAAAGTTATGGTCTTCTTTAATAAAATAAGTTTAGCAAGCTTTCAAGGATCTTGTTAGAAATTTTATCCTTACAATTAAGCAGACACGATGTCCCTCGATGGTCATACAACCATCTAACGGTGGCGGTATCTGTAAAAAAGTTTTCAATAATTTTTTACAAGTCTAAACAAGTTTTTTTTTTTTCATTTTAAACATTTATTTAAACAAATTGTAGGGAAAAAAATATCACTTTACAGTATTAAATACAATATGTACATTTACAAATCCTATTCACGTTTGCATAGTGAACCTTGCACTAGGTTAGCAACCTGTGACGAGGGGTCAGATTTTCGATTAGCTAATCTAGATTAACTAAGTAACTTACTTAATTAAATGATCCTAGGATCATTTAATTAAGTAAGTTACAAAAATTATTGTGTAATTTTATATATGGATAATATAAGTGTATTGATATTGTTTTGTATAGTGTGCGTGCTGAAGTAATTTTGCTGACCTTAGTAAGTCTTCTGTCTGCTGGTAATTCGATTGTAGTAAGTATTTTTGTACATTTTTTACAGGCAAATTGGTCCAAATGAAATATTTATCGAGTCTCTTGTGAAGGTCGTTGTACAGATATGGTGCCAGAAAGCAATAAAAGCGGTGCAAAAAACGGTGTTACATTTTACGCTAGGACAAATATTTCGATATCTTCTTTTTGTTTTATAGAGTCTTGGATCGAATTCAAAGCACCTGTGATATCTGAGAATGCAATGTAATATGAATAACTTGCGCACTGAGAGTAATTGACAGTCAGAATACAATTGAATCGTGGGATGCAGAAAAGACCATACATATCCCTCAGTTTCTTCATGATTACCTACAGATCTTTGAGCCCGCTTAAAACTATTGGGTATTGGGTATTTGGGTATTTAAAAGACTATTTTAAAGAAGTCTTTAAAATAGTCTTTTAAATACCCATATTCGCTTACGTACTCGGCCTGATAGCATATTAATGTTATATTGCCCGGTTTAAGTTGGTATTGAAAAACTCCTAAATATTTCAAAACCACCACGATACGAGGGCATGAGCAATCAGTGTTTCGTGTTCGGATTTCATTTCCACAACAATCGTGAGCTCTTATGTAATCATATATATCCAAAGTTTTGTCGTGTCGAATGGAAAAAGGAGGAAATTTTGTTTTTTCTAAATTTAGTGTCAGCAATTTTTGTCTGAGCTATGTTTTACTTTAATAAACTCATTTTCCGCTACCTTAAATACCTTTTCCCAAGTTTCACCATAAAACACAAATAACGAAAAGACTTGGACCCAGCACACTGCCCTGGGGAACATCACATGTGATAGTAGTTTCAGAGCTTACATGATTCCCTATTATTATATTAAGTCATATTTAAAATAAACATATATAAAATATTTTTAAAAGGAAAAACAAAAGAGGTTGATTAAAACAATGATGTTTAATAACATAGATGACGCATGTCTATTGCGCAGCGTTTAAAATTATTCCGCTTATCTTGGAAATATCGTTAACTAGCTGCTGCCCGCGACTACGTTTGCGTAGAATAGGCTGAAGGCGTAACATTCAGACAGATATACATAAAAATATGTATATAAATTATAGCCTATGTTTTATTCTGATCTATAAGCTATATTATTGTAAAGTTTCAGTAAAATCCATTCAGTAGTATTTGCGTGAAAGAGTAACAAACATCCATCCATACATACAAACTTTCGCGTTTATAATATTAGTAAGGATTAAAGTCGCTTTCGCAGTTCATGGTATAGTTGATTTTGATTAGGTTAGGAAAGCTACGGAGCTGGTAAAAGGAAACAAGAACAAACCAAAAATCCCTTACTCGCATTGTTCTTACCTTTGTCAAGGAGAATTGTGGGGTTCCGTCAGGTTTAGTCTACAGACAAAATACATAAAAATGTTAAAAAAACCGTAGGAGTTCCACCGAAAGGTCTGGTTTTAAAATGTATTTGCTATGTTTGTAAGTTTTTTTATATATAAATTTATTTGTTTTTACCTGTCTTTTCAAATGAAAAGAAATAGAGGAAATGGTTGATGTAATGGTAAATTGTTTTTCGCTCAATGACACTTGCAACGAGTCCTCGTCGACCGACAGGACCGCAAAAGTGCGAACATTTCTATTTAAAGGCGGCCTTTTCTAAGAGCACTAAATAGGGCTGTTTGTTCAAGCCTGGCTATTCTTTGGTTATGTTTCAACTATTACTATACCAGATTTAAATTATATGTGTAATCGTATTGATGGAATGTGCAAATGTACGGGAAGTCGATGCGGGTGGCTCAGGATCGTGGCACTCTGTGGGCGAGCACTATGTTCACCAGTAGACTGAACAAGCTGAAATTTGATGACTCCGTGGCGCAGTTGCCAAGGTATTAACTTTGGTGTCGGGGGTCGTGAGTTCGATTCCCACTCGGGACAACAACACAAGTTGTGTGATCCACAGATAGTTGTTTCGCATCTGGGTGTTTGTCCGCGAAAAATGTATGTTTGTAAAGCGTCCTTACAACACAGGATAATGTTATTCTAAAGTAAAGGTAATGTAAAAAAAAAAAGAAAAATAAAAGAAATGATGACGATAATGATTGTTGGAATATTTCAGTATTCAATGGAATAATAATTTTGAACTTGTTTTGGTGCACGCGCTTTACGTCCGCGATCTTTTAATTTGATGGATTTAGTTGAGAGTCTACATTTTATAACTTTTAATATTTTTCATTTCTACTTTTCATCTTCGTTTCCATCGCCAATAACCAATGTTTATACTATTGCGTATGTATACTTTGTATTTAAGGTTGCTCCTTCCATATAAACAATAACATTGCCCTCTCGATCGATATTTTGAAGATCGACTCCAAAATCATAGGGTGAATTTTGAATTCACTTTACAAATCAGTATTTGTTAGTTATGGGTATAAAAATCAGTTATAGTTATGGTCTTTAGATCATATTAGAAATATTATCCTTACAACTAAGCAGACACGGGTTCCCTCGATGGTCATACAACCATCTAATGGTGGCGGTGCCTGTAACAGGTTTCAACAATTTATTAGAAGTCTAAAATCTATTTATTTATTTAAGTTCTTTTTCTTATTACGAATCAGGTACTGAACCGATTAATCTAAAAAAGAGAATTTATTCAACAGTTCTCGGGCATAGCCAAAAATTAACGTGTATTTATGCCAAGCCCTTTAAATTTATTACTCTCGCTTTCTAAGGTTTCCATGCCAGTGTAATTAAATGATTCTTCAAGGTCTTGAAAAATAGTGGTTTACCGTAGCTTCGACGAAAATTTTCGCCCACCAAGGCGTTTTTCTTAGGTTTGGAAGCGGATCAGTCTAAAGTAAAAGGTAATACATCAGAAGAATAAGCCGGATGTGGCAATAATTTCAAACTTCAGTCTCTAATATAAGTCATTGATTCTACAGACACGGAACGCAAACATTGTCTCGGAGGACGACACCTTTGCTAGACAGACGAATCGAGTGTCATCTCGTCCAGGTTTGAATTCTGCCATCTACTTTTTCACAGGGATATACTAAGGAGCAGATTTTCCCAACCACAGGAAAAATCGGATTGCCAAAGGATTAAGGTATGCATTATCAAATGTCTGCCAATTTCACGCGAATTACACACATTAGAAATACTGTTTGGATTTACATTTGAATCTGCTTTGTAACTAACAAGGTAATTATTACTTTCAAAAAACATGACCAGGATAGAAATGTAGCACACATTCCATTTCTTGGCCATGTTAATGTCATTATTAATTAATCGCTACTACAGTATCATCATGACTGACCTGGTGAAAATGTACCTAATTTTGTTTTTCACATTAGAAAAATGATGTAAATGTATTTTTAAAGCTTGTGCCTTATGGGAAATCAGACATAAGCCTGATTTTTCTAATATTTTAAATTACGTTTTTTTTTATCAAGCTCCTCACCTTTGACGCGGCTAGGCCACAGAGCAATATCACCAAGAGCTGTTCCATGGTGTAAGATTTACTGCTGTTATGAATCCTAAAATATACTGCACGCGATATCGCAATTCAATGCCAATTTGCATGCCAATTTTGCCAATTTTAATTTAACAGATTGGTGTTATGTTCGATTATAAATTAAATCTTCGAGCTTAACCAGTAATTGTAGGTGTTCATAGAACTTAAATGCTCTGAAATTGAAGAGTATCGAGTTGTTTACTTCAGATTTTTTGAAAAATGACTTTATACGTCTTTAATTCCTACTAATTTTTATTCATCACTCCTTTGAACAATTTTGTATTGTTTTATTGGCTTGCAAAAAATAGACCAAATTAAGAAATGTATCTAGAATTGGTCCATAATATTATATCCTCAATGTGCATTTTTTAAATTCTTTTCAAGGCAAGTCGTTTTTATTTTTCAATGTAAAAATTAGGTGAAGTTACTACTACTAAATACTTTTTACAGTTTTATCGCGTTCAGTGTTGAAGTTGCACGACGACCAAAATTTGGGTTCAAACTACATTTTGATACTCCGGACTAATTTACTTTTATTTCTTTTCTGTATGCAAGATAGAGAGGGTGCCGTGACAGCTCATTGTCCGGGCGCCCTCTATTAATAAAATATGTAACATTAGCGACCCAACAGACGCTGTCCCGTACACACCACTTAAATCCGACAACTTATAAATAAAAAAAAAAAAAAACAAAAACCAATTGTTGAATCTAAACCAATCTCGAATCGACCTGAAGACACACAAAAAAAATTCAAAATCAGTTCAGCCGTTTAGGAGGAGTTCAGTGACATACCAACGTACAGAAGTATTATACGATGAAAAGTTGAATTTTAAGTGGTGACTTATGTGGTGGCTTATGTGGTGTTTTAGTGGTGTAGGAAAACATCTTGAGGAAACCTGTATATTTTCTAAAAATAAATAATATTTTGAACATTTATGTGAAGTCCGTCAAACCGCAGTGGAGCCGCGTGGTGGAATATGCCCTAATAGACTCTGTACACAGTAGGCCTTTGCCCATCATTTGCACATATAACTGCTGTTACTTTACACTTCCTATATGTAATTATAATATGTCCATTAAAAATTATTGTTCTATGTCGCTATTTATGTAACTTGGAGGCTTTATCAATAAATATTGGTTTTAATTTCATATTTTTGGAAACTGCCCTATCTTTTATCGTTGTGAGCCACAAATGTGTGCGTGAAGATAAAACTTTCGATGATTAGACCATTATTACATTTTTTTGGTGTGAAATAAAAATAAACTCTGTAGAGTAAAGGAGCTACCCAGCTGGTTGGTTCGCGTTGGTTACGTTCCCAGGTGAGATCGGAGATGAACTATCTCAGTCTCACTATGGATAATCACTGGACCTTTGAGCTCTTTAGAAGGAACTTTTACACCGCCTGGCCCCTCGAATCGATACGGTAGTGGGGACTATGCATAAACGGGAAGTACTCCACCAGCTCTGTGTGGAAGTCTTGCGAAGGATGGTGAGCGATGATGATTTCGAGTTGGATTCTAATGCTAACTGAAAGAGCGTCAACTGACTGGTGTGTCTAGTTTTTCATTATGTACTAACAGGGGTGGGTTCTGTGGTTCGCTGTTGCACGAATGGACATGTCCGTCCGGGGAAGTACCGCGATGTAACAGAAGACCGATCTGAAGTGGAAGTGTTATACTTCTGTGTTTCATCTCGTGAATGAGGTGCCCGGGGCGCACTTTATTAAAAAGTTGCAACACATCTGCAACCCTATGATGTATAGGTGTGGCAAATGTGGCGGGTTAACGCTTAAGATCAAGTAAGCCGGGTTATCCGCCAGCTCACTTGCCATCTTCTTAAATTAAAAAACATAGGTACGCTTGCAAAAATATCAAAGAAAATTGATGCAGCAATACTATATTGAGTGGATTTTTAATTAATAACTAGCATCTTAGCCAAAGACAAGTTAATTACTTTTGAGGTTTCCCACGAATAAAATTTCAGGAAATTTTGATTAACGTAGAATTAAGCAATTCGTTATAGGTTCTAACGAATGTTGTCATTAATTAACAGATTAATTACCGTTAACTTAATCAACCCATGATAATTGGAAATTTGTGAATATAACAAAACAATTCCTCACCTCAGGGCCGTGAGAAAAATAGCATTCACTTGTAAAACACCTTCGAACCTTGTCAAAGGTGAAAGCAGAGGAAGTAAACTATTTACAGTACGGGATTATGTACTGTAATAAAGGTATTTTAAAATATAAAGAGTTACTTGGTCCTAACAGACCTTCCTGACTTCTATGACTTCCTACCACTGTAGATGTTATTTATTCTATACATTTACAAAGTATTTATGTACTTATTTAATGTTATATTATATAATGTAAACTATTTTATATACAAATTATTTGACTGCACAGAGATCAATAGTTTTTATTGCCCGAAAATGAATAAAAATTTGTCCTATACGTAAATCCCACATACAGTTGTATTGAGTCTGTGTAATTTGTTTCAGTAATTTTCATGTTTGTGAAACATACACATAGGATTTAGTGTCTTAGGGCGAGTCGATATTTTGTTACGATGAGTGAAAGAAAATTATTCAGTTATAAATTTTTTTTTATAGTTTTGCTCTGCGCTCTGGTGTTGCTGACATGCGCTGCAGCATTCGATTTGGAGGTAAACAGTTGGCCAGAGGCTTACGTTTAGGCTTTCCCGACTGCTTATATACGCGTTGTGTTTTGGGTTCGATCCCCGCACAGAATTTGTGTGGTTCGCAAATTTGTCTATCCGAGTATTGGTCCACGTTGCGTCCGTCATTGTTTAATTTTTGTGAATACTTCCTCTACATAATATTTGTTCAATAGTGCTGAGGTCGTTTTATATAGACTATATATGTAGTCAGAATGTATAACTAACTTCCGAACTACACGCCTAACACGTGTTAATAAGTTAGCTAAATCTTAACTCAATTCACCCGTGCCATTAACATTTTTTATGAGAAAACCTGCGTTAACCTGCTGTTAAGTGAGAAGCAATAATCGCCGTAGTAAACCCGTAGAGTTACAAATGCTTTGTCACCTTTAAATAAAGTTGACCCCGGCTACCTCACTCACCAGACGAAATGCCGAAGTGTAACACTTCTAATTTATTTTTGTCTTCTGTGCGGTCGTAGTACTTACCCGGACGGAGTCGCCCATTCGTGCAACAGTGAACACTATTGCATGGCCCTACCACAGTAAAACTTAAAAAAATCAGTGCATAGAGATACTCCTTTATGAAATGCACCGTCGTGTAAAGTTAATTAATTCTTTTAACAAATCATATAATTGTATGTTTATTTCTTTCTCATAGTTTGAAAATGAACAGGTACGAATGAAAAGAAGGTGTTTTTATCATTGTTACTTCTTTATGAAATACACTGTCATGTCAGTAAAATTAATTAATCCTTTTTACAAATCATAATTATAATCCTGTGTTTATTTCTTTATCATAGTTTGAAAATGAAGAGGTACGTATCAAAAGAAGGTGTTCTAATCATAGTAACTCCTTTATATCAGTTAAATCCTCTGTTTATTTCTTTATCATAGTTTGAAGATGAACAGGTACGTATCATGCACTGTATCGATTTCACTATTGGAACAATAATTTTTAAAGATGCAATCTTACAGGATTGTTTGATAGGACCACTAATAGCAATCAAGCTGTGGGCAAAGAAAATGACGTCACTAAATGCAACAACGAATTAAAATGAAATTATTTAATAATTTTCAGCCGCCCCTAACCAGCGGGGAAATATGTGTACAAGGGCGCGGGAGGCTAAACTGTGTCGACGCGATTCGAAGTAAAATTGTAAGTTTAACAGCAGAACATAAAGTTTTTACACACATATTCTCCCCAGCAACATAAAAAGGTGTAATCGGCGAAAGACTTTCGTTTTATTAGGGTTCCGTACCCAAAGGATAAAACGGGACTCTATTACTAACACTTCGCTGTCTGTTTGTCCGTCTGTAGTGATAGTAAGATAGTTAAAATTTTTCACAGATGATGTATTTCTGTTGCCGATATAACAACATGCTCCAATGGTGCTTCCATAAAACAGACATGATTATTTTGCCTTTTTTATATATAATGGTACGGAACCTTTCGTGGCCGACTCCGACTTGGCCGGTTTTTTTAACACTGTCTGGCGGATGCATGAGAAAATAATTTTCAATGTTGTGTTTGTGAAAAGCGCTTAAGTGGTTTATTTAATGTTATGTAATCGTGACGTGATCGTGTGAGCAGCCGTAGCTTTGCAGGTGGGTTTTCAACCACTTAAGAAGTCCCGGTTACCTCACCCACCATCTGGTGGGTTAGGTTAGGTTACGTTAGGTTAGGTTAGTTATCCCCTCCGACCGGGTTCCCGCCTTGACGTGGCGGAGGGGCTTAGTAGCTGTGGCTTGGTCCCCCACGGCGAATCTAAGAGGAACCCAGACTGGGCCGGCCTGTAGAGCAAGGCCGGCCCGAGAGGGCCGCTCTGAGTGGACTCATTGAGCCCACTCTGGATGCGTGCTGGAGGGTGCAGGGGACAGGTCGAGGGTGGTAGAGGTGGGGCCACTCCCCCTGTCTTCTGCTACCGAGGAGGATAGCGATGCAGTGGTGGTGGGGCCGCGGGGGGAGAGAAGTGTCGGTATTGCGGTGCGCCGATCTCCCTATCCTCCGCGATCGAAACGTGGCGGTGGAGCCACAGACCAGGTCCACCGCTGGGGGCTGGGAGGCTTGCTGCTTATTAGCACTGGCTCGCCTGGCTCCCATGGCCCCGGTCAGCGAACTCGGGGGAGTTCGTTGGCCGTGAAAATGGGGCCAAGTAGGAAGGCGCACTGAATGTTCCAGCGCGCCTTACCTGGAGGAGAGGGGAGTTGCTCTCCGTGAGGGGGCTGCTAAGGCGGCCAGCGCTGACAGGGTCGCGGAAGTGTGCGAAAGCGTTCCCGTGACCCTGCCGATATGCGCCTAGGCGTAACATCGTGGGGGTTTTAGTCGGTGCGAGTCCGACATAACCCGCTCTTGCCCCCGCGAGGGCGGGTATGCGTAGGCATTTCCCCCACGTCAAAAAAAATGGTTAGGTTAGTTAGTTATAATTATCTAATTATACGCTGGTTTCGCGTTAAGCCCGGTCGAGACTTATTCGTACAACAGCAAAATAGTTTTGGCTCCACAACAGGTTGTTACGTTTCCGACAAAATAAACTCGGTCAAATATCTGTCTATACCCATCTATAGTTCTAATGGGCATTAAACCCATGATTCTTTGAGGGATCCCAATATCTAACTATGCCATTGGTACTGTTTGCGTCTAAACGAACTTAGTATAAGCTATCTTAGTTTTGTCCTATGGTAAGGCGGAGCATCAGTTTCCGTTGTTGTACAACGTTCATGTTTTACATATCCATGGAAAGCTGTTATCAGTTTCTATCAACAACAGCTTGCTCGTTTAGTAAATCTTCACGTGTCTCGTGATTTGCGGATACTGTTTTTAAAGGTTGGCAACGCATCTGTAATCTCTTGTATTAACTGATGTTTTTGCTTTCAGTCCCGAGACTATTAAAGCTTCATCTGATGCAGAACCGGTGGGCTAGCCAGAACCCACAGGTTTGGGGCCTCCGCTGTGGGTAGGGCCACGCATCTGCTCATGCGTGCGTTTAAGCATGGTGTGTCATCTAAGGACCATCGAGGTCGCGGTTCGGACCGAAACCCCGATGGATCTGCAATCTATCTGGTGGTTCATCGTTACTAGCACAGAACACTACAGCATTACGTCGCGTACCGTTAACGTTGTCTATGGGTAGCGGAACTTAACACTTAATATCAGGTGATCCATTTGCGTGCATGCCAGCTTGTCACATTAAGAAAATGTTTAAGCCTCATTCCACCAAACTTTAAAATGTTTTACATTCGACTTGCGATGTTTTATCATCTTAGTAATAGGTACTACTTAAACTAAGTTTAGTTTAAATGTTAATAGGAGAACGAAAAGAGGGTCCTTTTGAAAAAACACCGAAAAATAGCTTCAAAGAAGAAACTTGTAAAAAAGAAGATCAGCCCTCGCCGCCCTTCAGTCAAGAACATCTTCATCAATATAAAACCAATATATCCCTATGGAAGATATCCTAAAGATAGATATCCTAAAGGTAGATATCCTAATGAGAAATATCCCAAGGAGAAATATCCCAATGAGAAATATCCCAGTGAGAGAGATCCTAATGAGAGATATCCTAATGACAAATATCCTAATGAGAAATATCCTAATGAGAAATATCCCAAGGAGAAATATCCCAGTGAGAGAGATCCTAATGAGAAATATCCCAATGAGCAATATCCCAAGGAGAAATATCCCAGTGAGAGAGATCCTAATGAGAGATATCCTAATGAGAAATATCCTAATGAGAAATATCCCATTGAGAAATATCCCAGTGAGAGAGATCCTAATGAGAGATATCCTAAAGAGGGATATCCTCCTAAAGAATTCCCCACACCTGAGTTCAGCACTAAGGAAATCACGATGCCACCCATCCCCTCGGCCAAGACTACTATCCAGCCGGGCGGAAATATTTTTGTAAGTCTTAACGGATTTTTATTTCTTTCATATCATATATAAAACATTTTATGTGAACATCGATTATGATCCTGAGTCAAAATTTACCTTATTACATAATCGAGTAATTAAACAGCTTTCGATAAATTTTATATCTTTTTTAATTGTAAAAAAGGTAGTAGCTTTTGCATGGTTCGGGAAATTAAGCGGATCGGCAGAAGACCAACGTGAAGAGGAGGTTATTACATTTTCCCGTTTCCTAATGCGAGTGTCGTAATAGGAGTTTCACCCTTTCAAAGTCTGCGTGCGCTGCTAAACTATATACGGATTTTGCGAAATCCTTTGTGCTGGGTAGTCCATGCACCGTGCAACCGCTCACTCGTTTAATACACTGTCAAATAAGCCGTTGCAGAAACATCACTCACTGGTAATATGCAAGTTTACCGCGTCGTTGAAAAGGAGACAACGAATGATATATACCATTTGTTTTTTCTAGTTATATTTCAACCGCTATCTTATTTTTTTAAATCCACGTTTTTCTTTTTAGGTTAATTTTATCTCTGAAGTAAGTATAAGAGATTAAAATCATAGCAATATTTGTACACCTAGCACGGTTTGCCGTTAATGCACCTACAATTTTCAGGGAAATATTTGTATTTTCCTGATAATTGTTGATGATGAACTCTGTCAGTTTCCAGTTTAAAATCGAGATTCTCCTTGAAATATATCGAATGTTCATGGAGTTATGAACTAAGCACCAAGTTGTGATTTAAGAAGTAATATTTCAGAATGAATATATATTTTTTAATTTTGTAAAAATACATTAAGTTCATTTTTATTTTTACATTAATAAACTCTGAAGAAACTATCTACTGCGGTAACTATATATATACTAATAGTCTTAGTAAATTTTTCATAGTTTTGTAGAGGCTCGGTCGCCTTCACACGATTACATCGTATATTACAATACACAAAATATTTTTTGACTATATTATTTTTGATACATAATCGTTTCGTCAAAATACTGCATGTTTTTATCTAAAATCAATATAATTTTTTTAGGATGATTCAAAGTAAGTATGCTCATTATAAGTACAAAATATATTGTCTTCTTTTAGTTTCAGTTAATTTGTTCTTTTCTATAAAATCAAATGGTCATGGTAATTAACAAATCTGACAAAATCGCGAAGATCTCAAAAGAAGAAAACTATTTAATGATACGGCTGATAGTTCTTTTACGGTTATTGCTATTTACACTATTTAGGGATATTATCTCTAATACAAATTATGTATTTTACCATAGCTTATATTTATGGTTAAGGAGACATTAAGTTACTTATTAGCAATTTTATGTCCAAAAACAATAATTCAATCTGTCTTACATTGTCGGCTTAGTTAAACATTTAGTTGAAAATCTCCTTAGTCTAGTTTAGTTTAAGCAGTCTTCAATTTTTTTAAATAATGACCCTAACGGCAATTGCTTACTACTACCGTTAAGATGGTTGGTACGAGTACTCCAGCATCGTTTGCTTTATTGCGAAATCATCTGTTCATACGTTAACTGTGTGGTTAACGTTAACAGTTCACATTTCACAAGACATATTTCTGATACGACTTATGGTCCTTTAAAAAGGGAGCCTATACCCCTGCAGAAGACTAATAATAGTTTTGCACTTCTGTATTGGAATATCCATTGGAGATGGTGATTGCTACAACTGGCTGTTTTGATCTGAAAGTCATTTAGATTTTTATGTCGTATACATCGTATTAGAAGCGAATAATTTATATTTTTATTACAGCTCGTCTGCTGATTCTGGCATGAATTGGTCTAAGTAATCAGCACGTAGCAATTATTTTTCTTGCCGTTTTTGGTTACGAAACATGTCCCTTCACATAAAAGTAAAAACTTCATATTCGAGATTTTCTTTTTTTACTAAATCCTGAAATAAGCGATTCAACTTCTGACATGAAATAACTAGTTAGGCGATCAAACTTACTATTCAGAGTTTAGATACTCTTCTCGGATTTACATATTTTTTAAATTGTTCACTATAGATTATGATCCTGGAAGGGAAAAGCATATAGGCAATATCTATGTGTGTAATACGGAATTTGTATTTTCGCCAAATTTCATGATTCAATAAGAACGTATCGGAATCTATAAAGAAACCCTTGTCTTATCGGTGGAAATCTTCGAAAGACACCCTGTCACCCTATATGACAGGGTTATGTGTGGTTTTTACCCATTAAGTACCCTGAGGGAGTTTGCGACATTGATGACCATATTTCTTTAGACTCGCTGCGATGCATAAAGACAGGCAGGGGATACCTTAGCCCTATTCTATAAGCCTGAGGCTAAAAGTCTGATAAATAAGTACCCTAAGGGAAAAGATGCTGCATTGGAAGCGACTTTCAAAAAGATATATCCATCCTTTTATGAAAAGTATGGTACTAAACTTATGGTGCGATGGACTAACAATGAAGCGATCGGAGCGACATCGTGGGACCTGGCTAGCAAGTTCTGTTTTATATGGAGCTTCGATAGTTTGCGGATTGAAAGCGATAGCATAACTCGTAATAAAGTAAAAGCACGCCCCCTTAATGTTTTAGTTTTTAAGTTGATTCAAATATTCGTCTTGTCTAATTATAAAAAAAAAATAATATCCTTTTAACGCATAATAGATAGCATACCTACGTTCTCAAATTGCAGCAATTTGCGAAAGCTGTTAATGGCATTGAAAATGGCTACAATCATGTTAATAATGTGAAGATAATTATTCATTTCTTCTAAGCTACTAATTCTGAACAACAGCTGTTTAATCCATGAAATAGGAATATTCGCTATGCATTTCGCTTTGTTTTAATTTTCTGCATGAAACTTGTAGCTGCTCGGGTGAGCAAGAATTTTCGAAGTGTCCATTTGACATTACATACCAATTTTTTGTAACTAGGTTGAAACGAACACACCAATTTTTTTAAGGTTCACCGGTATTGGACACATACATCATGAAAATTAATTAAAAAAGTAAAAAAAGTCGTAAATCTTCGTGTTCCAGCAATTGTAGATGAACACAGCTTATAGGAGGTATAGAGAAATTTATTCCCAACAAGACGATACAATACTTACATGTGAATATTAAACAATTATTAACTAAAGTAATGGCCGCCAAACAGTCGACAGCTTTGTCTCAAACGGAAGGAGGAAAGTTATCAATTACATATTGAGATAATTGAGATATAAACTAGTTAAGTAGGTAGTTTGTTTTATAGTTGTGCTCCTTCAAATGTAATACTTTTTTTTTGCGTAATTTGGTTGTGTTTGGTTGGTTGCGTTTACTTATTTGTGATTTTGAAATATGTGTATATATTATAGTTAGCTTATTTATACGTGAACACATAAACTTATATCTTAATTAAAATAAATTAATATATACAAACTACTGTGAGAAAAATGTAAACAAAACTAAAATTTTAATAGCAGTTATTAATGAACTTATAAATAACTTTGATAGAAACTATTGAGGCAATAAATACTTATACATTTTATCGACAGTCCAATAAATAATCCAAGATTGATTTTTTAAATCTTTCCAACATAAATGGGTAAGACCTGTTCATGAAGAAAAGGGTTTCACAGACAGATAATGGTTTCGTTTTTACAAAATTAGGTGCGGAACCCTAAACTAGACAGTCCGTTAAGATATTCCGTAAAATGACCATTTCATGCTATCATTTCAAGTGCAGAAAAAGGTGCGTGCAACATAACTGTAGGTGCTACTTATGGTAGGTAGCGATGCTAAACTTTTAGAAAGGCGGCCCCATTAAGATCACTTGCACACTGCCTTTCGTGGACAATCTGAAAGGACGTGGGACTTTTTCTGATGCTGCCAACTTGTGTTACGTCAATGCCAGATGCCCAATAGTATCTTATATTTATTATATTTATCAGAAGAGACGGCTGTCCACCGCTCAAGCGCACTTGCTATGAAATAATTAACGAAATAACTGTAGTTGGCATCGCTAATAAAGCGGGAAGTCATGCAATCCATGATATTTCCTATTTGTCATGATATTTATATCATTGTTAGTTTTCTTAATGATGGCAAATGAGTTTTAAGTATTGTTAGCCAAGATATTTGATCTAGTTTTAATCAAATATTTTTCGTTACTTAAGAACACATTTTTTCAAAATAATTATAACTAATGCTCTATTGCCAACGACAGTTACCAGTGGCATCACTATCTAGCCGTACATCTTATGAGTTAAGGCCCATTTACACGATGCCATTTTCTTGTACATACAAGAGCAATAATTGAATGCAATAAATTGCGCGCAATAATTGTTTAGACCATTTGTTGTTTAGACCATGCAACTCATTTATTGCGTCAATTTAATTGTATACAACAGGCAAGAAACTGGCACCATGTAAATGGGCCTTAAAGCTGGAAGTGTATTCTTCAGTGTGGTGCCACTGCCGTTAGTTACATTGTCATTATGAAGTCGTTACAACGAGTCGTTAAGAAAGTTATGGAAGTTATATAATTAACGGCCGTTCGTTGAATATAGAAACCGGGCATAAGAGGTAACCTTATTGGGTCGAGGCAAATACAATAATGTTTTTTTTAAACAAATGCAATACGCAATAAACACAATTGGCTTAAAAAATGGCAGTTGATGACACCTTAAATGATTTCGTAAAATTATGAATACTAAATAAGAATTATCAATTAAGCATTTATTAAAATATTCTTTAAAATAATCAATCATAAATTTATATTATTATAAGTAATGGGTAAAGAGATTTATATCGGCTGTTATTATAGCAGGTCAGTTAATGTTTCATGTAACTAGATGGCGCTATACGTAGGAAAAAGCACGCTATCGTTTTACTTGCCCGTGTTCATAACCTTTTTAAAGTATTGTTGTCGGCCTTACCCGAGTCGGACCTGACTCATTTCATTTTTGATAGACCATACATTATTAAATGTCAAGGTCTTATAATTCACACTCCAGCTCTACTTAAACGATATTATCTGATAATATTAATTATTAATTAATACACGTCAATATACATGGGGTGAAAATTTAGGTTTGCTTGTATTTTTGTATGCTGTATCAAAAAAAAAAATTAGGGGTGAACTGAACATTTAGGGGGATGAAAAATGAAAAATAGATTTTGTCCGATTCTCCACCCTGGCCGATATGAACGCAAAATTTCACAAAAATCAGTGGAGCCGTTTCGGAGGAGTTCAGTTACAAACACCGTTAACAATTATTAGAGAATATTATAGTTCATTTCAAGTTGGATTGATATAATGTTATTAATATTTCTGAGACGGATTAAATTGTAACGTTTGAAAATGAGGAATACTTATTAATAATAATCATTTTTCAAATATAAATATCCAGAACATTTTTTGTTTTATTTTATTTATTTTTTTACTCTTTCGCGAATTTTCTTTTGCACCTGCGTCAAATTTTTTCTACTCCCAGGTTCGAGTGTAAGAGAATGCTTATTATCATTAAGTTTGCCTTTTGTTTAGCCTTAAGTTGGGATGTTTACAAATTATTAAATAAATAAATAGATAAACCTTGTTAAAGCCTTACCACGCGCTCTGTGCTTGTTGTAGCTTTATAGTCTACGTATATACCTATAGCTCAATAAACCGACAAGCAATTCCAGAATGACCTTGTTCTGTGCTGTGTTTCCGTTCAATTAATAAGAAATTGATTTAAACGAACGCCATAGTTTCTTTACGTCAAAAAATATGGTTTGAAACAACACTTTGGTCTTTGAAAATATTACAAATGAATGTATTGAAATAAGTGAGATCATTATAAAAATTTACGCTCTTAATTTTATTTGCATGATAATCGCTCTTAATTCCATTTTTTATCGACGTTCTATTAAGGAATTTAACTGTGTAGTTAAACATTGCATCTATAATTACCTCATTAGCATTCAAACCGTGCATCATGTTTAAATACGTCTTACCTCAGTCAATTCATCGTTTAAGCTAATAAACCACTTGTGGAAATCTGTAATTTAGCAAAGATTTTAGTTCCAAAGAAATGTCACTGAAGCTTGGTATTTTTATAATCCTGCTAATATCTGGTTTTTTCCCTGAATCGCAGGTTAGATGGTCATTTTTACTTAAGCTAAGCTCAGTATATATTTTGGCTTATATATAGAATACATAAGAACTTTATCCATATGTATATTATGTTCATGTAAATGGAATAATTAAATATCATTAATCATTATTTAAAAAAATATTTTTACATGTTTTGATCACGTCGTCATTTATCATAAATATTAAAGTATTTTCGAAAAAATCCAAATTAAATTAAATTATCGGTCTGGAAATAATCTGGTTGAATTAAAATATGATTAATCGTTTTACAACATTCTGTATTTGAAAATGTTAAAAAACTAATCAAGAAATTTTATAAATCTTAAAATGATATGCTACAATTTATTTAACCAAGCTATTGCTAGGCGACCGTTTAATTTACAACGGTAAGATATGATTGAATGATGATGTGTAAAACGATATAGAATTCTATAAACACATCAGCTCCAAGAGCTTGCTGGGTAAGAAGTTAAAATCAGGCGAATAGAAGAGACGACCATTATTGGTAAAGAAAAGAAATAACATGAAATCTTGTTCATTTTTGCGATGTAATGCCGAGTGACCTTCGCGCATTGATTTCGAAATTTTAATTGTTTTTCTTTCTTACTTTCTTTATGGGAGCATCAGTTTAAGCAACCATGGCACAATATTGTGGTTTTTCAATAGTTAAAGTCGCCAATGACTGGGGCAATTACTACATTAAATTTTCATGATCAGAAGATCAACAACAGAAGATGGAAATCCTTCTTCTGATGTTTGAATGAAATATATTCAGATAATAAATATCACGTAAGGTTTGAATTTCTCAACTTATTATAAATCAAGTTATTTTCACCAGAGAGCGCTTGCCGAATGTCAAGGAGTAAACGATTGTTTTAACAAACTGCTCAAATCGGTAAGCTTGTGTAATATTTGTTATTTTTTATATGTCCACTGATAGTTCTTCATCGCGATTAATATCACATTATCTCCTTGTCTTGTCATCGTATGGGACAAGAACAACAAAACTTCATATAACAACTCAATAGCTGCATCCGAAGAAAATACCGCCATACGTGTTGGCTACAGAATGCATTTATCTCGATTCTGAAACAAACTCGTGGGAACATCCGAATTCTTAAATTGAACGCATTTCCCCTGTGTTAGGGCAATAACAGCTCACATCAATGTACTGGTTGCAAAAACAAATCAGCTCATATGAGGAAGTAATTCTTCATCACAGAAGAGTGGCGTAGATGATGTATACACAAAAGAAAAGTATGTTTAAGTGACGGCGCCTGTTGCATAAATAGTTCTGTTCAATTACTGAATTACTCCCGTTTTACCCTCTGGGTACGGAACCCTAAAAATCACACCCATTCGGAAAGCCACACTAATGTTTACTCTTCACGTTAGAATTGGCTGCATACGCGGGCAGAATCCACTTGATTTATTGAGGTTAGCTTGGAGCTCCAATGTGTCAATTGACGACCCGAATGGCGTAGTCGGTAGTGTATCTGCCTTCTGCGCCAGATGGGGTCGATCCCCACTACTGGAAAAATATTGTGTGATGAGTATAGTGTTTTTCTAGTGTCTGGATGTTTTATATATGTATAATGTGTATTTATTTATAAAAGAAAAGTATGTTTGAGTATGTCTATCAGTTTTCTAGTACCCATAGTACAAGCGTTGCTTAGTTTGGGACTAGAGAACGTTGTGTAAAAAGAATGTGTCCTAAAATATTTATTTATTTAATTTACGTACTTTGTGGTCCGCATTACTTATTTTTATGGGATAAAGTGGCCAACGAGCTGGCGGTTCACCTGATGTTAAGTGATAACCGCCGCCCATGGACATTTGCAACACCCGTAGGGTTGCAAATGCGTTGCCACCTTTAAATAAAGTGGGCTGTGTGTGGGTTTCTCTTAGCATTTTTTAATTGTGGAACTGTTACTTATTTAACCTTGCACTTGAAATATGTAATGAAATAAAAATGTAAAGTCTTGAAATAAAAATAATAAATTGAAATGTCTATTAAGACAACTCATCCCTTTGACCAAGCGGGCGAAGGTAACTGCTAGTATGTCCTATATTTATTTGGTGTGATGAAAACGTTTGTTTCTCTTCAACACATAAATCATATATCTTTTAATTTCATATTTGTCAGCATAGACAGTTTGTGAAAGCATCGAAGACTGAAAAGCTAAAATTTTACCCATATAAGAAGAGAAGCAGACAAAGAAAACAAATGAAGGTAAATATTTAAAAATCAAAATAATACTTTACAATTAATATATGTGTACACATACAGCCTATATGTGTCCCACTGCTGGGGAAAGGCCTCCTCTGTAAAGAGGGTATCAGGACATAGTTAACCACGCGACCCCACTGCGGATTGGCGGACTTCACATATTTTCGAAACATTTTTTTTTATTATTTCGAAAATATGCAGGTTTCCTCACGATGTTTTCCTTCACCGCCGAGCACGTGATAATTCAGCACTTAAAATTTCATTGGTGCTGGCACCGAGGATCGAACTCATGTTGCTCGAGTAAATGTAGTTAAAGGCGAGCGCCCGGACACTGAGCTACCACGGCCCATGACGCTCTTGTCTTATTGTCGCTTTATTTGTTTTATTATTCACCATAGCGATGCTATAGGCATACGAAAATGCCCGGCTATAAATTAAAGAGCAAGGTAAAACTTTCTGAACAGATCCCATCTTTCATTGTGTATAGAAACAACAAGCTACTTGAAAGTTTCCCAGTCAGATAATAGCTACCGATCGAGCCGAGGTTCGGCTCTCTCAGGCACCCTCGAATCGGAATGCTAAATGGGTATTGAATGACAGCCCAAGCCGAGGTCCCCTCTCGGGGGCCCTTGAGCCTAGTCACTCCATGGAGCGTCCGCCAAAGCGCCCTAAGAGCTTGGCGGCCTCCCAAACCGGTGATAATAATAGCGTGACGGGGCCGCCACGCTGTCGGGTCGGGTGAGCCGAGGCTCCCTCGGGAGCTCTCGAGCTTAGTCACCATAACGCCTAGTAATAATACGCCGAGGTTCAGGCTAGGCGCCCCAAGCGCCCGGCCACCGCAAGTCCGGTGAAACTGTAAAGGCCCCTAAGACCAACAGTTGCTCATCAAGCCCAAAAAAAAATTAAAGTTTGTTAAATGTGTATGATTGCTGTATTTCTACGTTAGGAACTCTTTATTACTGAGGAAATTATGTCACATCATTAGATATTTCCATTTATGAAGTAATTGTTAATAGTATTATTATCAAAAAAGTATAATTTACTTCTATTGTTTTATGCTGTAGAAGTTAAGTATAATTCACTTGTATTATACTTAACTTCTACAACTTAACTTTAAGTTGAATATAGGAAGAAAAATATGTGACCAGAGGTTATAATTTTTTTTTTGTCTATGATCGTAGTTTCTAAAATGTAAAGTAACAGGTCGTTGGAGGGTAATAGTAAATGGTTTAATTCCTACGAAATATGCTATAACATGTTTGATTTTACAGCATAAATCTTACTATCGAGACGATATTAAATTTGTGAGTACGCCATTATATTTGTGCTTTAAATTAGGCAGACGCATATAAATTTACTTTTAATTTCATTTTAATTTACTTTTAATCATTGTTGACTTTGTTTGGCTCAATACCTATTTTGGGTTATAAGTTCTGTAACATGTTTATTGTGATTGTGAAATAATTGTCAGGGTGGTAGGGCCACGCAGCAGCCTCGGCTGTTGCACGAATGGGCAGGCTCGTCCGGGTAAGTACCATGACCTCACAGAAGACCGGCGTAAAGTGAAAATATAATACTTTCGCGTTTCGTCTGGTGAGTGAGGTGGCCGGAGCCCAATTTTCAAAAAGGTTGTCAACGCATCTGCAAACCTTCGGATGTAGCAGATGTCCTTGTAGCAGATGGGCGGCGGTATTCAATGAACATCAGGTGAACTGTCAGCTCGCTTCGCAACTTTTCACTTAAAAGAAAAAAAGAAAAAAGATTGTCACATGTTTGTTTTTACGGTTATATTTATATAGCAAAATTAACTTTTTATGATAACTAAGCTTACTCAAAGTCATCCTCGCAATTGTGATTGGCTTTATTATGCGTGGTTAGTCGACTATAGCTTCACTAACGAAGTCCTTATCAAAATCGGCGACTGCTTTGATCAAGGTTGCCTGGAGTAACTCCAAATCATAATGAGGGTCTGAGCAGGCCTTTTCCTTCAAGTGCCTATTTCATAATCCAACGGTTCTGAACTGGTGGCCAGTATTAAATCCGCTGACTAAATAGGAAGAAGAACAGGTTACCAGAGCAATATCAACATTTGTCAATTTAGATTTTTGACTATGATCGTATTAATTTAAAAGTGAAAGATTGTTGGAGGGAAATAGGAAATAGTTTAACACCTATGAAATATTTTATAACATGTTTCACTTTACAGGATGACTTATACACTGAGGACATAGTAAGTAAATCATAATATTTGTGCACTAAATTAGGCAGACGCATATAAAATCATCTTCATTTACGGTAATCATTGTGTCAAATTTATTTGGCACAATACCTAGTCAGGACATAAGTTCTGTCACATTTTGTTGTAATTGTGAAATAATTGACATCCTATGCAATTTACGTTGCCATTACCAAGACAAACATAATATTATGTGTGTTTTGACGGTAATATTACGGCTCATATTTTTTGTTGATTGTTGGCACAACATGAAAAAAACCCGGCCAAAGGTTCGCCGGAAAGGTTCCGTACCATTGTGCTCTCGTACGGAATTGACCTCTCTCTACGTCGGAGGGCACATGCCACCCGAATGAGACGCTCGCTACTCGCAACCTCAGTTGCAATTTAAATCTTTGTGCAAGCAGTGCAGTAGTGTTTAGTGTTGTACTCGTAGGCTTTTTTTTTTGTTGACGTGGGGAAATGCCTACGCATACCCGCCCTCGCGGGGGCAAGAGCGGGTTATGTCGGACTCGCACCGACTAAAACCCCCACGATGTTACACCTAGGCGCATATCGGCAGGGTCACGGGAACGCTTTCGCACACTTCCGCGACCCTGCTAGCGCTGGCCGCCTTAGCAGCCCTTCACGGGGAGCAACTCCCCTCTCCTCCAGGTAAGCCGCGCTGGAACATTCAGCGCGACTTCCTACTCGGCCCCATTTTCACGGCCAACGAACTCCCCCGAGTTCGCTGACCGGGGCCATGGGAGCCAGGAGAGCCAGTACTGATTAGCAGCACGCCTCGCAGCCCCCAGCGGCGGACCTGGTCTGTGGCTCCGCCGCACACCACGTTTCGGCCGCGGGGGATAGGGAGAATGGCGCACCGCAATACCGACACTCCTCTCCCCCCGCGGCCCCACCACAGCTGCATCAGCGGTGCAGCCCCGCCGAGTCGCGGAGGATGGGGAGCACGGCCAACGCAATACCGACACTCTTTTTCCCCCGCGACTCCTCCTCGGTAGCAGAAGACAGGGAGAGTGGCTTCACCTCTACCACCCTCGACCTGTCCCGTGCACCCTCCAGCACGAATCTAGAGTGGGCTCAATGAGCCCTCTCGGAGCGGCCCTCTCGGGCCGGCCTTACACCACAGGCCGGCCCAGTGTGGGTACCTCTTAGCTTCGTCGTGGGGGACCAAGCCACGGCTACTAAGCCCCTCCGCCACGTCAAGGCGGGAACCCGGTCGGAGGGGTGTACTCGTAGGCCTAGGGGAGGTATTGTTAATTTTTTTTCTCTTTTTATTGTGTGCTTGTTGCATTAGGCGACAGTGCATCTTAGCGCACCTAAAGCGCAGGTGAATTAATTATAATTTTTTTTGGGCAACTCCTCCCTGCCGCAAGATAGGGAGGCTTAGCTAAAAACTTACACGCCGGTGGGGCGCAAGCCGTAAAGGCACAAGCGCCGATATGGGCTTCGTTTTAGAGGAGTTCCTGCGCACCGAATGTGGGGCGGTTTTCTCGCCTACGCATCCGAGCGAAAATTGCTAGTAAAATACGCCAGCGATAGCCCGGCTTCACTGGCAATCGCGTCGCCGCCTTCTCCCGCGCCCTCTGCGCCGAGTACTCCGTCGCCTTCAGCGACACTAGATACTGTCATCGCGTCGCCATCCGCCGCCGTGAACTCGCCCGTCGCGCCTTCCGCGCAATCCATCCCAACCTCCTTCCTCACCGTCGTAACCGACTCATGTTGACAATAACAAAACACAAATTATTATTATACAAGGCCTCCGTACGACCTATTATGTCCTACGCATGTATGACCTTCGCCCACACGAACCCTACTCGCTTGCACAAGTTTCAAATCGTTCAAAACAAGTTTAATCGCCGCGCAACCGTTTTGCTTACTTTGAGTACGGAACCCTAAAACTATGGAAAACTTTAGTTAAAAGAAAATGTAGAAAGGCGAGGAGCTTAATCATATAAAGAGTTTAATCATAAGTGTATAGGAAACCCTTGAATTCAGGAAATCATAATAATGCAAGGTTGTTATATATTGGTTTGTATATTATTCTGAATTTCAGGGTTTCTGGAAAGGGCAAGTATACCATTTTATTTTGAGCAACATTTATAATATTTATATTTTTTTTTGATTTCACTTATTTCATGATAAGTTTATTTCACATTGACATGAGTCGCGTGGCGGGATGGGTGTGGAATATGAGGCTGAATGACGATATGAGTTTATTATGAGCTTGTAACAATCCATAATTGATTGAACTTAGCAGGTAACCGTGGTTTGTAACTGTGGTAGGGCCACGCAACAATCTTCGCTGTTGCACGATTAGGTAGGTCCGTCCGGGTAAGCACCACGAGCTCACAGTAGACCGGCGCGAAGTGGAAGTGTTATACTTCCGCGTTTCGTCTGGTGAGTGATATAGACGGCGCCAACTTTATTAAAGGGTGGCAAAGCATCAGCGTTCCTACGGCTGTTGCAAATGTCAGTGGGCGGTCACCACTTAACATGTGAATCGCCTGTTCGTTTGCCACCTCACATAAAAAAACCCAAACACTGATTTTTAAAATTATTTAAAAAGAACCTTTTATTTACAGCTAACGGTTAAAGAAATTTCTAATATATAATAATAATAATCGTTTATTTGTCTAAATATATGCCTAAAAATAATGCATATAAAATAATGCTAATAAATGGCCTAGTATACTATATATATGTATATACTAGGCCAAAAAAAGTCACCCTTCCATAAAGATTGATAATTGTTATTACGTTTACTTATTTTATCTGTATTCTGTCTATAATGATACTTGCGTAAAGCATAACGCTTTGTCAATGGAAATAAAATGAATAAGCAGCAATTTTAAGGCCTTTTATTCTAATACTCACAATATTTTGTAACGAAAGACATCCTGTCTTCAAGAGCAATAATATGAGGTTACATAGTGCGCACGAAAGCAGTCCTTTGATAATTATGTCAATGATAATTTAAAGGAAGGAAGGTTTAATTACTACAAGTGGTACGGAATTTTCAAAATCCTTTCGATTACCACAATGAAGAGGAATTTAAAATACGGTATACATCTTCATACTTCTACCAATGATAAAAATCAGACTAAACTTACGTACGGACAAAGACCTTATAGTACATCCTGTTTTTCAATTGTTATTAGTGGCTTTAGGACTTTACTCTTCTAAGAGTTTAAAGTAAGTATAAATTATAGAATTTTTATGTAGTATTTTAATTGATAACTTATTATACACTTAACACGTAAATAGATCCGCAATGGACCAATCACAGTCAATCGACGCAGTGCGTTCGCTTAGAAGTTTCGTTTCAGTTTTTGTAACGGAAATGGCCTGCCATGACAAACGCAATGAGAAATTCCTTAATTAGTACAGTGTTGCTTTCTACCTTGCTTATGTATTGGTCTTGCCAGTATGTTGAATGTATTCGCAACCTGCGCGATAACCGGCAACATCGAGCAGGATTCTAATTGCGTCCTGCTAGAGACCTGTAAGATCTGCCCACCGCTCACAATTCACCCAGGGCCAGATTTAGAGGTCTCCTCTCGGTCTCTTGGTCCCAAATTATTTTCTATTGGTTTCTGTTAATATTTAATGTAATCATGTTGTTACAAAGTACTGTAGGTAAAAGTGAAAAGAAAAGTTGTTTACTAATTTGTAATTTTTTTTCCGAAGTCTCTATTGTGGGGGCCCCTCGTTTGTGGAGGCCCCGGGGCTGTTGCCCCGGGTTGCCCTCCCATAAATCCGACCCTGAGTCCACCGCGCAAGTGTCAGAGGATTGGCGTCCTGCGTAGCGGACTGCCAGAAGGAGCGGTAATTTCGAAGCTTAGCCACAACGGGCTTAGGAGATGTTATCGAAATATAAAAAAGCAAACACGTGTTTATAAATTCACAAAATTACAATAAAATACAATTGAGAAATGCGGTATGGCAACAATTATTAAAAATATGAAAAAGACGTCCCAGCAAACATTGCATCGGTCAGGAAGAACAGTCACTGACGAATTTTCAATAGTAATTTATTCCCACACGCTTTTTTTTATTTTTATTCAATTACAAAACAACGAACATAGAAGAATTGCTACTTCATTTTTTTAAAATAAACGCATAATAAGAAGAACACCGACATTGTACGAAATAGTAATGATGATGGACGGCTAAATAGGACAGTGTCGGAGCCACCTCCTACTTCACACTCTTGCTCGGTACACTGTTAGGAAGCTAGTTAATAAGTCTCTTAATTGGTAAAAGTGATCTCATCACTATAAAAATACAGAGTGTAAACAAGATCACTGACTAGGTGACCATATGAAGATCATATTTTTATTTGTATTTTCATAATAATTCACCTATTTGAAGAATAATAAGAAAAATATTATTGCCTTCCATGGACATAATAAACACCTGAGAGTTTGCAGATGCGTTGCCAACGTTTAAAATAGCTGTTACAAAATGGTATAAAATGTGACTGTATATCTTTATGTACCTTGAAACAGCCTTACCACGGGCTCTGTCATTGCTGCAGCTTTGTCAACGTATCCAAAGCTCAAAAACCGAAAAGCAGTTCCAGAAAAACCTTGTTTTGTTTTCTTGTTAAACTTATTTAAATTAAACGCCACAATTTCTTCACTTTCCAAAATATGGAATGAAACCAAATTTTGGAAATGACAAATAGTATCGGATGAATATATTGAAATAAGTGAGATGAATACTAAAACTTGCACCCTTTTAATTTTAAATGAGTGATTATCGCTTTCAATTCCTTTTTTTATGGATGTTAAATTAAGTAATTTAATTTCTCTGTTTAACATTGCATCTATAATTACCTTTTTAGCTTTCAAACCGTTCATCATGTTTAAGTACGTCTTACCTCAGTCATTTCAATCACATTTTAAGCTAAAGCACTTGTGAAAGTTTGTAATATAGCAAGTGTTTATAGTTCGTAAGAAGAGATGTCACTGACACTTGGTCTTATTATAATTCTGTTTATATCAGGATTTTTCCCTGAATCACAGGTTAGATGGTTATTGTTAATTAAGTTAACTTCTGCTTATTTTCTTGTATATAATACAGAATATATAACAACTTCTTGAGCACATATTGTGTTCGTGTAAATGGAATAATTAAATATCATTAATCATCATTGTTCAAACAATTCGATTGTATGATGTAAGTTTAATGCGAATAAAATTAAATCATTCGGTTTGGAAATAATCAAGGCAGCAGATTGTTCGGTATTAAGGCACGCAAATTGATTTAAAATATTATGAGTCATTAGGAAAAATTTTTAGGACTTTGCCAACGACACCGATTTTTATTTAAAAGATATACATGAATATATTTTATTTATATTTAGATATGATATGAATATATTACAAACTATACAGGGTGGCTTTTCTAAAGGTGCCCACATTCACACAGGAGGTTCAGACTCGTAGTATAAAAACTCGTTTCTTAAAATAAAACAAACTTTTTATTTCAAAAAAATTTACATTCAATTCACTAAAAAGCAGAACTTGTTGACAATCCGGTAGTCATTCATAAATGCGTCGTATACTTTTGGAACGAACTCGTGTGCGTGTTAATTATGAATGATCGCGCATACATAAATGAGTTGCCCATAAATCACGAACTTTTTGAGATAAGTTCAAATGAATGTAATTAATTAATTATGAGTGATTATAAATATTTATCATTTTTATATAACATTATTTAAGTCTAGAATTTAATAAAAAAATGGATACATTTAAAAAAGCCTCCCTGTATATCAATATATGATGTATAAGATATTTCGGTATTTATCTAGTATATGAGGGTACATAATTATGTATTACGCGAGGCGCTGGCCGAGCGCGAATAAAGACAGTGTGTAACTGACCGCCCCGTAGTTTGCTTGCATCTCTAAATACATAACAGGTATTTATCTAGTAGATCTGCTGAAACGAGCTGGAATTTCAACTTATGTTAAGTGATAACCGGCCATGGGCATTTGCAACATCCTTAGGTTGCAAATGCGTTGCCACATTTTTATTAAGTGGACTCCGGTGACTTTACTCACCAGACGAAACGCAGAAGTATAATACTTTTATTTCACACCGGTCTTCTGTTAGGTCGTGGTATTTCTCCGGACGGACCTGCCCATTCTTGCAACAGCGAAGAACGCTGCGTGGCCCTACCACAGCATTTGTTTTGAAAACTTCTACTTTTATGTTTGAATGAAATATGTTCCGATAATATCACCTAATAATTGAATTTGTCAGCTTCAATTATATGATTGTAAAGTTAATTACTTTTCCAGAGAGCGCTTGCCACGTGCCAAGGAATAAACAATTGTTTTGACAAAGTGCTCAAATCGGTAAGATTATTAAGTTTATTATTTCTTATTTTTTTTTACATGGTTACTTTTATATGGTCGTCAAGATTAATATCCCAGTATCTCCTAGTCATCTTAACAAAACTTCCTATAACAACTCGCAACAATAGCTGCATCAGAATGCATTTATCTTGATTCTGTAAGCAGCTCGTGGGAACTGTTGAGTTTTTGAATTGAACACCTTTCCACTGTGTTTGAGTAACAACAGCTTACATCACCTCACTGGTTCCACAAACGAATCGACTCATCTGTGGCGACCATTTTCAATACCCTTCTCTCCAGTAGCTCCTTTCCGGACGACTGGCCACGGTTATCGGCATTCGCAAGCCGAATAAAGCAGCTAATCAGCCCTCTAGCTATCATCCCATAAGCCTCCTCAGTTGCCTGGGGAAGCTCTACGATCGGCTCTTGTTAAACAGGTTCAAAGAGCACGTATTTTCCAACGGCCTTCTGCCGACGGAACAATTCGGCTTTCGAGCTAGACACTCTTGTCCCGATCAGTTATACCGCCTAACGGATCACATCCTAAAAGGCCTAAACCACCCTAAACACATCAGTACAGAAGCTCTTTTTTTCAATGTCGCGAAAGCATTCGACAAGGTTTGGCACAACGGCTTGCTTTACAAGCTGTACACACTCAAAGTGCCAGATAGGCTCGTACACACCATCCGGGCCTTCTTGTTGAATCGCTCTTTTCGATATCGAGTCGAGGGCACCCTCTCCAAAAGCCGCCGCCTCACGGCCGGCGTACCACAAGGCTCCTACCTTTCACCCTTGCTATTTACGCTCTACACGAGTGACATACCTAGAGACCCCCACGTCAATCTCGCGCTTTTCGCGGATGACACGGTGCTCTTTTACTCAGATCGCAACCTCAGTCAATTAACAACTCGACTCCAAAGCGCCACCGACCGCCTCGGCGATTGGTTCCGCAAATGGAGAATAGACATAAATCCAGAAAAAAGTGTGGCGATTCACTTCACGCGTAGCACCTCCAACCCCCATCCGCCACACCGTTACAAAGGTCCTCGCCAGTACAGAAAGTTGGGGCAAATATCACTATATGGCCAAACTCTCCCCTGAGAGAAAACGGTCAAATATTTAGGAGTCACTTTCGACTCGCGTATGACTTTCACTACGCACATCAATCAAGTCCGTAATAAAGCCGCGTTCGTCTCCGGCCGGCTACACAATTTAACGAATAAGAAAAGTAAAATGCCCTTAAGGCACAAATTACTGTTATATAAAGTTTGCGTAAGGCCAATCATGTCCTACGCATGCATGATCTTCGCTCATATAAACCCTACGCGCATTAACAAATTGCAAGTAGTCCAAAGTAAGTTTATCCGCCGCGCAACCGGTGCGCAATGGTATCAGCGCAACGTCGATCTGCACAGCGATTGCAGAATCCCGACGATTCGCGCACATTTTAAAGATTTGATAAAACGGTTCTTCGATAGAGCCCAGCATCATCCCAACCCTCTGGTGGTAAGCGCAGCAAACTACCAAGCGGACACTAACGCGAACGTAAACAAGCGTCGCCCGCGAAACGTCCTCATCGACCCGGTCGACGAAGAGGACTTAGATACGATGGACCCACCGCCGGGGGTCCAGCCGGATAACACTACACCCACAGTTAGTGTAACAACAATCACACCAGTTCGCCCTCGCCTCCGAGCACGGCGAGACCCACACAACGCGTACACAAGGTACACCCGCGTTCCGGGGCGGTTCTCACCGCTCCCAGCCACCGATTAGCTAAATGCACAGTCTACGGCCGTCGGGGTCTAGGTCCGAACCGCGACCTCGACGGCCCTTAGATGATACACCATAATTAAACGCACGCATGAGCACATGCGCGACCCTACCCATAGCGGAGGGTCCAAACCCGTGGGTTCTGGCTAGCCCACCGGTTCTGCGTTCGATGAAGCTTTAATGGACTGAAAGCAAAAACATCAGTTAATACAAGATACAAGAAGACTCATCTGAGAAGGTAATATTTCTCTACAGAAGAGTAACGAATGAGAAATATTTGGGTGTTTACTATTTCAGTTATCGCAAAGAACAAGAAGGGTATCATTACAAATTACACGCAAAACGCATGCACTTATGTATGTACGAACTTAAGTAGACCAGACCTATTTTTTACTTTCACTTGCAATCCCCTATGGAGCGAATTAACCAATGAATTAATGCCGGGACAAAAAAGTACTGACAGACACGGTTAATTTGCTAGAGAGTTTAGATTAAAAGTACAAAAATTAATTAATATAACAAGGGGTAAGATCTTCAGAGTGATACGAATTAAAGAGTAATTAAGGCCCATCTAAATGGATGAGTTAATAAGCGGAGAGCGATATTCAGGATCCTAAGTGAAATAAATAATTGTATGAATAGTACGAAAATAGTTCACGGTCCCTGCGGAGCACGAAATCTTGAACCGCCTTGCATGAAAGATAGAAAATGTAAAAATGCAAAGAAATTTCCTAAATAGCTGTTAAAAGACACTGTAGACAATGACAATGACTACCCGTTATACAGACGCAGAGTATCGAAGATAGTGGCCCAAGTTGCAACTATAGGCTTGATCTGGAGCGTACGAAATAGTAGTGAGATCGACCACTATTCACACATTTCATGTAAAATTTTTGATGTTCACATTAGTGTTGTTATGTAGTTAGCAGTCAAATGTATATACAAGTATATAAATAAAGCGATATCAATAAGGCGATATTTAATGTCAGGAATGAACTTGGAGTGGATCCCCTAAATGATATACATAATTAAAAGCAGGACCTTGTGCCGTAATGAGGCAGCGTGGCGGCTGCTTTCTTTAACATGAAATATATTAAACAGTAACCCACCTTGCCCTGCACTTAGAAAATGGAGAGCGCATTTATTTAACGAGAAAAATTCCCAAAAAGAGTATCAACACCGCCTAAGACAACATTAACAACTTTATCAAACCGATCTCTTTGTACAAGTGTTGTTATATGTCGAAGTCTCACGTTTTAGTACCTGGAACACGTCTTACATAGGATATAAATGCACGGCGCGCCTGCTCAAAATTGGACCGGAATTGAAATTATCTGATTCACTATATGTTCACCGGCATACTTTTATTGAGGTTAGCTTAAAGTTCCAGTGTACGTACTTTGTCTGTGGTCAGCGTTGCCTCGGGTTCCTCTTACTATCTTTTAATTGTGGACCTGTTACTTATTTTTCCGTGCACTCGGAATGTGTCATGTATGATAAACAATTCATTATTAGTTCCCTCTGACCACGCGGGCGAAGCCGCGCGTAACGACTGGAATGCCCTATATTTATTTTGTGTTATGAAAATGTTTGTTTATCTTCATCGCATGATATATCTTTTAATTTCGTGTATTTTTGTCAGCATAAAAAGTTTGTGAAATCATTGAAGACTGAAAAGCTAAGATTTGGAAAATATTGGCGCCACCCAAAAAATAAAGTTCAGGTAAATATTTATAAAATCAAATTAATATTTTACAATTAATTACATTCATTCAATAAGGCAGTGACTAGGCCCTGGATTTAAGATCCTGGACGTGCCTTGATAATTGTCTTGTGGACTGGATTTCTTTGGTCTAAAAGTCACCATAGCGATGCTATAGGGTGTCGGACTATAAATTGATGAGCGCGTCCTGAACGTATAATTTCTATGGAAAAGGCTGCTTAAAAGTTTGTATGTAAAATGTGATTTACAGCAATCATATTTTACATACACATCCACGTTGGGAATTCTTAACTACTAAATAAGTTATGAAGTATTTCCATTCATATTTCTGGATCCCTAATTGTATCCCAAAAAATAAAACTTAAAAAAAATATTTCGAAGACATGTGAAGTCCACCAATACGAAGTGGGGCCGCGTGGTGGACTATGCCCTGATACCCTTTGTACAGAGGAGGCCTTTGCCCTGCAGTAGGACATGTATGGGCTGATACTTTACTTTTTTTAATTGTATCTATAAAATAAATTAATAGTTATCTGATAAATTGTAATCGAATACTTTTTTGTAAAAGTTTTTATTATGTACATACAAAGTAAGTAAAGAAAATAGGAAGAAAAGAGGTTACCAGAACAAGGTCACCGTTGTCAATTTAGGTTTTTGTCTATGATTGTAGTTCATTTTAAAAGTAAAATGTAGAGGGAAATAGGGAATAGATTTAATCTTACGAAATATTTCATAATACATATTATGTTTCACTTTACAGCGTCAATCTGGCTATGCAAATTATGATGATGACTACCACTCTGTGAGTATTAGAATATATTTCGGCACTAAATGAGACAGAGCATAAAAATTATGACCATATTCATTTACGGTAATAGTCGACATAATTGAGACTTTATTTGGCTCAAGTCGGGTCATAAGTTCTAACTCATGTTTATTGTGAAATAATTTTGTTTTTTGTTGTTTGTTTGTTCATGTTTGTTTTTACGATAATATTAATATATCAATTTACTAAAACATGGATTCCTATGCTAAGTGAAGCTCAAGCAAAATAAAAATTTATTTTCTGAAAAACTTTTAAATATTTACACGAATTTTTTATCTCTTTCTATTATACGATACGTCTAATTAATATGACCATGTGTATTGAAAAAGATTGAGTGCAATGTAACGAGATGAGATAAAATTATGGCGCTGAATAAAGAATTGGGTTAGCTGTATCTTTACTCTGAAAAGGTAAAGCTGATCATAGGGTTAATAATGCACATGATCTAAGTAGTGAAAGTTTTGTAGAGGTTGCAATTAATACAGTCGGCAATCTTCCGGGTCACAGATCGCATTCTTAACTTCAATAATCTGTAGCCGACATTCCTATCACATCTATAAAAGTGGTTCGTTAATTCTTATAAAAATTGTACCGTTTTAAACTACTTATAATTATAAATGAAAAGTATCTTGGAATAAAAAAAGTATCTTGTAATAAAAAGTGTGTATGTGTGTACTTTGATACGCACTTAAGAAGTTACACTTCTTTAGACTAACTTCCCCTGTTATTACTACATTCATTTCTATACAGCCATTACTCTTTGTTTCTGAAAATATATTAAATGCCATTGATAACGATTATAACTTGGCATTATAGGTATATGTTAAAATGATTTTATTGGTTACCAATTTCATCATGTCGCTTTTGGGGGTCGCTGTGCGCGCACAACATAGAAATTTTACTCTCATATCTTTTCCCATACGGGCAAAAAGAAGTATAACCTCAAAAATAGATTATAAGTTTAAATAATTGTCTCTTACGGATAAAATAAGGTTCTTTTAAAACATAATTGGAATGCAACATTTTACTTACAGATATCCGAGTCATTCTTTTATAAAGATTAGTCATTATTAATTTGTTTCGTCTTCAATCTTTATTCCGTATTCCAAGATGTCAATTCCTCAATGCATCGGTATCAATATCAGTGGAAATAAAATTGATTTGCGGCAATGTTAAAACTTTTTTATTTTTTCATCAACTTATAAAATCCTTGGATCCTTATTAGATGAATCCAGTATCTTAATTGACAAAAGCCTATAAAGTTTGTGATCCTATGAAGCTCGTTGAAACAGTCACTGGAAGTCATGTTACATATACGAACGAAATATTATAAAAGCGAATTTACATATTGTGTACACTAAGCTGTAAAATTTTATATAATTCTTTGTATCAAATCAGATCAAGATCGCAAACTGCGATAATATATCAAACTACAGGAGGACACCATTATCCCCTTTTCTCATTGACTTGAGATAATCATTAGAAACAATGCGCCTAAGCGTCACTTTATGCAAAGGGAGGTCAGAGATAAATATAATTGAAAACCAGATTAATCATAATTGAAAACCTAGGTCTAAACACCAAACCATCACAGCTTATTTAATTAATAACATAGGAAATACCTATATTATAAAGTAGTAGTAGGAAATACCTAAATATAAAGTTTTAACACAATTTGTATGTTTCGTTTTGATGACTTCACTCGCAGTATAATAAAAATGTATCTAAAAACTAATATCATTTAGAAATGAAGATCAAGTAAAATGTGAATCTGTATTGATAAAAGTTCAGATAAATGAAATTGTGAAGAAACACAAAGTGAAATTTAACGTATAACTAGATATTTGTTGAGACGAGATGGCTGAGTAGGGCCCTCACAATTCTGTGACTGCCCTCTTACCATTGGGAGATGGTAATAAATAGAGGCGAAATAATTGAGCTCTGGTAAAAGAGTGCGTCTCAAAAAATAATAAGAAATTCAAAATGAATGAAGTAAAGAAAATATTTGAAGTAGGTTTGGTAGAACACCACAAAAATGGACGAACAAGTCACGCAAATTAAATTGATTAGAAAATGTATAATGTTCATCACATAATCGACAATGTTTCTGACCGTTTTATTACAAATGTAACAGGATTCGATCCAAGTTGTATGAATAATAAGACTCGCATACCGTTAATTTTAATTGCACGCGTATCTGTTTTAATTAATTTTTTTTATTAAAGTACAATTCAGTAATTTAATTCTCTTCGTCGAACCAAACATAGCATTTATAATTGCCAGAAAAGTGTACGTGCATGGTGTAATTTTGTTTTAGAAAAACCCATTACATTGTGAATAAAATCCGATTCAAGGGGAGGTTTTTCTGACAAAATGTTTTAGCTCGTGAGAAAATACGTAAGGTTTTCTTTTGCACTAAAAATAATTTGGGGTATCCACAACGACAAAAAAATTGTGTTCAATGTTTGTCTTTATATAAAAAAATTCTTGTTTACATGTTAGAAACTGATAATTGAAATTATTTAAGTACAAGGTTTTACTTGCGGGTATCCGAGTTGGGATATGTATGATGTTGGGATATGTATGATATGTATGTATGAGAATAAGTGTAAATTCCTGCTGCAATAGAGATTAGTTATGATTAATTACTTTCTTCTTCAAGTCACCATTGTGTATTGACATGCAATTGTGTGTGACGGTATAACGCCATCTGTATAAATGAAAATAAAATTAATTTGCTTCAATTTCCACGCTTTTTTATTTTTTTTGATCACATTAAAAATCACAGGATTTTGGTAAGAACGATACTCAGCCTCTTAATCGATAGAGGCTATGTATAACACATCAGAATACCCCCACCTAAAAGGTATGTGACCGATGAAACCGATCAGGTAAACTATCAATTGGCTACCGAATCCAATCTAAGCTATACCGCGAAAAATTGTTACATATTTTTCTCTTTATTATATTTACCAAGAATAGACTTCACTTAAGCAGAAATATTTATATTTAATACTAAATATTCATATAATATATACTTACACTTTATAATTTATAGAATTGCTTAAAATACTACGTATATATAGGTCACACTTAAGTTTCCGGAACTGTCCACTTACATAAACAATATTTAAAAGGTTATTACATCATTTCAATGTCATCAAGTACATGTATCCGATCAAAATACAACAAGTATATGATATATACTTGATAATATATAAAATAACTTTAATAGATAAGGGCGGTGACAATAAAACAATTGCCATACAATGGATTGGCGCTAAGTTACGAAATGTTCTATAACCTATACTTTTTATAAAAAAAATTCGCAAATTGCAAGCTCCTATGATAAAAAAAATCCAATACTGTCGACTATATCATTTAAACGGAAGTCGATATTTGTGACTTATGGATCAAAAGGACACTTATAATATTTCAATATTTATCATTTAAACGGTAGTCAATATTAAACACTTATGAATTAAGAGGGAATTTCAAATATATGAAAATATCATTATGTGGAATCAAATTTTGTAGATTAATTTAGTTTTACTTTTCATCCTGCGGCTGTGGTCATATTGCAAAAGTTTAACGCAGTTGATTTTTTTTCTTGTTCTGTACAATACTTAGGTGCTCGACTGTGGCAAGATAGATTCAAAAGAATAATGATAAAGCCCATATTATCATATTATGTTCATTCTAACATAGTTCCCATCTATCGACGTAGCCTGCCTTTAACGGTGTTGGATCGATGAAATTGTTGAAGTTTACACGTCATCCTATTTAGTTTAACTTACATTAATCGTTGCTAAAATCACTTTATGACCAATATAAAATTTTTCATTAAATTCTTCCTATCAAACATTGTTTTTATAATTGCTCAATTACTCTTCAAACTGTGCATCGTGTCCAATTCACATACTTGTTATTTAAGTCAATTTTTCGTACTTCTATCGCGTTATCAATAGTAGCAATTGGAAATTCTAATCGCGGGGTAAATTTTCGTATTTAAGGAATTTCATAAAAAGTATGATGATGTCACCTACGTTGGGTCTCCTTTTAATTCTTTTCATTTCTGGACTTTTACGCGAATCACAGGCAAGTTATTATTATTATTTTAAACATTGAATCATCATACTACATACATACTTTGTTTATATGCAGGACGTGCACAAACTTGATCAGAACAAACTGACGCCCGGTTTCTGCAACACTGATCATTGTAGAAAATGTGGGTCATCTCTTTGAATTGATTAGAATGACCTTCTTAATGATCAGAATGATGAATTCAAAGAATTTAACCAAAAAAAAAAAAACAATGTAGATAAAAGACTTTGAGATTGTCGTCGGTGTGGCAGTCAGCCGTTTAGCTCAGTGGCTAGAGCGTCAGGCCGTGAATGCCGAAGACGTGGGTTCGATTCCCACAGCGGCGACAATCTGTTCGTACTTTTGTCTAAAAATTTAACATCCTTTTGGCAACTTAAATAACATCTGAAAAGCTATTTGACAGTTGATTAGTTAACTTCTACGATGATCAGATAGTCTTTCAGAAACCGGGCGTTAGTCTATCAAAATAGGTTAATGAGAATTTTGATGAATCCGTGGCACAGTTGCCAAAATTATTGGTTGGCAAAGCAAGCTGGCGGTTCGCCTGACGTTAAGTGATATCCGCCGCCCATACATATTTTGCATATTTTATTCCTTACTAAATAATTTCGATGTTTCAGGCGTTCCACAACTACTCATTTTTTAGGGTTCCGTACCCAAGGGTAAAACGGGATCCTATTACTAAGACTCCGCTGTCTGTCTGTCTGTCCGTCTGTCACCGGGTTGTGTCTCATGTACCGTGATAGTTAGACAGTTGAAATTTTCAAAGATTTTGTATTTCTTTTGGCACTCAACTACTAAAAAACAGAACAAAATATTTCAGTTGGGACTTTTTTCTTTCCGGTTTTTATAGAATCGGGTACGGAACCCTTCCCGCCCGAGTTCGGTTCGCACTTAGCCGGCTTTTTTGTCTACTTTGATAAAGTTTTTGCTTTCACTTCACCAAATAAACCTTTCAATTTGATTTTTACAACATAAACAGTATGCAAAAGCGTTGAAGCTCAAATTACACGGATATAACAGATCAATCATACATAATCCAGAAAGTAAATTTGTGGTGAGTAATTAAAAAATATGTAAAATAATGTAAAAATAGTATTAATAATGTATTTCTCTTGATGTTACTACATAGAACTTAAATACAACGTTAGAGTTCTTTTATGACCCTTCCATATTTTAGATTTCTTATGTGTAAAAGCCTCCACCACTCTATGCATTAATGTTTTTTTCTTTTTCTTTCTTTTCTGTACGACGAATGGATGAGCACAAAACGTATTCGAAATTAATGACCTCATTAAAACGTAGTGACCAGAAGCTACCTCTGTATCATTTCTTCGGGTTAAACAGGGTTCGTCAGTGTTACATATAATACATTTCTATAAATACAAGGATAAACTTGAACCTTATCTATATTTCCACGCTGGGAATTTTTTTTGTTGAAACTTGAATTCAAAGGAACTCCCCTGGAGTTCCCTGGAGTTCAAGGATAAAACCTCAAAATCAAATTGAAAATATTTGAAATCGGTTTAGTTCTTTGTTAATAAAAAATATTTTTTTTGCCTAGGACATGTTTTGAAAACAATAGTGCACTATGATGTATACGGTTAAGATTATAACATATTTTTTGGTGCTTTTAAAGTTATGTAAAAAAAAAAGATTAAAAGAGAAAAAAAAATTTTTGTTATTACTTCGAAAATATGCAGGTTTCCTCACGATGTTTTCCTTCACCGCTGAGCACGAGATAATTCGGCACCTAAAATTAACATTTTCGTTGGTGCCGGCACCGGGGAACGAACTCAGGTTGCTCGAGTATGTTGAATTACAGGCGAGCGCACTGAGCTATCGCGGCTAAAGTTATTAAGTATCTATATAAGTATTTTGTTAAAAAAGGTTTGATGGATCTTTTTGATGACATACAGCGTCTTAATACATTTTGTTTACATAAAAAATTTTACACTACAGCGTCCAAGTATCAATGTGAGTACCTCCTTATTTTTTATACATTGTATCGGGAAATCATAAATATATATAAATTTATAAAAATAAATTTATATTCAAAAATAATTTTTATATAAGGCGTTCAAAGCCTAATCTCAAATTTATTTAGCCCAATGGTTTGGAAAAATATTAGCAGGTGCCAGTCAGATTATTTTAGTAGCGATCTTTAATTTTTTGTCATATTGATCAAGATTAGATACTTACTTTAATTTGTTCCACCATGTAACTGTTGCTACGTCTTTAAAAAAAAGAAAACTAAAAATATTTACGTACTTTTCAGATACTAATAGAATTAGGGCAAGTAATGAATTCTTTTTAACACAACTATTTTATCTTGTTTATTATGGGGATGTGGGGCCACCACCACTGCATCAACGGTGCAGCCCCGCCGAGTCGCGGAGGATATGGAGGGCGGCCAAACGCAATACCGGCAGTCCTTTTCCCCTGTGATTCCTCCTCGGTAGCAGAAGACAGGGAGAGTGGCTCATCCTCTACCACCCTCAACCTGTCCCTTGCACCCTCCAGCACGCATCCAGAGTAGGCTCAATGAGTCCATTCGGAGCGCTCCTCTCGGCCAGCCTTATACTACAGGTCGGCCCAGAGTGGGATCCTCTGAGCTTCGCCGTCAACCCGGGAACCCAGTCGGAGCGGCTGATAGCGAGCCCTGGGGTGGCAGATGTGGGATTAACTGCTGCCCCGTAGAGGAATCGAGAGGGGCCCCGTGTACATTGCCCCCATACGGCACCATGTGGCTGGACCGTGTGTCCCGAGTGACATTCAATTACCTACGTCATAGTTAAACGCACGCATGGGCACATGCGCGGCCCTACCCACAGCGGAGGGCCCAAACCCGTGGGTTCTGGCTAGCCCACCGGTTCTGCGTCAGATGAAGCTTTAATAGTCTCGGGACTGAAAGCAAAAACATCAGTTAGTACAAACAAAATTACCTACGAAATGGCACAGCGATACCAACACAGGTTTCGTATTTGACTTATCTGCTGATAATTTCATGTTGCAAAGATCCAAACACCGTTGGACATATTCATTCGACTAACCTTTATTCACTGTGAAGATTTTTTTGCTTATCGTCCACAAGTAAATGTTAATTCATTTTAATTGATTGATTTTTTTTTATAGCGAAAAACGAAAAGTGCGTGGAAGTATAAAGCCAAACAATAGGCCTAGAAAAGTGGTTCAGGTGAGAAATTTAATATGTTCCATTTTAATTTTAATTATAGTAGTGTTTATTTTATATTTGTATATGTAAATTTTAATTTTAATTATAGTAGTGTTTATTTTATATTTGTATATGTAAATTTTAATTTTAATTATAGTAGTGTTTATTTTATATTTGTATATGTCCATTTTAATTTTAATAAAGTAGTCCATTTTAATTTTAAGTATTCTGTTGTTCGACTTAGGTTTTAGTTTTAGACTGCTAATTTTATCTCATTCTACGTATGTGCAGTGAGATGTTACGTTGTATGATATAAATGTAGACACATTCATAATGTTACCACGTAAACGATAATTTAAGTAGAAAGTGAATTTGCGGCGCCTACCACCGTTTTTAGATTTGGTCCATCATCAAAGAAACATAAATTACGATATTTTTTATGTTTATTGGTCATGTCTGCACTATATAGGGTGGCTTTTCTAAGTGTATTCATTTTTTTTAATTAAATTCTAGACATAAATAGTGTTATATTAAAAATGATAAATATTTAAAATCACTCGTAAGTAACTCGGCGATGATTACATATAGAAAATATAAAATCACCCTCTTCACCAATCCGCAGTGGGGCCGCGTGGTGGACTATGTTCTAATACACTCTGTACAGAGGAAGCCTTTGCCCAGCAGTGGGTCATGTATAGTCTGATACTTAACTTTTACTTTTATTTAGATAACTTTAAAAGTACCAAAAATATGTGTACCAAAAATAAGTATTTAACGGTGGTAGAGCCACGCAGCAGCCTCGGCTGTTGCACGAATGGGCAGGCTCGTCCGGATAAGTACCACGACCTCACAGAAGACCGGCGTAAAGTGGAAGTATGACAAATACTTCCACTTTAGGCGGAACCCAATTTCCAAAAAGGTTGTCAACGCATCTGCAAACTCTCGGGTGTAGCAGATGTCTATGGGCGGCGGTATTCACTTAACATCAGGTGAACCGTCTGCTCGTTTGGCAACTTTTCACATAAAAAAAATAATAATAATAATACGTTTTGTGCTCAGCCATTCGCCGTACAGAAAAGATAGAAAAAGCAAGAAAGTTAATGCATAGAGTAGTGGAGGCTTTTACACATAAGAAATCTAAAATATGGAATGTCTATCCAAAAGAACTCTAAAGGTGCATTTAAGTTCTATGTAGTAACATCAAGAGAAATACAGTATTCTTAGAAATAGAAAGGATAATTGATTTTGTAAAAAGAACTTAGTGGCCAGTAAGCCAAACTACGTAGAGTTTAATTACAGTGCTAAGTTACCGACACGATCGTTATTAATTCGAGTAGAGCTTCCGGACGCTACAACGGCTGACGAGAAAGTCCCCCGAACACTGCGAGCGCTGTTTCTTATACAGACCGTTGCAGTGTGCCCTCCTTTTTTTTTTGGAGTGGTCAGGCTCAAGGGTCCCCGAGAGGGGGACCTCGGGTTGGGGGGAATTTCTAGATCTAACATTAATACAACTTCGGAAAGCGTTGGCGCTGGGAGAAGAAGAGGCGGTAGAAACTTCAGGAACGCTTCTATGATTAACTGGGGAGAATCTGCCAGGTACATGGCGGACTCTCTCACCGACTAGACGAAATGCAGATCTACGAAACATTTTTATACGTTAGAAAATAGTAAATGCTTGGGTGTGATAAAAGTTTCTTAATTGAATTCCCGTGTGATATTTAAAGAACACAACAATTCAGAATACATCAACTGATCTAAAATAATGAAGGTTACTTCAAAATGTAAAGAATTAAATAAAACATTAGCACACAGATATCGCGTATTGTCAAAGTCGCAAGTCGCTGACCATTTAAGTTTTGAAATAGTATCTCTGATGGCGATCTTTACTAAGCAAGGGCCTTTGGAATAATTTTTCATTAGATTTATCATTACTGTGTAATGAAGATGTGTTTTTTGTCTTTTAACAATCACTTAACAAAATGAATATCAGCCTAGAACACGAAGAACAATGTACAAGTGAAAAATTAAAATGGAAGCAATGGAAGCGGGTCGCTAAAAAGGGCCCAAAAATATGTTTCGGGGCAGTTCTAGCATTAAGACATTATAACACCTAGTAATAAAATATATCTTGTTCAATGTAATAGTCACAAGGAGTCTCATCTGTGATTTGAGTTCTGTTTGAATTCAAATATATGTTGCCTAAGTGTTGTTCGTATTTTGAATTTCTGACGTATGAAAATCAACAATTTTTAAAATAATTTGTTAATACAGAATAAAGTAACAAATATTTTTCACTTACAGGGTCCAAATTCTAGAGTAAGTCCCCATGTTTTTAATTCTAAGAAAACAACGGAAAAATTGACATGATTTTTTTAAAGCTGATAGTTTTAGGTCAGAAGAGTGACACAGTCCAGGTTTCACCCCGAAAAAATCATATTTCAACAGAAAACGATGTTTTACTATCATAAAAAATATTTTTGACTTCGTACTTCTTTTACGTTGAAAGAAAGTGGCATGAAAAGAATTTTCATAAGGTGATTTACATTTTTCAGTAAAAGAGAGGCATACTACAGCGCCTTTTTAAAAAAAGAAACCATATTATTAGAATTACAAAAATACGTAAATTAAAGAATTATGAAAAGGGGATATTTAGTAGGTTTTTAGGACCTTTCCAGAATCACGATCACGTTCGCGCGTGTCTGGTCCGTTCTAGGAAGGAACTTTCTGGAATAGTCTGGGACTCGTTTCGACCCATATAAAAAGTCGCAAGGAGGCGAGCCAGTTCAGTTCAGTTTGAGCTTTCTTCGAGGCGACTTCGGAGTGACAAGTGCGATATAGTGATCAAGAGCGATACCAGTGAAACCTTTAACTTGACTAGACCTAGGACATCGTTAGTGCTTAGTGTTTGGACCTAGTGCTAGTGAATAAAGTCTTCAAAAGAGTCAGCAAGTCTTTCTCTCCAAATCCTTCGAACCCTAACACGTAACATTATTTATAATCACCCTTATTACAGATAGCTAGATCTCTAGATCTGTGACTGTAACTGAACTCGCTTCTTAATGAAAATTATTTTGTTTGTATAGAATAAACAAAAAAATATTTTTCACTTACAGAGTATAAGCCACGGAGTAAGTCCCCATGTTTTAATATTAAGAAAGCAACAGATTGACATGTTTTTTAAAGTTGATAGTTTTAAGTCAGAAGAGTGATATAGTCCACTTTTTATCCTGAAAAAACATCATATTTCAACAAAACGATGTTTTAATATCATAACAAAAATTCTTGATACCTTCCGCCTTTACGTCGAAAAAAATCAATTGCTTGACAAAACTTTTCTGTTGAAATCGGGCCATTTGTATGTAACGCGTAGCGATGTGTTTTGCGGTTAACACTCAAGAACAGTAATCGCACCGCCCATCATTCTATAGTGAATAAGGTACTTATACCCCTTTGCTTTACAGTCTCCAAGCATCGTGGTAAGCCCCCATCTTTATTTTTTAAAGAAATTCGTTAACTAATGGTACAATACAGTAAATATGGTTGGGGAAAATAAGCAGGCGCTAGTTAAATATAATTTTGGTATAGACCTTTTCTTGATTACTGGCTATATAGCTCGAAGAACCGATAACCAATGGTCATCGTAGTGTAGGGCGACCCCCAATAGATTTCGTGTCGACCTGTGCAAGTGTGCAGGACGTCGTAGGATGCAGGTGGCATCGTGCTTTAAGGCAATCTGTGGGAGAGGCTTATCTTTAGAACTGGAGTCAAGCAGGCCGAAATGCGGATGGTGATGAAGAATTTTAATTTATTTGAAACTAAGCAACTTTCAAGATCAGAGCCTATTCTTAACTTGAAGGACGGTAACCCTTCTTCAGTTTCTGTGATGTTACGAATGCTCATCGCGCGCAGTGATCACCCACTGTCTGTGTACTGCTTTTTAATTATTTTCTTCCTTTTGATATTCAAAAGGAAGAAAAAGGTAGTAATTTTTTTTTATAAAATAATAGTAATACTGTAAACTTTCAGGTTACTATAGGTTAAGGTGAGTATAAAAATAATTATGATTCCCGAAACAGATGTTAAATGTAATACAATGTCTACTGTGTTAAGGTTTAAATATGATAAATCTTTACTACGCAACGGATCTACCGTTGTGTAGTAAAGATAAAATCCGGAAAGATCTAAGCATACATAGACAGGCAGACAGCGGAACGACTTTGTTTAATACTATGTAGTGATTATTTACTGTTTAATAATCATTAAGATATTTACTTCTCAAGCCCTGAATTGTTTATACTGTGACGTCCTTTGCTATTCACAAAACCATCTTCGTCATTGGATATGAAATCGGCTTACGATGATTTAAAGCACCTCTTTTGGGATTTTTTTTGAATTCTTACATGTTTTAACAACAACGATAAGTTTTGGCCATTTATATATATATATATATATATATATATATATATATATTTTGCTAAAGGCCGGAAATACTTTCGATTCGCAACTATGATTTTTTTTGTGATTATCATTAAACATCGTGAATCACACACTTATGATCTAATTACAAGATGACATCACCAATCTCCTCCTCAAACTTTCAGATATCAACAGAAAGATTGAGTCGTAGTGTATTCTTTTTATTGAAATTCATATTTATTTATGATCAATTATTTTATGTTTTATTTAGATGAAGCGCTTATCGTGTTTTCAAGAAAGTTCAAGGGAAAGTTTCCTGAAGTCTTAAATATATTTTTCTAAGTATGGTCTTAAAAGTTTTAAGTACCACTAACGACATGCAATAAAATATATCCTCATATTTGTATGATTTCATTTCTTTTTTCATATCGTTTATCAAGATATGTTAATAAATACTACTCGTGAGATATGGCTATCTCACAACTTTTCATTCGATGAAGTGTTACTTACTAGTCTATCAAATGAAATGAATATTAAATTTATTAAAATGTGTAGATAAACTGTTAAATGGGAGGCCTATGTTCAGCAGCGGACTAAAACAGGCTGAAAGGATGATGATGAAACTGTTAAAAACTTTATTCGTTGCTTAAAAATTTTAACACATGTATTAAATTTGCCATTGAAAATGACCACTGAAACGGAATTTTATTTAATAATTAATTTAACTTTTAGACAACTCGTGCAACAAAAAAATTAAATAATACTAAATCTAATATAATAAAATCTTCAGAACCTAACCCAGTGTTTCTCCAACCTTTTTTGTTCCATGCCGCATCTAAGCTTTTCCAAAATTCTTATGCCGTCTTTGGGTGAAATCCTGCTATTATATTTAAAGATTAATCCCAAATTAAAACCCATTTAATTAGGTTCTAAGTACACTTTACGGAGACACCGAAAATTGTGCAATATATGGGCAAATTATATAACATTTACAAATATGTAAAGGTAAATTTCGAAGCACACGTGTATATGATAAATATAATAAACTATCCCCTAACTTATAGGTCATAATTTATTATAAAGTGAAAAATAATTGTTTATACGCTACAATTAACAGTAAATGTTGGTCGACAGGACAGGACTGAAATAACATCCCATAATCATAGTTTAACGGTGGTAGGGCCACGCAACAGTGTTCGCTGTTGCACGAATGGGCAGGTCCGTCCGGGTTAGTACCACGACCTCACAGAAGACCGGCGTAAAGTAGAAGTGTTGCACTTCTGCGTTTCGTCTGGTGAGTGAGGTAGCCGGGGCCCACATTATTAAGAGGTGGCAACGCATCTGCAACCCTACGAGTGTTGCAAATGTCCATGGGCAGGCGGTTATCACTTAACATCAGGTGAACCGCCAACTCGTTTGCCACTTCCTCACATAAAAAAAAAAAAATCAAAAAATGCCTTAAGTTTAGGTGTAAACAATTTTATTTAAATAAAATTAACAAATAAATAAAAGCTTGCGCAAGATTTCTTATGGTAACTGTGGTAGGGCCAACGCAATGGTGTTCAATGTTGCACGAATGGGCAGGATTGTCCGGGGCTATTTATTTAAAGGTTGCAACGCATTCCATGTCCACGGGCGGCGCCTATTACTTAACATCAGGTGAACCGCTACCTCGTTTGCCACATTTTCACATAAAAAAATGAAATAAAAGCTAGCACAAAATTTCTTAGGGAAACTTTACAAATGACTAATTCTCACCAGTTTAAAAAAATAGGTAGGCTTATCAAATCACCAATCAATTATAAAATATACGTAGGCTTAAGGTAAGTATTACAATTTGCTTCGTAAAAATAACTTTGGTATATTTTAATACAAACTCGCACCGGCTGAGAAAGAATGAGTGTAATGTAGCCAGACGTGGTATGAATGCAGAATGAAACACGAATCAGTTTCTAGCTAATGCTATCTAAATATTGTCCCGTGTGTCTATCTAAATCTAAATGGTATCTAAAAAATGGTATCTGTCTATCTAAATGGTATCCTGTGACGAAAGTGTTCCCATAGACAGAGCCCATAAAATCCTAATAATTAAGCTGAACAGAGAGCAAAAAAACAAATTGACAATTAAAAATATTAAATTAAATATATTTTTACTTACAGCCGGCCAGATCAGAGCATTGACTACGAAGAATAGGCGTACAGTAATTATTTAATAAATATTACTCTGTAGTTATTAAGTTGTTTACCTCTCCATCTCGGTTCAGAATCCTTTGCCGAAGCCTTAATGCCAGCGTCAAATAAATCTGTTTTTCGGTAATTCGTGGTTAGGCATCTATAAACCTTTGTCACTTTTTAAATTATAATTTTTGCGGTTGATCGAGGCAGAAAGTGCTTATTGAATTTTGTAATCTTACAGTACCGAAGTTTTTTTTTATGTGAAAAGTTGCCAAGCGAGCACGTGGTTCACCTGATGTTAAGTGAATACCACCGCCCATGGACATCTGCTACACCCGAGGGTTTGCAGATGCGATGGCAACCTTTTGAAAATTGGACTCCGGCTACCTCACTCGCCAGACGAAACGTGTGTTCTGTGAGGTCGTGGTACTTACCCGAACGAGCCTGCCCAATCGTGCCACAGCCGCGGCTGCTGCGTGGCCCTACCACCGTGAATAAGACTAATGTCCGTTTTCATCATCGATCAATTCATTAAATAAGGAAACTAATATGGATATTTTTGACAACAATAAATTCAGACGTACAATAAAACTGTATCATGTTATAAATTCTTACTATCGTCACCATTCAATATATATATATATATTTTTGTAACATATTTTTTTAGTAATATTCTTTATATTATAGTTCATTTTTATTTTTACTGTATTTTAGTTTAATGTTTATATTTTATTATAATTTTCGTATTTCACCTTTAGTTTTGTAACAATTTGTGTCTCAACTGTCTCTTAAAAGTAGTTTTTACGCGTAATTAATGTTCAACTCATCACTTTTTTGTGAACCATGATTATTTATTCGGTTTCGATATGTACTTCGTTGCTGATAAATAAATAAATAAAAAACATCCTAAAAAAGACGCTTAAGACTTTAAGTCACACTTAAGCGGTGGTGAAAACGAAACTAGCACTCAAATTTTTTTTAGGTGTCCCTTAAAGTTAGGGATCGATGGTGAAAACGGGCCTAAGCGTTCAATCGTATGCGAAATATTATGTTATTAGTTGCACTTTTAGGTCTAGTCTCCCATTTCTATAACCAATCCTTCGAGATCAGTTTGAAGGAATTTGGTTAGTGGTTGTAAATAATTTGTTTGATAAAGTAATTTGTATTTTTTGGAAATAAAACAAAATAAAAAATAAAATAAAAAAAAGTTTTGCTGCGTAGAAGCGAGGAGTGTCATCCTCGAAAAACGGAATGACATTGCTTAAACGGCGAAGAGCTGTGGTGAGAGACAAGATTATTAAGAAACGCACCACATATAAGACGAGACGACATTGGAAATACTGTCCTCGTATTGTTAGAGAGAGAGCGTTTCGACGAAAGGACACTAATAGTATAAACGAGTTCATCTGGAACGTGGACCACGAACACGTTGTAAAGTTATCACCCTTCGCCAAGGACATGTAGAATGTGGTTGCGTTATCGAAGAAGCACCAGTTCTTTCTTATCTGGTGGCTTTTTTATTTCTGTCAAGCGGTGGAAATTGCTCGGGGCAAGGGTATAACGGCAGCTGTGTTGCTCTGTGGAAATGAGGTTGTTACATATCTTGATAAACGATATGAAAAAAGAAATGAAATCATACAAATATGAGGATAAATTTTATTGCATGTCGTTAGTGGAACATAAAACTTTTAACACCATACTTAGGAAAATATATTTAACACTTCAGAAAACTTTCCCTTGAACTTTCTTGAAAACACGATGAGCGCTTCATCTAAATAAAACATAAAATTATTGATTATAAATAAATATGAATTTCAATAAAAAGAATACACTACGACTCAAGATTTCTGTTGATATCTGAAAGTTTGAGGAGGAGATTGGTGATTTCATCTTGTAACTAGATCATATGTGTGTGGTTCACGGTGTTTAACGATAATCACAAAAAAATCATAGTTGCCAATCGAAAGTATTTCCGTCCTTTAGCAATATATATATATATATATATATATATATATATATATATATATATATATATATATATATATATATATATATAAATATATATGAAATGGCCAAAACTTATCGTTGTTGTTAAAACATGTAAGAATTCTAAAAAAAAAAACGCAAAAGAGGTGCTTTAAATCATCGTAAACCAATTTCATATCCAATGACGAAGATGATTTTGTGAATAGCAAAGGACGTCACAGTATAAAGAATTCAGGGTTGGAGAAGTAAATATCTTAATGTTTATTAAACAGTAAATTATCACAACATAGTATTAAACAAAGTCATTCCGCTGTCTGTCTGTCTCTATGTATGCTTAGATCTTCTCGGATTTTATCTTTACTGCACAACGGTAGATCCGTTTTTCCAAGATTTATCATATTTATACCTTAACACAGTAGACATTGTATTACATTTAACATCTGTATCGGGAATCATAATTATTTTATACTCACTTTAACCTATAGTAACCTGAAAGTTTACAGTATTACTATTATTTTATAAAAAAAACATTACTACCTTTTTTTTTCCTTTTGAATATCAAAAGAAAGAAAATAATTAAAAGAGCAGTACACACATAGTGGGTGATCCCCGTGCGATGAGCATTCGTAACATCACAGAAACTGAAGAAGCGTTACCCTCAAGTTAAGAAAAGGCTCTGATCTTGAAGGTTGATAGATGTGGGTAGAAGTGAATAAAGTAACACATGTTTTGTTCTCTGTTAAAAATTTTGAATAAATAATTAATTACTGCTTTTAATGTCTAACAAATACATGTAACATTTCATCTGCCTACCAGTATTAAATTCCCTTACTATTTTTTCACAACTTCATCTTTTTTTTGACACTACAACAAAATCACCATGGAAGCAATCAAAGGTTCACTGTCAGCCATGTCAGAAATGTTCAACGCACGTATGAATGAATTCCAACAGGATTTACAGAAGACCAGCCCAAATGTAGCCTCCACATCTGCATTATCAGCTGAGTTTTCTTCTTTTAGAATGTTTATATTGGCCGCTCTTGAGACCCTGCAAAGGCAGGTTGAGTTTCTTGGGAGAGATATTGAGCGCCTGGAGATGAGAGGCCGACGTAAAATTGTGCTGCTTCATGGGGTCCCCGAGGATAAGACTGAGGATACATTTAAACTGGTGTCATCTCTTCTGATGGACAAACTTAAGGTCGCTGTTTCTCAGACTTCTTTTGGCCGTTGTCATCGCCTTGGACGCGGAACAGGAAAAAAGCCAAGACCAGTTCTGGTTAAGTTTTTTGATATTCCAGTTCGTGACCAAGTTTGGTTTTCCAAAACTAAACTAAAAGGCTCTGGAGTCACAATGTCTGAGTTTTTAACTAAAGATCGTCACAAAGTATTCATGGAAGCAAGGCGCAGGTTTGGCATAAGCAACTGCTGGACCAGGGATGGTCATATACACATTCCATGGGAGGTGAATGTCAGACCTTGATATACACACCGGTTTCAACGTTCATGGTCACTTTCCAATGTCAAATTTGTTCTATATAATCTTATAATGAAGTCAATGTTCCTTATAATGAAGTCAATGTTCCTTTCACCGTTAATTATACACCAGTTTAATATTTATAGATAGTTTCTCTTATTGTTTGTTTCTGTTGTTACAATATGCAGGTAAATCTCATAGTATTTTTCAACATACCAAATAATTATTATTATGTATAATGTAAACAAAACTTTTTGACGACCTATTGAAAGTTGAAGTGACACTGACGTTTCTGTAGTGTATTAGTGTTGCCAGCATTGCAGTCTTTAAACTTAAGTTATTATGACATTAAATAATTTCTAGATGTAATATTATTATACTTATTATTTCTTTTAGGCTTACTGCATAGATTAAGTAATTATATTATATCTCCCTGTCAATGCTGGTAGGTAGAAAATAATTAATAAAACCTAGTTTTAAGTTTAAAATAATTAGTTATTGCGACTTAGTTTATTTTTATACATTTTATTCTTTATTATTTTCTACTATTTTTATTATTGTTTTATTTTTATTTATTTTTTTTGTAAGAAAACATGTTTTTTGGTGAAAGTGATCACGATCAAGATTCCTGTTCCTTTACTTCTGCTAATGATATATTGAGTAGTGACGACGGTTTTGTAAGCATACCTTCCCTAAAAGAGACCCTAGACGCCACATTTTCTCACGCTTTTAAAAATTTCAATATTGTGCATATAAACGCACAGAGTATTCCAGCACATTATTCTGATATGTTAGCAAGCTTTGAAAATAATAACATAACGATTTTAGTTTCTGAGTCATGGTTAAAGCCATGTCTTCCATCTGTATCCTATTCTCTTCCGGGTTTCCATTTAATACGCAACGACCGCACTGCTCGAGGCGGTGGTGGTGTTGCAATCTATCTTCGCTCTCATATTCCTTTTTCTGTTATCCGTTTATCATCTCAATTTCATACTGAGAACCAAGCAGAATACTTGTTTATTGAAGTACTCCTATCGCATACCAAACTACTTTTAGGCGTTTTTTATAGTCCCTCTTCTACAGTTGACTATTTTAATGCATTGGATAGCATTCTTGAAGAGCTCACTCCTCTGTATTCACATACGGTGCTAATGGGCGACTTCAACACTTGCCTTCTAAAAAATGATACGCGATCTTTGCGCCTGAAATCCCTTGTCGCAGCGGCCAATTTAAATATCCTTCCGCTTTCTGAAACTCATGTTTTTTTTTCCAAACTGTGCCCCCTCTCTTCTTGATTTGGTTATCGTTTCTTCTTCTTTTGACCATGTTGACAAATATGGTCAATGCGCAGCTGACGCTTTTTCCTATCACAATCTTTTATTTCTTTCTTATAAAATAAAACCCCCCAAAGCCAAATCTAGGATACTTCTGCAGCGTAATTTTGTTGAAATGGATTTAGACGGACTGCGAAACCAGACTGCAAGTACAGATTGGAGTGCTGTAATTAATGCAAGCACAGTAGATGAAAAAGTAGCTGTATTTAATTGTCTTCTTTTTCAACTGTATGATGTATATGCCCCTGTTCGTCCAGTTCGAATACGACACTCTCCGGCTCCTTGGTTGACGGATAACCTAAAAAAAATGTTGTCTAAAAAGAATGATACAAAGTCGAAGTACAAGTCAAATCCCAATAATGATAAAATTAAGGAAAAATACAGGCTCCTTCGGAATCAATGCAACAAGATGTGTGATAATGTTGCTAAATCAAATACCCTTACTCAACTTTCCCTACTTCCCACTCCTGACTGTCCTCCTTTTGTCTTTAGGCAATTTGCAGATTGTGATGTTAAGAGACACATACACTCCATTCATTCCGACGCTGTTGGGAGTGATGACGTTAGTCGTAAAATGATCATTCCTTTGCTTGACATTCTTACACTTGTTATAACGCACATCCTAAATTTTTCCATATCCACATCTTCCTTTCCCTCCCTCTGGAAAAATGCACATGTGATCCCCTTACCCAAAAAAGCAAATCCTTCGAGTTTTTCCCATTCCTTTCTAAAGTCCTTGAACGCCTTGTCCAAGAACAAATTTATTCCTTTTGCACTAAAAGCAATATCCTCGATCCGCTTCAGTCTGGCTTTAGATCTGGTCGTAGTACGACAGCATTATTGAAAATCACTGACGACATTCGCTTCGGAATGGACAGTCGTCTAGTCACAGTATTGGTCTTGCTGGATTTCAGCAACGCCTTTAATACTGTAGATCATGACATTCTGTTAGGTGTACTGCGTTCTCGTAACATATCTCCAACTGTAATTTCCTGGTTTCATAGTTACTTGTATGGACGCCAGCAGCGTATTCGAGTTCAGGACAGATTTTCTTCATGGCTTGATACTGTAGCTGGTGTTCCACAAGGTGGCGTGTTATCCCCACTGCTATTTGCAATTTTCATTAATACCATTACTTCCCAAATATCTTCTCTCTACCACTTGTATGCAGATGATCTCCAGATTTACACTCGAACCACTGTGGAGGATCTTTAAAATAAATTAAAATTCTTCATCATCATCCTAATTTCAGCCTGCTTGACTCCAGTGCTAAAGATAAGCCTCTCCCACATTGCCTTAAAGCACAATCCTGAGCCACTCGCATCCAACGACGTCCTGCACACTTGCACATGATAGAACTGGTCGACACGCCTCTACGCCATCTATTGGGGGTCGCCCTACACTACGATGACCATTGGTTATCGGTTCTTCGAGACCATTGGTTATCGGTTCGTAATCAAGAAAAGGTTCGTAAAAAAGAGAATACAATTTTGGTATAGACCTTATATCAAAATTGTATTTAAGTAGCGCCTACTTATTCTTCCCAACCATATTTACTGTATTGTACCATTAGTTAAAGAATTTCTTTAAAAAATAAAGATGGGGGCTTACCACGATGTTTGGAGACTGTAAAGCAAAAGGGTATAAGTACCTTATTCACTATAGAATGATGCGTGTTGCGGTTACTGTTCTTGAGTTTCTGTGTGTTAGCCGCAAAACACATCCCTACCGCGTTACATACAAATAGCCCTTTTCCAACAGAAAAGTTTTGTCAAAGACGGAAGGTATCAAGAATTTTTGTTATGATATTAGAACGTCGTTTTGTTGATGTATCTATATCACTCTTCTGACTTAAAACTATCAATTTAAAAAAATCATGTGAATCTGTTGTCTGTTTATATTAAGAAATAATATTAAAAATATGGGGACTTACTCCGTGGCTTACAACACACTGTAAGTTAGGTAATATTTTTAAGTTTTTTCTATACAAACAAAATAATTTTCATTAAGAAGTGAGTTCAGTTACAGTTACAGATCTAGAGATCTTCACACTAGCTCTGATAAGGGTAATAAATAATATGACGATATTATTTATTTATAAAGTACTTTCAGGTAACGCCCTAAGTAGCAATGAAACAGATTTGAATTGTTTTTAATTTTCTCATATCTGAGCAATTTCATTCGTCTTCTTCAATTTATCGTATTTATATTGTTGTTAACATGTTTAGAAAAGCATATTGTCCATTTCATGTGTACAAGTTACGATGGCTTTAAATAGAGGTACAGGGATTAACTGGTTTCATTGACGTAATGGTACAAGGAACGGAATGGAGGGACCGAGCCTTTTATTTTGTCAAATCTCAATGATGTTTTAATAAAGTTGACGCACGTCCTTACTGCGCGACGTGTAAAAGTTGTTCGGCTTAACATTATGTGGCATATATAGTAAATGTGACGGATATAGAACATCTGATACGGAAAGACATAGAAGTCTATAGAGTTGCAATCTAATTGCACCAATTGGCGTAATTTGAGTGCGTGAGTTACGTATGATACTAGCGCACTCGAATCTGCCTCATATTTACATCATTGCCAAATCAGACATTCTGGGAAGATTTTGAGTTGCTGGTAGCCTATGTCCCTCTCCAGAACTACAAAATATCTCCATTTCAAAATCATAATTTACGGCTTTTCGACGTGAAAGAAGGACAAACTCAAGTAATTTTATAATTCTCATAGTATGCCTTTATTTTCCTCAAAAATTTTTTTTTCTTTTTTTTTTATGCGAAAAGTTGTCAAACGAACAGACGGTTCACCTGATGTTAAGTGAATACCGCCGCCCATGGACATCTGCCACACCAGAGGGTTACAGATGCGTTGACAACCTTTTGAAAATTGGGCTCCGGCTACCTCACTCACCAGACGAAACGCGAAAGTATTTGTCATACTTACACTTTACGCTGGTCTTCTGTGAGGTCGTGGTACTTACCCGGACGGGCCTGCCCATTCGTGCAACAGCCGAAGCTGCTGCGTGGCCCTACCACCGTAAAAGTGGGAGCCACCGTGGAAGTCACCTTATGAAAATTCTTGTCATCAAGAAAGAACGAAATCAAGAATATTTGTTATAATAATAAAACATCTTCTCCTGTTGAAATATGATGTTTTTTCGAGGTAAAACGTGGACTACGTCACTCTTCTGACCTAAAACTATCAACTTTTAAAAATCATGTCAATCCGTTGCTTTCTTAGAATAAAAAACATGGGGACTCACTCTGGAATTTGGACACTGTAAGTGAAAAATATCAATCTTCTGACTTAAAACTATCAATTTAAAAAAATCATGTGAATCTGTTGTCTGTTTATATTAAGAAATAATATTAAAAATATGGGGACTTACTCCGTGGCTTACAACACACTGTAAGTTAGGTAATATTTTTAAGTTTTTTCTATACAAACAAAATAATTTTCATTAAGAAGTGAGTTCAGTCACAGTCACAGATCTAGAGATCTTCACACTAGCTCTGATAAGGGTAATAAATAATATGACGATATTATTTATTTATAAAGTACTTTCAGGTAACGCCCTAAGTAGCAATGAAACAGATTTGAATTGTTTTTAATTTTCTCATATCTGAGCAATTTCATTCGTCTTCTTCAATTTATCGTATTTATATTGTTGTTAACATGTTTAGAAAAGCATATTGTCCATTTCATGTGTACAAGTTACGATGGCTTTAAATAGAGGTACAGGGATTAACTGGTTTCATTGACGTAATGGTACAAGGAACGGAATGGAGGGACCGAGCCTTTTTTTATTTTGTCAAATCTCAATGATGTTTTAATAAAGTTGACGCACGTCCTTATTGCGCGACGTGTAAAAGTTGTTCGGCTTAACATTATGTGGCATATATAGTAAATGTGACGGATATAGAACATCTGATACGGAAAGACATAGAAGTCTATAGAGTTGCAATCTAATTGCACCAATTGGCGTAATTTGAGTGCGTGAGTTACGTATGATACTAGCGCACTCGAATCTGCCTCATATTTACATCATTGCCAAATCAGACATTCTGGGAAGATTTTGAGTTGCTGGTAGCCTATGTCCCTCTCCAGAACTACAAAATATCTCCATTTCAAAATCATAATTTACGGCTTTTCGACGTGAAAGAAGGACAAACTCAAGTAATTTTATAATTCTCATAGTATGCCTTTATTTTCCTCAAAAATTTTTTTTTCTTTTTTTTTTTTTTATGCGAAAAGTTGTCAAACGAACAGACGGTTCACCTGATGTTAAGTGAATACCGCCGCCCATGGACATCTGCCACACCAGAGGGTTACAGATGCGTTGACAACCTTTTGAAAATTGGGCTCCGGCTACCTCACTCACCAGACGAAACGCGAAAGTATTTGTCATACTTACACTTTACGCTGGTCTTCTGTGAGGTCGTGGTACTTACCCGGACGGGCCTGCCCATTCGTGCAACAGCCGAAGCTGCTGCGTGGCCCTACCACCGTAAAAGTGGGAGCCACCGTGGAAGTCACCTTATGAAAATTCTTGTCATCAAGAAAGAACGAAATCAAGAATATTTGTTATAATAATAAAACATCTTCTCCTGTTGAAATATGATGTTTTTTTCGAGGTAAAACGTGGACTACGTCACTCTTCTGACCTAAAACTATCAACTTTTAAAAATTATGTCAATCCGTTGCTTTCTTAGAATAAAAAACATGGGGACTCACTCTGGAATTTGGACACTGTAAGTGAAAAAATATTGACTTAAAACTATCAATTTAAAAAAATCATGTGAATCTGTTGTCTGTTTATATTAAGAAATAATATTAAAAATATGGGGACTTACTCCGTGGCTTACAACACACTGTAAGTTAGGTAATATTTTTAAGTTTTTTCTATACAAACAAAATAATTTTCATTAAGAAGTGAGTTCAGTCACAGTCACAGATCTAGAGATCTTCACACTAGCTCTGATAAGGGTAATAAATAATATGACGATATTATTTATTTATAAAGTACTTTCAGGTAACGCCCTAAGTAGCAATGAAACAGATTTGAATTGTTTTTAATTTTCTCATATCTGAGCAATTTCATTCGTCTTCTTCAATTTATCGTATTTATATTGTTGTTAACATGTTTAGAAAAGCATATTGTCCATTTCATGTGTACAAGTTACGATGGCTTTAAATAGAGGTACAGGGATTAACTGGTTTTTTTTTCATTGACGTAATGGTACAAGGAACGGAATGGAGGGACCGAGCCTTTTATTTTGTCAAATCTCAATGATGTTTTAATAAAGTTGACGCACGTCCTTATTGCGCGACGTGTAAAAGTTGTTCGGCTTAACATTATGTGGCATATATAGTAAATGTGACGGATATAGAACATCTGATACGGAAAGACATAGAAGTCTATAGAGTTGCAATCTAATTACACCAATTGGCGTAATTTGAGTGCGTAAGTTACGTATGATACTAGCGCACTCGAATCTGCCTCATATTTACATCATTGCCAAATCAGACATTCTGGGAAGATTTTGAGTTGCTGGTAGCCTATGTCCCTCTCCAGAACTACAAAATATCTCCATTTCAAAATCATAATTTACGGCTTTTCGACGTGAAAGAAGGACAAACTCAAGTAATTTTATAATTCTCATAGTATGCCTCTATTTTCCTCAAAAATTTGTTTTGTCCCCTTTTTTTTTTTTTTTTTTTATGCGAAAAGTTGTCAAACGAACAGACGGTTCACCTGATGTTAAGTGAATACCGCCGCCCATGGACATCTGCCACACCAGAGGGTTACAGATGCGTTGACAACCTTTTGAAAATTGGGCTCCGGCTACCTCACTCACCAGACGAAACGCGAAAGTATTTGTCATACTTACACTTTACGCTGGTCTTCTGTGAGGTCGTGGTACTTACCCGGACGGGCCTGCCCATTCGTGCAACAGCCGAAGCTGCTGCGTGGCCCTACCACCGTAAAAGTGGGAGCCACCGTGGAAGTCACCTTATGAAAATTCTTGTCATCAAGAAAGAACGAAATCAAGAATATTTGTTATAATAATAAAACATCTTCTCCTGTTGAAATATGATGTTTTTTCGAGGTAAAACGTGGACTACGTCACTCTTCTGACCTAAAACTATCAACTTTTAAAAATCATGTCAATCCGTTGCTTTCTTAGAATTAAAAACATGGGGACTCACTCTGGAATTTGGACACTGTAAGTGAAAAATATTTGTAACTTTATTCTGTATCAACAAATTATTTTAAAAATTGTTCCCTTTTACATTATATGAATATAAAATAATGTGACAGATAATATATAACTTGTGATACGGAAAGAGATAGCAGTCTATAGAATTGCACCAATTGGCGTAATTGGAATGCCTCAGTCGGTCCACTAGTGTCATATCTACCTCATATTTGTATATAATATCTTTCCCAAATTTGACATATGTGTAGCTTATCGACGTGCTCTGTCATGACTGCAATGATGATTTTCATACGTCAGATATTTAAAATACGAACAACACTTAGGCAACATACATTTGAATTCAAACAGGGGTACTCAAATCACAGATGAGACTCCTTGTGACTATTACATTCAACGAGATATATTTCATTACTAGGTTTTATAATGTCTAAGTGCTAGAACTGTCCCGAAACATATTTTCTGGCCCTTTTTCAGCGAACCGCTTCCTTTGGTTCAATTTGAATTTTTCACTTCTACAATGTTCTTCGTGTTCTAGGCTGATATTCATTTTGTTAAGTGATTGTTAAAAGAAAATAAACACATCTTCATTACACAGTAATGATTAATCTAATGAAAAATTATTCCAAAGGCCCTTGCTGAGTAAAGATCGCCATTAGAGATACTATTTCGAAACTTAAATGGTCACCGACTTGCGACTTTGACAATACGCGATATCTGTGTGCTAATGTTTTATTTAATTCGTTACATTTTGAAGTAACCTTCAATTAACAAAATTTCAAATCAAAAATCAAATCAGTACTGTAGCAAAATTAAGCATTATTTTAGACCAGTTGATGTATTCTGAATTGTTGTGTTCTTTAAATGTCACACGGAAATTCAATTAAGAAACTTTTATCATACCCAAGCATTTACTATTTTCTACCGTATAAAAATGTTTCGTACATCTGCATTTCTTCTAGTCGGTGAGATTAAATGAGAATTAAATTTGTTTAAATCGTCTCACCTTAAGTCCCTCCTTGTTTTCTACTGCTTCGTTTAAGCTTTGCATTTGATCCTTTAATGCTACTTTATACTCTTGAACCTGCAAGATAAATGATATAATTAATTTCAATATAGAACGTTTGGGACCCAGACAAATCAAAATAACGCTTAATGCTTAAAAATCTAAGACTTGAAACGTCTCATATTTTCGCGTGCACTTCGTACTAAAAAGGCCTCATTTGTGGTAATTACTCATTTTGAGAACACTCCCCTATCTCCCAAAGTTAGTATTGGAATACTTGGCGTCGATATTTCGAGCCACGTTCATTTCCGCAGTCGATTGAAAGGTAAGTTTCAAAACCAGAAATTTCATCCACACCAATCTCAATGTAAAGCATTCCAAAACAGCGGGATTTTTAAGGTATTTCCTGCCTCAACACAACCACTCTGTAGAAACAGCTGGCGCCGGCGGTCGCTGCGAACCGTTACGACCTGGGAATCTTCAAGAAGAGAGCATATTCTTTACTGAAAGGCTGGCAACGCATTTGCAAGCCTTCCAGTGTTGCAGGTACCCCCTATTTTCCATAAAAAAACCCTCTTCAACGCAATTATTTTACGAATTTTATCGTGTTTAATTTAAAATCAAACCCCTTAAATTCCGGACACTTTACAGTACTCATAATAACTAGTTGCTTTAAGGTGTTAGTTCTAATCGTTCCGTCATTTTAACCTTAACCTGTACTACCATATATAATTTAAATATATTTACATAGAAAGTACCACATAGAAAGTCTTAATTTAATAATGAAGTATTGTAGTGGTAGTGTGCTAAGGCTGCATTTAATTTTAAAACGCGATAACAACTGGGGCGCAGTAAAATGGTGTGCGATTTATTTAAGTCCGCAAAAGATTTTATTTGGGGTGAATAAAATAAGTTATTATACGTCGTTCCGGTCTCAATTTAAACCAGCGGAGCTTAATATCCTTGATAGAAAAATCCGCAACGATGCTATCACGGGATGGAACATTGAAATCATCGGTAAGGATACAATATGTGAAACGAAATCGTTTGTCATTTAATCAAGTCACGTCTGTTAATATTTTAATTCCTAATCATTATAGTTTTAATGTAGATTTTTGTAATCCATTCAATTCTTTTTTGTAGTTTATATTTTTGTTTGTTCTTCTTTATTTCTTATGTTATTCTGAAATTAATTGTTTTAAAATATTTTTCTTTGTTCAATCTAGTATCTACCTGTGACAGTTCTGTGTCACCTTATCATGCACGCCTAATCATCGTCATTTTTATGTAGGTATATCTTACTACTTAAACGTCGAATGTATGTACTGCTGATGTTCTTTTTAAATAAATAAATAAATTGTGCAATATATATCCCCGTCAGACAAAATCTTAATTTGATGTTTACTCTTACGGTCAGTATAAAAAGCTTAATAAAGCATAGAGCTCATGGAAAATAAAAATTATAACGAGCATGCAGATGGCAATGTCTCGAGAGCTTTAGTCCAGCGTCCCGCGCATTCCGTGAGGGTCCCGCTATAGAATTACAGAATGTATTTAAGAAGTTGGACCTGGTTTGATTCCGATGCCGGTTGTAGATTAGAGAGACGATGGAGGTCTTACGGAAGGTTCTCTTCTGTTTTGTTCACGGCCAATTTGTAAACATGCTCTCGTATGATCAGTACGTGGGATGCATTTTATTAAATTAATATTAAACTAAACTTTTAATTTTAAATTAATATAATTAGATAATTTTCATTTACAAGCACTGTCCCTCCCCTATTACTAAATAAGAAATATTGACAGCAGTTACATATTATTTATTTTAAATTTCGATGTGCGGGGGGAATCCAACGGACCCAAAGTTTCAACAGCAAATGGCACAAATACATAGTCTAAACAAAATTGCTTAGATTATGTATTTGGGTACTATCCGTGGGGTCCATTCAGCCAGGCAATGCAGCTTACGTTCTAGGCACCATGCCGCGTGGACTATGTTTATTTCGTAGATTTATTGTTGTAAATATTGGATAAATAATATTAGAAAAGATTTTTAAATTTATTATTTAATTTAATAAAAAATCACTTACTGTATGCAACAAATTTCTACAAATAAAAAAAATCCCACCACAAGTTTTTCCCTGTGGATAAAACATTAATTAGTTAATCAGTGCGTGATAATGGGACGAATTGAGTACAGGCGTTTGCTGTATAGCTCGAGCAACGCTCAACTTATTTTATTTATTCAGTCCGTACTACGTATCCAAAAGATAATATTTTCAGTATACGAGGCTGCCTGTAATAAAGCTAAATGTATGAAATTACAGATAAAGATCATTAATGAATTAATCCACAAACAGAAATCACTGGTCACTTATAGCTTTCGTGAAAAAAAAATATTAAAACTTGTTATTTTCACTAAGAAAATCCACCATTTTATTAATTTGACTCCAAAAACTCAATAAGCAGTTTTCCCAACATGATAAATATAAAAAGCGGGCGACGTCATATCTATTGTTCGATTTTTCTTTAATTTAATGAGGCACAGAACCAACAGACCAATCCGACTCAGATAGATTAGGTTAGAGTTCCGCTCCCGCCTTAACCTTCTTGGTTATTTTTTTATAAACGCCCAAAAATAGGAGCAGAATTGACATATTGACATCAACAAAATGCCGGATTTCCATAGTAAAAATAATCCTTTATTTTTACTATTTCTTTTTTTTCGAAAACTGTAAGCAACCGGAAAAATCTGCTTGTTAATTAATTCATTAGTGATTTTTCTCAAAATTTAATTTTTCTAAAATTTATTTTAAATCCAATACGTGCCCGCCAATGCCTTTAACATTTACTACATATATGTAACAGAAACTTACCTGCGTTTCCGGAAAAAGACCAGATACCAGTAGAGTTATTATAAGACCGACTTTTAGTGACATGACGAAGGAAGAAGGGACAGGAAAAACCAGTTCGTATTGAACAATAATTAATAAAGTCGAAATATACAAACAATAAGTAAGCCAGGTTCGCTTACGTAGAGCGAATTTAAACACGAGGCATGGTTTGAAATTTAATTGGGTAAATTAAAAACGCAATGTTTAATCTTGAGACTGAAATTGCTAAAGGTAATTAATATTAGTCAAGTTATTACACAACATAATTCTTAACAAAAAACACCGACTTCAATCAGAAAATTAAAAACATTGTTAATACCTATAACATTCAATGATGGCCCTCGATTTCTCTGAGATGCCGTCGTCAGATCCGGGTTTCTTTATCGTGGTACCACCCTTGGGATATCTCCTTTCCAACAAAAACAGAAAGGTTCATAAACGACGAAGTTATCCGCGAACACACATAAAAAAAATAAAAATACATACAGTCGAATTGAGAAACCTCCTTTTGAAGTCGCTTAGTAAAATTAGGAAATAGTTTGAACGTGGTAGGGCCACGCAGCAGCCTCGGCTATTGCACGAATGGGCAGGCCCGTCCGGGTAAGTACCACGACCTCACAGAAGACCAGCGTAAAATGTGTAAGTATAACAAATATTTTCGCGTTTCGTCTGGTGAGTGAGGTAGCCGGAGCCCAATTTTCAAAAGGTTGTCAACGCATCTGTAACCCTCTGGTGTGGCAGATGTCCATGGGCGGCGGTATTCACTTAACATCAGGTGAACCGTCTGTTCGTTTGACAACTTTTCGCATAAAAAAAAAAAAAAAAAAATGCTAGCGGTATCGGAAAAAAACCTACCCCAGGGGGGCTGCCCCACGTACCTATAGTGAAGGCCTTCGATCGGGTATGGCACAAAGCGCTTCTTTCGAAGCTGCCTTCCTATGGGCTTCCCGAGAAACTATGCAATTGGATCACCAACTTTTTGGCAGATCGGAGCATCAAGGTCGTCGTCGACGGTGCATGCTCCGATCCTAAATTTGTCAATGCTGGTGTTCCACAAGGCTGCGTACTGTCTCCTACTCTGTTTCTTCTGCATATCAATGATATGTTGCAAATCAGCAACGTCCATTGTTATGCAGACGATAGCACTGTGGATGTCTCTTACACTGGCCGACATAACATTTCTCGGGAAAACGTCTACGAGAGTCGGAACAAGCTTGTGTCTGAGGTCGAGACTTTGTTAACCAAAGTCTCAGACTGGGGTCGACTAAACCTAGTCCAATTCAACCCGTAAATAATAATAATATAGTGTATATACAGGCGGCCTTATTGCTAAGGTAGCAATTTCTTCGAGGCAACCTTAGGGTAGATACTGGATATAGATATATAAGTTGTTACATTAATACTGTTATGTAGAAAAATATTTATTAGATAGCCGCAATATTAATTATTGCTTAGCTTTTCTACCCATGTGGTCCCATATTAATTTCATTGGTATTGGATCTTGGGCTCCGGAGATACGTAGGGAACTCCTGAAAATCAATTATAAAATGAATACAGAGTGAGATATGAGTCATTCTAAGTTAAGAGGTACTTTCGACGGCAAGGACAAAAGAAAACCTTTTTTTTATATTAATTTCATAAATAACCTATTTATCAGTTAAATCTAAATGTTTTCGTCGTGATCACTTAAATTTATTACAAAAATGTACGTAATTAAGTCACAATAAGAGCTAATATAAGCAAAATGTCTCTCCCCTGGTCTGTCCCCCAACCAACTTTATTTGTCTTACTTTGTATTAACCAACGTTATAATGAATGTATTAAAATTCAATAATTTCTTTATCGCCGTTAATTTTATAAAGACAGTCAACTTAGTAATAGTATCTTACAAGTAAAATTGCTTATATTCCAATTCTTTATAAAAAAATATTAACGCCGAAATTTGTCCTCCGTGTTTCGTGTCTCGTCCCCTGGCCTTTGTTTTCGTTGAAAAATCAGTTTTGTTTTGCTTGCTGTGGAAGTTGTGACCTTGGATACATAGTGTGTAACGTAAAGTTAGCAGCAAAGCGGTACATAACTCAACTGCGCAGCCATGTTGTTGGTCATTTCAGTCACGCCACTCGCTGGACGTAGAAGTGTTGAGTGAGTGCAGTCTTTCCTCTGGTAAGTTTAACTATGTAATTATTTGTAACATACATATACTTAAATATTAACTATGAATAGTGCATACATTGTTACGTTTGTTTGTGAATTACGTGCGAGAAATACTTTTACGCCTATTTCAGATTTCTATCGAAAATGTATCTCGCCTGGCTTATTTCGCCTGGCTCTTTGGTGGCAGGGGAGATACTTAATGTCCAGTGGAGATACATTTGTACGCGTTTTCATTAATACTTCTAGTTTTCTCTAAACCTTTACTTGGCATTATGTTTATTATTATTATTACTTAGCTTTACAATGTAAATATTACGTTTTTGTACAGAAAAACAGAAACCAAAAAAAAATGAAGCACGAAGAACGGCTTGAAAAAAAGAGGATAGCAGAACGATTATGTTATCAAAGGATTAAAAATGACCTGAATAAGTACGCCAAAAAAGAAGTTAAGGAAAGAGAAAAAGAAGTATGAAAAGAAGAAACATAAAGGAACTATTAAGACTGTGAAACAAATGACATCCAGAGAGCAGCGGAAGGCTAGAAAAATGTTGAGAGAAAAAGCAAAAATTCATAGACGTCGTTTAGTACTCCAAGATGTAAGTAATGCTTTTGTAACACCTCCATGTTCGGATAGTGAAGGCCCACCTCAAAATATAAACAGGCGAGCGCTGGCAGCACAGTAAATGTCTACTCGAGCAAGAAAAACAAGAAACCTGATGATAAAAAAACAAGCGGCTGAAATAGCTCAACTTAAGTCTGCAATCCTACGCTACAGAAAACAAATACAATGGATCAAATAACCGCCAATTAACACAACCATTACTAAAGTAAATTCACTTGTAAGAGCAGTAAATGCAGGCGACGCAGAAACTAAACAGAAGAAACTGCTTTTCAGTGAAGTTGTTACTTAAAAACTTAATGAAAATTTTTCAAATCACACCACTAACCAAGAAAGAAGAGTCTTTAGAAATGAAAATGAAACCTTTGAGTAAAATGAAAAAGAAATTAAGACTGATAGATGTGATGAAAAAAATCTGTGATGAAACTGGAAAAAATTTCAAAATTAATGATGACGATATTTCTTTTATCACCTGGGATCAGGTTATAAAAGAACTAACTGCCCTAACTTAAAAACCAGGGGTCAGCGTATTTTTTATGCTTTAAATGAATACGTTTAAACAATTTTTTTAGTTACCTTTAAAAATTCAATTTTTTTTATAGTTTAAGCTCAAGCAAAGTTTAATACTGTTATTCAAAAGAAAATTTTTAGTTTTGTTTCTTTTTATTGCCTATTGATAGTAAAGTTATATATAGTTTTGTTTTGATAGTCAAGAAAAGTAAGAACCTTTTCATGTTTTGTACCTAGCGCTTACGAAACATTTAATTTTATGAACAAAGAAGAATGCTAAGAAGTGAAAAGTCTGATTGTCAATAATTCATAAATAAAATAAATAAGGATGATTCTTAAAAATAGCCTTGGTATTTTTATTCGTTATTTTTTCCCTGTTCATAAAATGTCCTCTACACCTTGTCTCTCCCCTGTACTGTGTATTTCCCCTGGTCACTTATAAAACGAGATAAAACCAACAAATTGACTCGCCACTTTGTAAACGTTTTCAACTTAGCAGTTTCACTTCATACAACGAATTACCTCTTAACTTAGAATGTCCCATATTTGAAGTCGGTTTTGTTTTTCGTTAATAAAAACGATATAGAAATTTGACCTTAAAATTTCGATGACTCCGTGGCGCATTTGCCAAGGTATTGGCTTCAGCGTCGGGGGTCGTGGGTTCGATGCGCACACGGGACAACTATTTGTGTGTCGCACAGATACTTGTTTAACATCTGGGTGTTTGTCCGCGTGAAATTTATTTTTGTAAAACGTCCTTAAAACACAGGATAATGTTATCCTAAAGTAAGGGCAATGTTTTTTTAAAATAAAAATAAAAAATTGTATTATGTTTTCTAAGACGTACGAAGTCCATTATGAGAGAGGCCATCGCATTTTTCCTTGCCTTGTAGTTAGATGTCGCTACTTTACTGCCCCGTGACCGCGCCTTTGGCGCCACTAGCGGCCTAATCTGGAACTAATTTTAAACAGCCGCAGCACACAGCAAGCCTCCGTTTTGTAGTCATTATTCGGCTCATAATGATATGAATGATGGTATGAGTGTAGGTAGGAAGACATTATTTGGACTTTGGACGTCTTAGGAAACATAATACAAATTTTATTTTAAGGTAAAATATCTATGTTATGTGTTTCGTTTGCCGTCCGAAGTCCATTATGAGAGACATGTTTGTTATCTCCTGGTGGCTTGCATAATAAAAGCAACAATGTGATTATATTGTTTTTACAATGAAAAAAAAAAAAAATATATGGATACTTCTATATTACCTAAAGAAATCCCAAAAAAACTTAAAGAAAATCAACAGCATGATTGATTTAATTTTAAATTAAACTTCTTGGTTTTAATAACAAATTATAAAACGCATTTCCCAAATCGTTAAATAACATTAATTTGTGGGTGAAAAATACCTAGAAAGTGATTTCTCTGACTTATTGTTGAGGTCTCTATCATTGACATCTCTGCAGTAATAATTTCTAAAAGTATTTTCATGGCGCCAGTTAGCCTTAGCTATAATATCGTTTATAGGGTACTTTTCTAAACAGTTTAAAGATGAGACTGCTGACCTAAAGCTACCGGGCGTAGCCCTTAATTCCGGCGTCAGAAAGAGTTCGCCTTACCCAACCACCTATCATGACATCTGTAGCTGGTCTACGAGGTTCTCTAGTCGTTATAAATAAATTTGTCAGAGAACCTCTAATATTTTTTGATAACTTAATCAACTTTCTTAACCAAAACAAAGGATTTTTATTTCTATCCGGTGATCCTAGTAAAGTCCACTTAGACTGTTGGTACGATGCTGAATCAGTTTTGGAACCAAATGCAGGATGCAAGGTTATTGAGTCCCCCTGATCAACCAGATGTTTAGGTCACAATGTTAAAGAGTCAAATCGTGAACTCAACGACTCGAGGTCAACAAAAGAATTTCGGCCGTGCGTCTCGAAACGTCATATAGACTGAGAAATTCCGGAGTTGTATTATTGAGTTATATATATGTCTTGCATTCCATATTGGCAATTTTGGTAATATTTTTCGTGCCAACGACACCGTTTTTAATATATGCTTAACCAACTTATTCGAGGATATTTTAATAGCCGATAGCGTCTCAGAAACTGATGCTTTAACTGATTTATGCACAAGAATACACGGTATGCAAGTCTATCAGTAAGAAATAGTTTTGCTAAGTATCGAGCTACTTCGGCAAGTGCCGGATGCCGACAGTTCAGGTTATGTTGATTACACCACTGTGACCATTTGTTCCATATGGGGGTGTAAGTTTTAACTGTAGAAGCTCTCCAACACGTCGACAGAAGCTGCTTTTCATCAGGGGACCAAGATGCTGTCAAGGAGTCCCAGCCGAAATTGGCCAAGCTTCCAGTTGTAGGATGTGCACTTGAGCTGGATTAGGTGACCTGTGACCGTATCCAAGAATGATACACTCAGGTTCCTTATTTTCATGGGCCGTGCTGGGGCGCGGCTCTTCAGATCTGGGCGCCAAAAAGGTTTTTTCCACTTGGGGGTTATGACCATGAACTTGCCTTTTGCAGAGTAGAGATGGTGTAGCACCCGTGAGAGCAGACTTGGTGGAGGAAAGACTCACGCCAAATCGTATATTCAGCATCTGCTGAAAGCGTTGTGAAAGTAAGCATTCGAGGCTGATAAGTCTAGCGAAACATACCTTTGCACAACGTGGGCGTCTTTTGAAGCGAATAGGTCTGGTGTGGTGTATGAGCCCCAGGAGGTGTTTGGTGAGATACCCTCCCTAACATACACACAAACTCCGGCTCGGGGCACAAAGGTGTTTTCTAATTTATACCCCGGATATGAGAGATATGATGTGTCTGCCGGAGAAGATATCTGAGTCTCAGTTAGAAATAGCAAGGACGGCTTTGCCGTCTCAAGGTGATAGTGGACGGCATTGAGGTTGGAGTGAAGTCCCCTAACATTACAGAACATGAACAGTTGGGGGGAGGGTGGGTGATCCTCCGGCAACCTCACTCACCGGGCAAAACGCAAAGGTAAAAATACCGCCGATATTTTGTGAGGCCGTGGTTTTGGATTTGATTATATTAGATTACTTTAAACTTTTTAATGTATGAGTTGTTTAAAAGTTAAATTAATTTATAAATAAAATACCGTTTTAATGGTAGTTTTAAATGGCAAATTTAATGTATGTGTTAAAATTTTTAAGCGACGAACAAAGTTTTTTAACACTTTATCTGCAAATTTTATTAAATTTCATCTTCAAGTCAGTTTATAGACTAATTAAACTTCATCGAACGCAGAGATGGCCAGATCTCACTCAGTAGTATTAGAGTTATAAGGTATTAACATATCTTGATAGACAATATGAAAAAAATAAATGAAATCATACAAATATGAGGATATATTTTATTGCATGTTGTTAGTGGTACACAGAACTTTTAACACCGTTACTTAGTAATATATATTTTAAACACTGCAGAAAAATTTCCTTTAACGATCCTTGAACTTTCTTGATAACATGATGAAAGCAGTCATCTAAATAAGATATAAAATTAATGATTATAAATAAATATCAACTTCAATAAAAAGAATATACTAGGACTAAATTTTTCTGTTCATATCCGAAAGTTTGAGGAGGAGATTGGTGATGACATCTTGTAACCGGATCATAAGTGTGGTTCACCGTGTTTAAGGATAGTAAAGTAAAGTAACAGCCTATACATGTCCCACTGTTGGGCAAAGGCCTCCTCTATACAGAGGGTATCAGGGCATTGTCCACCACGCGGCCCCACTACGGATTGGCGGACTTCACATATCTTCGAAATACTTTTTTTTTGTTATTATTTCGAAAATATGTAGGTTTCCTCACGATGTTTTCCTTCACCGCGGAGCACGTGATAAGTCAGCACTTAAAGTTAAAAACTTCATTGGTGCCGGCACCGGGGATCGAACTCAGGTTGGTCGAGTATATTGAATTAAAGGCGAGCGCCCGGACACTGAGCTAGCACGGCCACGATATACGAATGCAATTTTTAAATCCATTTAACTGATCGATTTTTATATCTTCCACAAATCTATTGCGAATCGAAAGTAATTCTAGCCTTTAGCAATATATATATATAGTAGTATAGATGCAGCAGTATATATGAAATGGGCAAAACTTATCGTTGTTGTTAAAACGTGTAAGAATTCTAAAATAGTCCCCAAAGAGGTGCTTTAAATCATCGTAAACCAATTTCATATCCAATGACGAAGATGGTTTCGTGAATAGCAAAGGACGTCACAGTATAAAGAATTCAGGGTTGGAGAAGTAAATATCTTAATGTTTATTAAACAGTAAATAAGCACTACAAAGTATAAAACAAATTCGTTCCGCTGTCTGTCTGTCCCTATGATCTTGATGCGGTTTTCATACTAAATAGAGTCATTCACGAGGAAGTTTTATATGTATTTATAGTATTTTATACATTGCACCCGTGCGAAGCGAAAAATATAGATAAGTAAATTGGGTTTTAAGTACAGTTGTTTAATCAAACAAGTTTAATAAACAGTTCATTAAGCTTATATTTTCTGACGAGTTCAATCACTGGAACTTTTTTGATTTTCCAGATAATGAATTTGTGTCTTTTATGTTGTAAATTTACTTTATCTTATTCCAATTAACCCCAACTAGATATGTCCGTTCTTATTTTCTTAGGGTACTGAACAAAAGTCTAAAATTCATGTTTGAAAATCTAAGAAAGATATTAGTGGTTTCTGTAGTAAATAAATCTGGTTGAATGCCACGATATGTATACACGAAGTATTGATTTTATTTCATAATGTATTGTGATTTGTTACTCTTGCATTAAACCATTATGCAGGGCTCATATTACTTAGATGGCGTAAAAACTCCAGTCTAAAAAACTTGTTCAGCGTAATCATTTCATAACTAAGACTAGATTTATCATATTTAAACCTTAAAATAGTAGACATTATATTACATTTAATATTTGTTTCGGGAATCATAATTATTTTGATACTCGCCTTAACCTAAAGTAATCTGAAAGTTCACGGTATTTATTTATTTAAAATTTTATTGTTTACACCTCAACTTAAGGCTAAACAAAAGGCAAACTTAATGCTAATAAGCATTCTCTTCCAGTCAACCCTAGAAGTAGAGAAAGTTTGACGCAAGTGACGCAGTACTACTATAATTTTATATAAAAAAACAGTACTACCTTTTTTTACTTTTGAATATCAAAAGGAAGAAAATAATTAAAAAAGCAGTACACAGATAGTGGGTGATCACTGCGTGCGATGAGCATTCGTAACATCACAGAAACTGAAGAAGCGTTACCCTCCTTCAAGTTAAGAAAAGGCTCTGATCTTGAAGGTAGCTTAGTTTAAAATTAATTAAAACTCTTCACCATCATCCAGTGCTAAAGATAAGCCTCTCCCACAGATTGCCTAAAAGCACGAGCCTGAGCCACCCGTATCTAACGACTTCCTGCACACTTGCACAGGTCGACACGCCATCTATGGGGGTCGCCCTACACTACGATGACTTTTGGTTATCGGTTCTTCGAGCTATGTAGCCAAGAAAAGGTCTATATCAAAATTGTATTAGTTGACGAAGTTCTTTAAAAAATAAATATGGGGGCTTACCATGATGTGTGATGACTGTAAAGCAAAAGGGTATAAGTACCTTATTCACTATAGAATGATGCGCAGCGCGGTTACTGTTCTTGAGTGTTAACCGGAAAACACATCGCTACGCGTTACATACAAATAGCCCTATTCCAACAGAAAAGTTTTCTCAAGCAATTGATTTTTTTCTTTGTTTGAATAGTGAAAGACAGAAGGAATCAAGAATTTTTGTTATGATATTAGAAGGTCGTTTTGTTGATATATCTATATCACTCTTCTGACTTAAAACTATCAATTTTAAAAAATCATGTCAATCTGTTGCTTTCTTAACATTAAAACATGGGGACTTACTCCTTGGATTATACCCTGTAAGTGAAAAATATTTTTATGTTTATTCTATACAAACAAAATAATTTTCATTAAGAAGCGAGTTCAGCTACAGTCACAGATCTAGGGATCTTCACACTAGCTGTAATAAGGGTGATTATAAATAATGTTACGTGTTAGGGTTCGAAGGATTTGGAGAGAAAGACCTGCAGACTCGTTTGAAGACTTTATTCACTAGAACTAGGTCCAACACAAAGCACTAGGTCCAAACACTAAGCACTAACGATGTCCTAGATCGTAGTCAAGTTGAAGGTTTCAGTGGTATCGCTCTTGATCACTAGCTTTCACTCCGAAGTCGCCTCGAAGATAGCTCAAATGAACTGAACTGGCTCGCCTCCCTGCGGCTTTTTATATGGGCCGAGACGAGTCCCAGACTATTCCAGAAAGTTCCTTCCTGGAACGGACCCGACACGCGCAAACGTGATCGTGATTCTGGAAAGTTCGCGAATGTACCCGGTTTTCGAGACTATAGTTGTATATAGTTCCACAGTAGTTCCTCTAACGCCATCTAGTATTGAGTAGGGGTTTCATGTTGTCTTTGTTCTTTTAATGGTTTTACTGGTTGAAGCTAGATGTCGCTAGTTTCTCTGTGTTTTGTGTGTTCGTAACAATTATATGACGATATTGTTTATTTATGAAGTACTTTCAGGTAACGCCCTAAGTAGCAATGAAACAGTAATGTTTTTGGATCGTTTTTAATATTCTCATATCTGAGCATTTTCATTTGTCTTCATCAATTTATCGTATTTATATTGTTGTTAACTTGTTTAGAAAAGCATATTGTCCGTTTCATGTGTACAAGTTACGATGGCTTTAAATAGAGGTAGAGGGATTAAATGGTTTCATTAACGTAATGGTACACGGAACGGAATGGTGGGACCGAGCCATTTACTTTGTCTAATCTCAAATATGTTTTAATAAAGATGACGCACGTCCTATATTGCGCGACGCGTAAAAATTGTTCCGTTATATGACATACACGGAGGTTTTTCTAAGTATATCCATTTTTTTTTATTAAATTGTAGACATAAATAATGTTACGTAAAAATGATAAATATTTAAAATCACTCCCTACGCTTTACATACAAATAGCCCGATTTCAACAGAAAAGTTTTGTCAAGCAATTGATTTTTTCGAGGTAAAGGCGGAAGGTATCAAGAATTTTTGTTATGGTATTAAAACATCGTTTCGTTGAAATATGATGTTTTTTCAGGATAAAAAGTGGACTATATCACTCTTCTGACTTAAAACTGTCAACTTTAAAAATCATCTCAATCTGTTGCTTTCTTAACATTAAAACATGGGTACTTACTCCGTGGCTTATACTCTGTAAGTGAAAAATATTTTTATGTTTATTCTATACAAACAAAATAATTTTCATTAAGAAGCGAGTTCAGTTACAGTCACAGATCTAGGGATCTTCACACTACCTGTAATACGGGTGATTATAAATAATGTTACGTGTTAGGGTTCGAAGGATTTGAAGAGAAAGACCTGCAGACTCGTTTGAAGACTTTATTCACTAGAACTAGGTCCAACACAAAGCACTAGGTCCAAACACTAAGCACTAACGATGTCCTAGGTCGTAGTCAAGTTGAAGGTTTCAGTGGTATCGCTCTTGATCACTAGCTTTCACTCCGAAGTCACCTCGAAGATAGCTCAAATTAACTGAACTGGCTCGCCTCCCTGCGGCATTTTATATGGGCCGAGACGAGTGCCAGACTATTCCAGAAAGTTCCTTCCTGGAACGGACCCGACACGCGCAAACGTGATCGTGATTCTGGAAAGGTCGCGAATGTACCCGGTTTTCGAGACTATAGTTGTATATAGTTCCACAGTAGTTCCTCTAACGCCATCTAGTATTGAGTAGGGGTTTCATGTTGTCTTTGTTCTTTTAATGGTTTTACTGGTTGAAGCTAGATGTCGCTAGTTTCTCTGTGTTTTGTGTGTTCGTAACAATTATATGACGATATTGTTTATTTATGAAGTACTTTCAGGTAACGCCCTAAGTAGCAATGAAACAGTAATGTTTTTGGATCGTTTTTAATATTCTCATATCTGAGCATTTTCATTCGTCTTCATCAATTTATCGTATTTATATTGTTGTTAACTTGTTTAGAAAAGCATATTGTCCGTTTCATGTGTACAAGTTACGAAGGCTTGAAATAGAGGTAGAGGGACTAAATGGTTTCATTAACGTAATGGTACACGGAACGGAATGATGGGACCGAGCCATTTACTTTGTCAAATCTCAATGATGTTTTAATAAAGATGACGCACGTCCTATATTGCGCGACGCGTAAAAATTGTTCCGTTATATGACATACACGGAGGTTTTTCTAAGTATATGCATTTTTTTATTAAATTCTAGACATATATAATGTTATGTAAAAATGATAAATATTAAAAGCACTCGCTACGCGTTACATACAAATAGCCCGATTTCAACTGAAAAGTTTTGTCAAGCAATTGATTTTTTTCGAGGTAAAGGCGGAAGGTATCAAGAATTTTTGTTATGGTATTAAAACATCGTTTCGTTGAAATATGATGTTTTTTCAGGATAAAAAGTGGACTATATCACTCCACTGACTTAAAACTATCAACTTTAAAAATCATTTCAATCTGTTGCTTTCTTAATATTAAAACATGGTTACTTACTCCTTGGTTTATACTCTGTAAGTGAAAAATATTATTATGTTTATTCTATACAAACAAAATTATTTCCATTAATCATTCATAACTAACATGCTCACAAGTTCATTTCAAAAGTATAGTCGCATTTATTAACGACTACCGCATTGTTAACAAGCTCTGTTTTTTAGGGAATAGAACCGCAATTTTTTTGAAAAAAAAAAAACGTTTGTTTTTATTTCAATAAACGAATGTACTACCGAGTCTGACCCTCCTGTGTGAATTGAGGCACCTTTAAGCCACCTACCAGCCTAAAAGCCGACCTGTATATAGTGAATGTGGCAGATTATTTATAACGTTTGATATGAAAAGAGATAGCAGTCTCATCATCATCATTTCAGCCTGTTTGAGTCCACTGCTGAACATAGGCCTCCCCCATAGACTGCCATGAAGTACGATCCTGAGCCACCTGTATCCATCGACTTCCTGCACATTTGCACAGGTCGTCACTCCATGTAGTGGGGGGTCGTCCTACACTGCGATGGCCAGTACGAGGCTGCCACTCGAAAACCTTTCTTCCTCAACGGTTATCGGTTCTACGAGCTATCTGGCCGGCCCATCGCCACTTCAGCTTGCTAATCCTCTGAGCTATGTCAGTTATCTTAGTTCTACTGCGGATGTCTTCGTTACGAACTCTATCACGCAGAGAAATACCGAGCATAGTCCGCTCCATAGCTCGCTGAGCGACTTTGAGCTTCCTCATACGGCCAGCAGTGAAGGACCACGTCTCGGTTCTGTACTCGTCAACAACTTCGAGCTCAGTGCTCCCAACAACAACCGGTATAGGCGTGACATGGACATTAGACATGATCTTCGTCTTGTCCATGTTTATCTTAAGGCCCACCCGTTGGAAGATACTGTTAAGGTCATTGAACATAGCACCCAGGTCCTCCAGCGATTCTACCATGATGACTATATCGTCGGCAAATCGAAGGTGGGTGATGTATTCGCCATTGATGTTAATACCTCGTCCTTTCCAGTCCAGAAGCTTGAAAACATCTTCCAACGCAGCGGTGAAGAGTTTCGGGGATATGACATCGTCCTGTATTACAACACCCTTCTGCAGTTGGATAGGTTTTGTACTACTGGACTGTACTTGGACGGACATCGTAGCCTTGTTATACACACACCGCAGCACTTCGATATACCGACAGTCAATTTGGCAGAGCCTGGCGTACCGCCCAAATTTTGATAGAGTCGAAGGCTTTCTTATAGTCCACATACGCTAGGCACAAAGGCAGATTATACTCTTCGGTCTTCTGTATAATCTGCCGCAAGGTTTGTATGTGGTCTATCGCACTGAATTCGCCTTTTCGGAATCCGGCTTGTTCGGGAGGCTGGAAGTCGTCGAGTCTGGAAGCGAGACGATTCAATATGACTCTTGAGAACAGCATCAGAGTGCGGCTCAGAAGGAATATTGGTCTACAGTTCTTCAAGAGAGCGTTATCGCCTTTCTTGAAGAACAGCACCACCACACTTCTACTCCACGCCTCTGGTGTAGCCCACCCTGAAGGACGGAATTAAAGAGCCTCTGAAGAACTACAAGTACCGGTTCTCCACGCGCTTTCAGAAGCTCTGCTGTAATTCCGTCCTCTCTCGATGCTTTGCCATTCTGAAGATGGTCAAGAGCCATTCTAATCTCGCTCAGACTGACATCCGAGATATTCTCGGAATAGTGTCGGATAAGCTTTGCTCTTGGGTCGTTACTCACACATGTGTGTGGCTCCAACGACGATGTGTACAGCTGTTCATAGAACCTCTCAATCTCACTCAAAACCCCTGGTCTAGTGGAGATGATAGCCCCACTGTCAGTCTTCAACTTAGTCAGTTGGCTTTGTCCGATAGACGGATCTCTGGCGAAGACTTTTGAGCCTAGGTTCCGCTCTATAGCTCCCTCAATACGGGCTGTATTGAAGTTGCGTAAGTCTCGCCGCATGTATTTGGAGATCTGCCTATTAAGCCGCCTGTAGTCTGACATGTCAGTTAAAGACTGCAGCCGCATCTCACGTCTTTTTCTTAAGAGGTTAAGAGTGTGATCGGAGAGTTTTTGCGTTCTATTTGTGCGGCGGGGCTTATAAAATTTAAGGCCCACGGTATGGACAGTTTCCACGAGCTGCAATTTTCTAGGCATTGGAAGCGATTATGTAGCTCGAGCTGAAAGCTTTCGGAGTTCTGGACATGGGCACGAGATGGTCGGAGACTTCATTAGACGAGATCTTTCCAGCCTGATGTTAATATTCAATGTGCCTCTCACCAATCGGTGATCACTACCGGTCTTCACCCTTGTGATCACAGAGACATCATTGAATATTTGCCGTTTGTTCGTCATAATGAAATCTATCTCGTTTTTAACAGAAACATCGGGGCTAGTGTAGGTCCACTTTCTGTGGGGCTGCTTTTTGAAGAAGGAGTTCATCATAAAGAGTCCCTCCTTCTCCATAAAGTCAGCCAGCTGCTGCCCCCTTAGGTTCCGTTGCCCTATTCCAAAAATACCTACTCTCAGCTCATCGTCTTTTCTTTTGCCTAGTTTTGCGTTGAAGTCTCCCATTAAAACCACGTACTGAGTTTTGGAGGAATGTATGGCTCGTGATATGTCCTCATACATTGCCTCCACCTCATCATCGGGATGTGTCGACGTTGGTGCGTACACTGTATGACCTTCAGCGAATACCGTTTGGGTATTCTGAGTATAAGGTACGCAACCCTCGACGACACACTCTCGATTTTAACAACGTTGTTAATGAGAGACTTGTGGACGATAATCCGACACCTCCTTGGGACAGTTGGTCGCCCTCCCGGTGGTAGAACAGGTTGCCGGATTAGAGGATTATCGTGTCCTCCCCTGTCTTCGTACTTCAGATAATCCTATTATATCCCAACGTAACCTGTTCAGCAGCAGTCTATAGAGTTGCATTCTAATTGCACCAATTGGCGTAATTCGAGTGCGTGAGTTTTGGTGCGCTAGTATGATACTAGCGCGGCGAAACTCACGTACTCGAATCTAACTCTTATTTGCATCATTGCCAAATCTGACATATGTGTAGCTTATCGCCGTGCTTTGTCATGACCGCAACGATGATTTTCACACATAATGGTAAAATTCCAAAATAGTGTGCACCACATTTTGTTAACAAACATTATGCGCTAAACTTCAGCGTTGCATGTACTAAGCCGATAATCACGTTTTGCCCCTGGATCCACCGGCAGGGTTGTATGTAACTTGTGCATCAAAATTAAACATGCTTACTCAGCAGAGTTTCAGCCTTCAGTTGTTAATATGCACGGGCAGGAAAACGTGGTACTTTGTACTGCAGACTGTGCTTTATTATGTAGTCTGCTTAACGAGAAACGAAGAAGGAAACCGCGATGTTGGGTGAGACCCTACCTATACCGAATAGATTTGTGGAAGATATAAACATCGATTAGTTAAATGGATTTAATTATTAATTGCATTCGTATACCGTGGCCGTGATAACTCAGTGTCCGGGCGCTCGACTTTAATTCAATATACTCGAGAAACCTGAGTTCGATCCCTGAATCTGATGAAATTGTTAATTTTAAGTGCTGACTTATCACTTGCTCAGCGGTAAAGGAAGACGTCGTGAGTAACCTTACATATTTTCTAAATGATAAAAAAAGTGTGAAGTCCGCCAATCCGCAGTGGAGCCGCGTCGTGGACTGATACCCTCTGCACCGAGGAGGCCTCTTTGCCCAACATTGGGACATGTATAAGCTGTAACTCGCATATCATGGGAAGATTTTGGGTTGCTAGTAGCCTATGACCCTCTCCAGGCTTACAAAAGATCCCCCTTTCATAATCATAATTTACGTAATTTTGTAATTCTAATAATATGGTTCCTTTTTTTAAAAAGGAGCTGTAGTATGCCTCTCTTTTACTGAAAAATGTAAATCACCTTATGAAAATTCTTTTCATGCCACTTTCTTTCAACGTGAAAGAAGTACGAAGTCAAGAATATTTGTTATGATAGTAAAACATCGTTTTCTGTTGAAATATATTTTTCGGGGTGAAACGTGGACTGTGTCACTTCTGACCTAAAACTATCAACTTTAAAAAATCATGTCAATCCGTTGCTTTCTTAGAATTAAAAACATAGGGACTTACTCCGATGGTTATACTCTGTAAGTGAAAAATATTTTTATGTTTATTCTATACAAACAAAATAATTTTTATTAAGAAGCGAGTTCAGTTACAGTCACAGATCTAGAGATCGCCACATTACCTGTGATAAGGGTGATTATAAATGATATGACGATACTATTTATTTATGAAATACTTTCAGGTCACGCCCTAAGTAACAATGAAACAGTAATGTTTTTGGATCGTTTTTAATATTCTCATATCTGAGCATTTTCATTCCTCTTCGTCAATTTATCATATTTGTATCGTTGTTAACTTGTTTAGAAAAGCATATTGTCAGTTTCATGTGTACAAGTTACGATGGCTTTAAATAGAGTTAGAGGGATTAATTAGCGTAATGGTTCACGGGACGGAGTGGAGGGACCGAGCCTATTATTTTGTCTAATCTCAATGATGTTTTAATAAAGATGACGCACGTCACTATTGCGCAACGTGTAAAAATTGTTTCGCTTTACATAATATGACATATATTGGACTTATACTTATATAGAACGTCTGATACGGAAAGACATAGCAGTCTATGGAGTTGCAATCTAATTGCACTAATTGCCGTAATTCGAGTGCATGAGTTTTGGTGCGTTAGTATGATACTAACGCACCGAAACTCACGCACTCGAATCTACCTCATATTTGCATCATTGCCAAATCTGACATATGTGTAGTTTATCGCCGTGTTCTGTCACGACCGCGATGATGATTTGCACACAAAATGGTACGATTCCAAAATAGGGTGGAGCACATTTTGTTAATAAACATTATGTGCTAAACTACAGCGTTGCAGATACTAACCCGATATCGAGTTTAGCCCCTGAATCCAGGTGCAAGGTTGTATGTAACTTGTGCATAAACATGGTCACTCAGCAGAGTTTCAGCCTTTAGTTGTTAATATGGACGGGCAGGAAAACGTAGTACTTTGTACTGCAGACTGTTTTTTATAACGTAGTCTGCTTAACGAGAAACGAAGGACGATATCGCGATGTTGGGTGAGACCCTTCCTATACCGACGAAGCAATGAAATATCGAATAGATTTGTGGCAGATATAAAAATATAGTTTAATGGATTAAACAATTTCATTCGTATATCGTGGCCATGATAGCTCAGTGTCCGGGCGCTCGCCTTTAATTCAATATATACTCGAGCAACCTGAGTTCGATTCCCTGTGCCGGCACCAATGAGATTTTTAACTTTAAGTGCTGAATTTTCACGTGCTCCGCGGTGAAGGAAAACATCGTGAGGAAACCTGCATATTTTCGAAATAATAACAAAAAAAATGTATTTCGAAATTATGTGAAGTTAACAAAATGTGTAACTTTATTCTGTATCAACACATTATTTTTAAATTGTTCCGCTTTACATTATATGAATATAAAATGAATGTGACATATGTTATAGAACTTATATACGGAAAGAGATAGCAGTTTATAGAGTTGCACTAATTGGCTTAATTGGAATGCCACAGTTTTAGTAAAACTTGGATTATGACACTCTTCTGATCCAAAACTATCAACTTTAAAAAATCATGTTAATCCGTTGCTTTCTTATATTAAAAGCATGGGGACTTACTCTGGCATTTGGACCCTGTAAGTGAAAAATATTTGTAACTTTATTCTGTATCAACAAATTATTTTAAAAATTGTTCCGCTTTACATTATATGAATATAAAGTGAATGTGACAGATGATATAGAACTTATGATACGGAAAGAGATAGCAGTCTGTAGAATTGCACGAATTGGCGTATTTGGAATGCCTCAGTCGGTGCGCTAGTGTCATATCTGCGTTGTATATGTATAATATCATTCCCAAATTTGACATATCAGCTCTCATGACAGCTTATCGACGTGCTCTGTCATGACTGCAATGATAATTTCCACACGTTGGAAATTCAAAATACGAACAATACTTAGGCAATATAAATGTGATTTCAAACTCATCAATACTCAAATCATTGACATCCTTGTGACTATTACATTGAATAAGATATATTGTTTGACTAGGTGTTACAATTTGTAAATGCTAGAATTCTCTCAAAACATTTTTTCTGGCCCTTTTTCAGCGAACCTAATGAAAAAGTATTCCAAAGGCCTTTGGTGGTTAGTAACGATCGCTATCAGAGATACTGATTTCAAAACTTAAACGACAATACGCGATATCTGCGATAGCAAATGTTTTTATTTAATTCGTTGCATTTTAAGGTAACCTTCAATTAACAAAATTTCAAACCTAAAAATCAAATCAATACTGCAGCAAAATTAACCACTATTTGCATATTTTAGACCAGTTGATTAGTATTATGAATTGTTGTGTTCTTTAATTCCGTTAAGAAATTTTACTATACCTAAGCATTTACTATTTTCTACCTTATAAGAATGTTTCGTACATTTGCATTTCGTCTGGTCGGCGAGATAGCCAAGCCAACCTTCAAGTTAAGAAAAGTCTGTATGCAAAATTTAAGTTTGTTGAAATCGGCTCACCTTAAATTCCTTCTTGTTTTCTTCTGCTCCGTTTAAGCTTTGCATTTGATCCTTTAATGCTACTTTGTACTCTTGAACCTGCAAGACAATGCTATAATTTATTTCATACATAATTATGGTCAAGACTAATCGAAATAACGTTTCAGTGCTAAAAATCTAAGAACATTAACCGAACGTCTCACATTTTCGCGTGCACTTCACACTAAATAGTTCCCACTTGTCGTTATTAATAATTTTAAGACACTCCCTCACTCCCAATTTCTGCCAAAGTTAGTATCGGAATACCTGGGGTCAATATTTAGAGCAACATCCATTTCCGCGGTCAACTGGAAGTTAAGGCCAATTTGGCCTCAAAGAAGCTTTGTGTGCTCAGCAAGGCGAGACTTTACTTCACATCGGCACGACGTCTAAACCTCTATGCAAATACGGCTCCACAATTTAAAAAAAACCTAGAAATTTATTCCACACCATCTTGTATGTATATAAAGCACTCCAAAACAGCGTGATTTCAAAGTTGAAATTCCGAACACTTTACAGTACTCATGATAACTAGGCGGTTTAAGCTGTAAGACGTCAAATCGTCCAATCGTCTCGTCATTTTTAATCTTAACCTGTACAACTTTATATTTTTAAATATATTTACATAGAAAGTACTACATACAAAGTCTTAATTTAATCATGAAGTCTTGTAGTGGTAGTGTGCTAAGGCTGCATTTAATTTTAAAACGTGATAACAACTAGGCCGCAGTAAAATGGTGTGCGATTTATTTAAGTCCGCAAAAGTGTTTATTTGGGCTGGATAAAATAAGTTATTATAAGTCGTTCCGGCCTCAATTTAAACCAGCGGAGCTTAATATCCTGAATAGAAAAATCCGTAATGATGCTAACACGGGATGGTACATTGAAATCCTCTGTAATGAGACTATGAATATGTGAAACGAAATCGTTTGTCATTTAATCAAGTCACGTCTGTTAATATTTTAATTCCTAATCATTATAGTTTTAATGTAGATTTTTGTAATTCATTCTGTTTTTTTGTAGTTTTTTTTAAATATTTTTGCATTTATCATTTTTGTTCAATGTTGCATCTACCTGTAACAGTGCTGTATCACCTAATCGTGCATGCATCGGAGTTTGTATGTATATCTTACTACTTAAACGTTGAATGTATGTACTGCTAGTTTCTTTTTTAAATAAATAAATAAATTGTGAAATATATGTCCCCGTCAGACAAAATCTTAATTTGATGTTTAAGCTTACAGTGAGTTACATATTATTTATTTTAAATTTCAATGTACGGGAACCCCACGGACCCAAAGTTTCAACGGCAAATGGCACAAATACATAATCTAAACAAGTTTGTTTAGATTATGTAGGTAAGGCAACAGCCTATACATGTCCCACTGCTGGGCAAAGGCATCCTCTATACTGAGGGTATCAGGGCATAGTCCACCACGCGGCCCCAATCCGAAGTCCGCAGATCCGCAGTGGGGCCGCCACTGCGGATTGGCGCACTTCACATATAAATGAAACTAATTTTACGGACTTATCGCGTTTATTTTTAATATTAATTCCCGACGTTTCGAACCCTTTACAGCGTTCATGGTCACGGGACAGACTGAGGTGTTAGACGTCTGATTGTCATAGTTAACCCGGGCTACCGTCAGTTTTTGAATTATTAATTTTGTGTCCGATCTATGTTTACACCTATTGTGTCCAAAATTAATAATTCAAAAACTGACGGTAGCCCGATTAATCCGTCTAAAATTAGTCTGTTCATGAACGCTTATAATGGGTCGAAATCGCGGAATTAAAATTAAAAATAAACGCGATAAATCCGTAAAATTAGTTTCATTTATAATGTGTAATCGCGTAAATACAAGAAATTATTATGGACTTCACATATCTTCGAAACATTATTTTTTTGTTATTATTTCGAAAATACGCAGGTTTCCTCACGATGTTTTCTCAAGATTATGTATTTAGTTATTATTCCTGGGGTCCATTCAGCCAGGCAATGCAGCTAACGTTCTTAGCACCATGCCGCGTGGACTGTGTTTATTTCGTAAATTTAAAGTTGTAAATATTGGAAAAATAATGTTAGAAAAGATTTTTAAATTTTTTATTTAATTTAACAAAAACACTTACTGTCTGCAACAAACTTCTACAAATGTAAAAAATTCCTTTACAAGTTTTTCCCTGTGGATAAAACATTAATTAGTAAATCAATGCGTGATGATGGGACGAATTATTGAGTACAGGCTTTTGCTGTATACATCGAGAAACGCTGAACTTATTTTATTTATTCAGTCCATACTACGTATCCAAAAGAAGCATCAGTATACTGAGGCCGCCTGTAATAAAGCTAAATGTATGATATTTTCAACACCTAATGTTGAACATTTGGGTGCTAACAATGCAAAATAAATGGGGTGGAGTTAGATCTTGTGGATAAGACTGTTTTTTTTTTTTGGAATAAAAACTCTCGATGCAAAGCTTCAATGGGGCCTACATATATCCAAACTTGCTAATAAACTAAGTCCTGAAGGGTATACTATAAGGAAAATAAGATGTCTAGCTATAAAGTAAGCTACACCGGATGATTCTGTTGAATAAAAATATATAAGGTTAATGTAAAAGACATTGACGGGCGTGTATTGAAAATAAAATAAATTTTAAACTATAGAGAAAGATCACTTATGAATTAATCCACAAACAGAATTCTCCGGTCGCTTATAGTTTTCGAGAAAAAAATATTTAAAACTTGTTATTTTCCCAATACTAACATTCCGACTCAGATAGATTAGGTTAGAGTTCCGCTCCCGCCTTAACCTTCTTGGTTATTTTTTTATAAACGCCCAAAAATAGGAGCAGAATTGACATATTGACATCAACAAAATGCCGGATTTCTATAGTAAAAATAATCCTTTATTTTTCCGTAATCCAATACGAATCAATCCATCCACGTAGCCAATGTATTTTACATTTACTACATATATATAACAGAAACTTACCTGCGTTTCCGGAAAAAGACCAGATACCAGTAGAGTTATTATAAGACCGAGTTTTAGTGACATGACGAAGGAAGAAGGAACAGGAAAAACCAGTTCGTATTGAACAATAATGAATGAAGTCGAAATATACAATCAATAAGTATGCCAGCTTCGCTTACGTAGAGCGAATTTAAACACGACGCACGGTTTGAAATCTAATTGGGTAAATTAAAAACGCAATGTTTAATCTTGAGACTGAAATTGCTAAAGGTAATTAATATTAGTCAAGTTATTACACAACATAATTCGTAACAAAAAACACCGACTTCAATCAGAAAATTAAAAACATTGTTAATACCTAAAATATTCAATGATGGCCCTCGATTTCTCTGGGATGCCTGTTGATTGGTAATCTCCGATTATACATACTTTTATCAACTCTGACTTATTTGATTTATGTAATTACCTACTTTAAATTTGGAATGTTAGTTTTATTTGTTCAGACTGACTTGTGTCATATTTGATGGATTCCGTTAAAATCGTTTGGAGAAGTAACATGTCTAGCTATATGACTGGGGCTGCAAATAGTACAAAATAAGTTCATCCGCCGCGCAACCGGTGCGCAGTGGTATCAACGCAACGTCGACCTGCACAGCGATTGCAGACTCCCGACGATTCGCGAATATTTTAAAGACCTGACCAAACGGTTCTTCGATAGAGCCGAACATCATCCCATCAATTACCAACCCGACAAAAACGCGAATTTCAACAAGCGTCGCCCGCGAAACGTCCTAATCGACCCGGTCGAGGAAGGGGACTTAGACACGCCGGACCCACTGCCGGGGGTCCCGCCGGACAACACTACACCCACAGTTAGTGCAACAACAAACACACTAGTTCGCCCTCGCCTCCGAGCACGGCGAGACCAACACAACGCGTATACAAGGTACACCCGCGTTCCGGGGCGGTTCACCGCCCTCAGCCACCGATTAGCTAATTGCACAGTCGACGACCATCGGGGTTTCGGTCCGAACCACGACCTCGATGGCCCTTAGATGACACACCATAGTTAAACGCACGCATGAGCACATGCGTGGCCCTACCCACAGCGGAGGGCCCAAACCCGTGGGTTCTGGCTAGCCCACCGGTTCTGCGTCAGATGAAGCTTTAATAGTCTCGGGACTGAAAGCAAAAACATCAGTTAATACAAGATACAAGATACAAGCTATATGACATAACTCTTGTATTTTACCTAAATTTCATAATGATTACGTTTCGTTAAAAATAAGTGCAAAATGTTAAAGTTGAAATAAATAGTTTTCTTATCAGTCCTTAAGTGTCTTTTTGGCTTGATAGTGATCCCATTAGCCACATCTACCATTCAAGAATGCCGTCATCAGATCCGGGTTTCTTTATCGTGGTACCGCCCTTAGGATATCTTCTTTCCGACAAAAACAGAAAGGTTCATTAACGAAGAAGTTATCCGCGAACACACATAAAAAAATAAAAATAGATACAGTCGAGAGCCGTGATAGCTCAGTGTCCGGGCGCTCGCCTTTAATTCAATATACTCGAGCAACCTGAGTTCAATCCCCGGTGCCGGCACCAATGAAATTGTCAATTTTAAGTGCTGAATTATCACGTACTCAGCGGTGAAGGAAAACATCGTGAGGAAACCTGCATATTTTCGAAATAATAACAAAAAAAAATATTTCGAAGATATGTGAAGTCCGCCAATACGCAGTGGGGCCGCCTGGTGGACTATGCCCTGATACCCTCTGTATAGAGGAGGCCTTTGCCCAGCAGGGGGACATGTATAGGCTGATACTTTACTTTTTTACTTACTTACAGTCGAATTGAGAAAGCTCCTTTTGAAGTCGGTTAATAAAATTAGGAAATAGTTAAAGGACATAATTATTTATTAAGAGAACAGTTTACTGCGTGGGCAGCACCCGCTAATTGAATACAAACTCATGTGTGGTTTCAAAGTTCTGATGGATTATTTCAATTTTCCTTATAAAAGTATTACTAAGGTGCTCTGTTCTTTGTCCATTCTTGTCTATTGACATGATATCTATTGACAAATAGAGCATTTTCTGCCATCACTGCCTCACTCTATATATCGGCACTTATTTTTTATAACGTCATCTTACGAGTATTAATTGACACACTAATTTAGAAAACTCCCCCGGTAGTGTCACATGGCGATAGACATCAACTTCAGCAAAAATTCCAGCATTAATATCGTTGTAAAAATACATCTTCTTAAAAAAACCACCATCCCACTTTTTATACAGGTAATATTGAGTGCTTCGACTGCTTTTTTCTTTGACATAGTGTTTTCATGACACTAACTCATCAATGGTAGGTGTGGCTAATGGGATCACTTTCAAATCAAAAAGACACTTAAGGACTGATAAGAAAACTATTTATTTTAACTTAAACATTTTGAACTTATTTTGGATGAAACAATCATTATGAAATTTATGTAAAATATAAGAGTTATGTTAGATAGCTAGACATGTTACTTCTTTAAGCAATTTTTACGGAATCAACCAAATATGACACAATTCAGTCTGAAGAAATAAAACTAACATTCCAAAAAAGTAATTTAAACATACTACATAAATCAAACTGACATAAAGAGAGTATGTATAATCTGAGATTACCAATCAACACACCCCCTTAATCTCAGATATAGATTCATAACACCAGACAAGTATAGAAAATCCAAAAATTAGAAATTATCTACAAACAAACCACCAATCATAAAACAACAATAACACACTCTCAACAAAAATCAAAACTCTTAATAACAACTAAAACAATACAAGAAAACAATACACTATAAAGGAAGAGATATCAAAAATTCTGTAAAAAGTTTCTCCCCTTACAACAATCACATACACACGCTTCCACTGCGCGAATTTCTATTATTAGCACCCCCTTACATTAACACTACCTACACTAAAAGGTCAACAATCAACACTAACAGATTGCATTGTTGCAGCATACCCTGAGCCGTATTTTAACTCTATTGGCACTAAAAAGTTTATAGTAATACTAAATCTTTATACACAGCGTGTCGTTACCACCGCGACAATAAATGAACACACGTCTAAAGCTACTTTCCAATAGTCATTAAAAAAATATAAACGTTAAACAATTATAAATAAAAAACATACTTTTCAAACAAAATAATTAAATAAAAAAGAAACAAAATTTGTAACATCCTATACAACTAACAACAACGGACTGATTCATACATTCAGAGACTTTGTCTTTGGTTGCCACAGCGGCGCATTACAAGTCTCTCCTTCTAACAGTATATTTTATCTCTTTCAAATTCATTCAACTCGTTCATATGCTTTGTGACCTTTTCAAATGAAGTTTACGTTACAGTTTTATACGTAAGGGTGTTCTAAAATTGTTTAAAGAATGCAAATTGTTAATACAATTTTAAAAAGTTATCCTCTATATGTGTGTTCATTTATTGTCGCGGTTGTAACGACACGCTGCATATAATTCTTTGGTGGCTCCGTGGCGCAGTTGTCATAATATTGGCTTCGGCGTCGGGGGTCATGGGTTCGATTCCCACACGGGACAACAATTTGTGTGACCCACAATATAGTTGTTTCGTATCTGGGTATTTGTCCGCGTGAAATTTATGTTTGTAAAACGTCCTTACAACACAGGATAATGATATCCTAAAGTAAGGGCAATGTTTAAAAAAAAAATTCTACTGTGCGTGTGTTGTCACTGAACTCCTCCTAAACGGCTGGATCGATTTGAATGAATTTTTTGTATGCATTTGGGTGGTACAGCATATCCTGAGTCGTATTTAATTCTATTAGCACTAAAAAGTTTATAGTAACACTTAATCTAATATAATCAAATCTTGAAAATCTAACCTTTGTAATCTAACCTACCTAGCCGAGTATCCCTGATGTCAATCTTAAGAGAATGATGTTATACTCTAACATCATTCTCTTAAGATTGTTGCACAATTTAGGTGGATTAGATACTGACCTAAAGCTACCGGGCGTAGCCTCTATTCCGGCATCAGAAAGAGTTCGCCTTACCCAACCACCTATCATGACATCTGTAGCTGGTCTACGAGGTTCTCTAGTCGTTATAAATAAATTTGTCAGAGTCAGACCTCTAATATTTTTTGATAACTTAATCAACTTTCTTAACCAAAACAAAGGATTTTTATTTCTATCCGGTGATCCTAGTAAAGTCCACTTAGACTGTTGGTACGATGCTGAATCAGTTTTGGAACCAAATACAGGAAGCAAGGTTATTGAGTCCCCCTGATCAACCAGATGTTTAGGTCACAATGTAAAAGAGTCAAATCGTGAACTCAACGACTCGAGGCCAACAAAAGAATGGCAATGGAAATTTTAAGAATTGAAATACAATTCTTGCATCCCATATTGGCAATTTTGGTGACATTTTTCGTGCCAACGACACTGTTTTTAATATATGCTTAACCAACTTATTCGAGGATATTTTAATAACCGATAGCGTCTCAGAAACTGATGCTATAGCTGATTTATGCACAAGAATAGTACGGTATGCAAGTCTATCAGTAAGAAATAGTTTTGTTAAGTATCGAGCTACTAGGGCAGGTGCCGGACACCGACAGTTCAGGTTATGTTGATTACACCACTGTGACCATTTGATCCATATGGGGGTGTAAGTTTTAAGTGTAGAAGCCCTCCAACACGTTGACAGAAGCTGCTTTTCTTCAGGGGACCAAGATGCTGTCAAGAAGTACCACCCGAAATTGGCCAAGCTTCCAGCTGTAGGTTGTGTGTTCGACGTACCCTTGCTCAGAAGATGCCATTCGGAGCAGGTGCGATTGCGCGAGAGGTGACCGGCTTCCGTGTTGTATAGTCCCGGTAGATGGTGAGGGAGAAGTACAACTTTCAGGTTGTCTATGAGCCCCAGGTGTTTGGTGAGATATCCCCCCTAACATACACACAAACTCCGGCTCGGGGCACAAAGGTGTTTTCTAATTTATACCCCGGATATGAGAGATATGATGTGTCTGCCCGAGAAGATATCTGAGTCTCAGTTAGAAATAGCAAGGACGGCTTTGCCGCCTCAAGGTGGTAGTAGACGGCATTGAGGTTGGAGTGAAGTCCCCTAACATTACAAAAATCTGCCTACTAAGTTTGCCTCGAGCAGAGGGAATGGAGTGCGGAATTTTGAAAATTTGTGCGGAAAACGTGGGGCAGCCCGAGCGCCCACGCCCTGATGGCGAAAGGCAATCCGAGCGGGGACGCCCAGTGGGGGATTCTCCAGAACTGGGTGTGCTGGTACCCACCTGGGGTATGTTCGTTTTTAATACTGCTACCATGATGGGAGGGTGGGTGATCCTCCAGTAACCTCATTCACCGGGCAAAACGCAAAGGTAAAAATACCGCCGTTCTTCTGTGAGGCCGTGGTAATTCCCCGGTTTGTGCCGGCCCAAGTCAGTATCAGCAAATGCCGATACGTGGCTCTACCACGTACGAACACGTTTCTTCTTAAAACTTATCATTTAACTTAAATTCATTTTTTCAATATTAAAAATTATGTCAGTAACATGAGGGGTATAGAATTTTAGAAAGGCTCGGGTGTCGCGTGGCACAAAAAATGTTGGGAAACACTGGGTTAGATTCTCAAGATTTGATTATATTGGATTTAGTATTACTTTAAACTTTTTAATGTATGAGTTGCTTAAAAGTTAAATTAATTAATAAATAAAATACCATATTTAATGGTAGTTTTCAATGGCAAATTTAATGTATGTGTTATAATTTTTAAGCGACGAACAAAGTTTTTTAACAGTTTATCTGCATATTTTATTAAATTTCATCTTCAAGTCAGTTTATAGACTAATAAAACTTCATCGAACGCAGAGATGGCCAGATCTCACTCAGTAGTATTAGAGTTATAAGGTGTTAATATCTTGATAAACAATATGAAAAAATAAATGAAATCATACAAATATGAGGTAATATTTTATTGCATGTTGTTAGTGGTACACAGAACTTTTAACACCGTACTTAGTAATATATGTTTTAAACTTCAGAAAAAATTCCTTTAACGATCCTTGAACTTTCTTGATAACATGATGAAAGCAGTCATCTAAATAAGATATGAAATTAATGATTATAAATAAATGTGAACTTCAATAGGAAGAATATACTAGGACTAAATTTTCCTGTTGATATCCGAAAGTTTGAGGAGGAGATTGGTGATGACATCTTGTAACCTGATCATAAGTGTGTTGTGGTTCACGGTGTTTAATGATAATCACAGAAAATTTCATAGTTGCGAATCGAAAGTATTTCCGCCCTTTAGCAATATGTATATATATATGAAATGGCCAAAACTTATCGTTGTTCTTAAAACATGAAAGAATTCTCAAAAAAATCCCCAAAGATGCTTTAAATCATCGCAAACCGATTTCATATTCAATGGCGAAGATGGTTTTGTGAATAACAAAGGACATCACTGTATAAAGAATTCAGGGTTGGAGAAGTAAATATCTTAATGTTTATTAAACAGTAAATAATCACTACATAGTATAAAAAAAAGTCGTTCTGCTGTCTGTCTATCCTTATGTATGATCTTGATGCGGTTTTTTATATTAAATAGAGTGATTCACGAGGAAGTTTTATATGTATTTATAGTATTATATACATTGCACCCGTGCGAAGCTGAGGCGGGTAGCTAGTAACATATAATATAGATAAGTAAATGAGATGGGTTTTAAGTACAGTTGTTTAATCAAACAATTTTAATAAACAGTTTATTAAGCTTATATTTTCTGACGAGTTCAATCACTGGCACTTTTTTGATTTTCCAGATAATGAATTTGTGTCTTTTATGTTGTAAATTTACTTTATCTTATTCCAATTAACCCCAACTAGATATGTTCGTTCTTATTTTCTTAGGGTACTGAACAAAAGTCTAAAATTCATGTTTGAAAATCTAAGAAAGATATTAGTGGTTTCTGTAGTAAATAAATTTGGTTGAATGCCATGATATTGGCCTTTGGGTTTTTGTGCTATAGGAAGTATTGATTTTATTTCAAAATGTATTATGATTTGTTACTCTTGCATTAAACCATTATGCAGGGCTCATATTACTTAGATGGCGTAAAAACTCCAGTCTAAAAAACTTGTTCAGCGTAATCATTTCATAACTTAGACTAGATTTATCATATTTAAACCTTAAAATAGTAGACATTATATTACATTTAATATTTGTTTCGGGAATCATAATTATTTTGATACTTGCCTTAACCTAAATTAATCTGAAAGTTAACGGTATTTATTTATTTAAAAATGTATTGTTTACACCTCAACTTAAGGCAAACTTAATGCTAATAAGCATTCTCTTCCAGTCAACCCTGGGGGTAGAGAAAGTTTGACGCAGGTGACGCAGTACTACTATAATTTTATATAAAAAAACAGTACTACCTTTTTTTCCTTTTGAATATCAAAAGGAAGAAAATAATTAAAAAAGATAGTGGGTGATCACTGCGTGCGATGAGCATTCGTAACATCACAGAAACTGAAGAACCGTTACCCTCCTTCAAGTTAAGAAAAGGCTCTGATCTTGAAGGTAGCTTAGTTTAAAATTAATTAAAATTCTTCACCATCATCCAGTGCTAAAGATAAGCCTCTCCCACAGATTGCCTTAAAGCACGATCCTGAGCCACCCGTATCGAACGACTTTCTACACACTTGCACAGGTCGACACGCCATCTATTGGGGGTCGCCCTACACTACGATGACTATTGGTTATCGGTTCTTCGAGGTCTAATAAAAGGTCTATACCAAAATTGTATTAGTTGACGAAGTTCTTTAAATATAAAGATGGGGGCTTACCACGACGCTTGGAGACTGTAAAGCAAAAGGGTATAAGTACCTTATTCACTATAGAATAATGCGCGGTGCGGTTACTGTTCTTGAGTGTTAACCGGAAAACATTCCAACAGAAAAGTTTTGTCAATCAATTGATTTTTTTCTTTGTTTGAATAGTGAAAGACGGAAGGAATCAAGAATTTTTGTTATGATGTTAGAACGTCGTTTTGTTGATATATCTATATCACTCTTCTGACTTAAAACTATCAATTTAAAAAAATCATGTGAATCTGTTGTCTGTTTATATTAAGAAATAATATTAAAAACATGGGGACTTACTCCGTGGCTTATAACACTCTGTAAGTTAGGAATATTATGTTTATTGAATGTTTTTTCTATACAAACAAAATAATTTTCATTAAGAAGTGAGTTCAGTCACAATCACAGATCTAGAGATCTTCACACTAATTCGAGTGCGTGAGTTTTGGTGCGCTAGTATGATACTAACGCACCGAAACTCACGCACTGGAATCTACCTCATATTTGCATCATTGCCAAATCTGACATATGTGTAGCTTATCGCCGTGCTCTGTGAAGACCGTAACGATGATTTTCACACATAATGGTACAATTCCAAAATAGTGTGCACCACATTTTGTTAACAAACATTATTTGTTAAACTTCAGCGCTGCATGTACTAAGCCGATGTCGCGTTTAGCCCCTGAATCCACCGGTAAGGTTGTATGTAACTTGTGCATAAACATGCTCACACAGCAGAGTTTCAGCCTTCAGTTTTTAATATGGACGGGGAGGAAAACGTAGTACTATGTACTGCAGACTGTGTTTTATTATGTAGTCTGCTTAACGAGAAACGAAGAAGGAAACCGCGATGTTGGGTGAGGCCCTACCTATACCGACGAAGCAATGAAATAACGAATAGGTTTGTGGAAGATATAAAAATCAATCGCCTTTAATACTTACGAAAGTATTAATTTTTATGTAAAATGTTGACGTTTCATAAGAACGCGCCAGCGTCTACGTGAATGAATATATTTTTGATTTTGATTTTGATTTTAAGTCCCATAAGATGAGAGATGGCGGCGTAAGATAAATTTGTCTAATATATGACTGGATTGAGTAAGTATCCGAAACATGGCGCTATGCTAAAAGTAGAAACGTATGGACCCGATAGAATTGGCGAACACGAAGTTGCGCGGGCCAGCTAGTATGAATATAAAATGAATTTGCCAGATGATATAGAAACACACAAATCATCTTAAAAATTGTTCCGCTTTACATTATATGAATATAAAATGAATGTGAACGATGATATAGAACTTATGATACGGAAAGAGATAGCAGTCTATAGAGTTGCACCAATTGACGTAATCGGAATGCCTCAGTTTGGGTGCACCAGTGTCGTATCTACCTCATATTTGTCAGATATTCAAAAGACGAACAACACTTAGGCAATATGTATGTGAATTCAAACAGGGGTACTCAAATCACGGACGAGACTCCTTGGGACTATTACATTGAATAAGATATATTGTATTACTAGGTGTTATAATGTCCTAATGCTAGAACTGTCCCGAAACATATTTTCTGGCCCTGTTTCAGCGAACCGCTTCCTTTGGTTCAACTTGAATTTTTCACTTCTACATTCTTCTCCGTGTTCTAGGCTGATATTCATGTTATTAAGTGATTGTGATAAAGACAATAAACTCATCTTCATTACACAGTAATGATTAACCAAATGAAAAAGTATTCCAAAGGCCCTTGGTGGTTAGTAACGATCGCCATCAGAGATACTGATTTCAAAACTTAAACGACAATACGCGATATCTGCGATAGCAAATGTTTTATTTAATTTGTTACATTTTAAGGTAACCTTCAATTAACAAAATTTCAAACCTAAAAATCAAATCAATACTGTAGAAAAATTAACCACTACTTGCATACTTTAGACCAGTTGATTAGTATTATGAATTGTTGTGTTCTTTAAATTCCGTTAAGAAATTTTATTATACCTAAGCATTAATTATTTTCTAACTTATAAGAATGTTTCGTACATTTGCATTTCGTCTGGTCGGCGAGATAGCCAAGCCAACCTACAAGTTAAGAAAAGTCTGTATGCAAAATTTAAATTTGTTTAAATCGGCTAACCTTAAGTTCCTTCTTGTTTTCTACTGCTCCGTTTAAGCTTTGCATTTGATTATTTAATGCTACTTTGTACTCTTGAACCTGCAAGATAATGCTATAATTAATTTCAACGTAAGACATAATTATGGTCAAGACAAATCGAAATAACGTTTCAGTGCTTAAAAATCTAAGAACATTAACCGAACGTCTCACATTTTCGCGTGCACTTCACACTAAAAAGCCCCCATTTGTCGTAATTACTCATTTTGTGAACACTCCCTCACTCCCAATATCTGCCAAAGTTAGTATCGGAACACTTGGCGTCGATATTTCGAGCAATGTCCATTTACGCGGTCAATTTGGCCTCAAAGAAGCTTGGTGAGCTCAGCAAGGCGAGACTGAACTTCACATGAACGGCACGACGTCTACGCCTCTATAAAGTGCAAATACGGCCCCACAATTAAAAAAAAATTTGAGAAATTTTATCCACACCATCTGGATGTAAAGCGCTCCAAAACAGCGAGATTTTGAAGGCATTTCTTGCCTCGCACAACCACTCTGTAGAAACAGCTGGTGCCGGCGGTCGCTGCGAACAGTTACGACCTGAGAACCTTTAAGAAGAGAGCATATTCTTTCCCTAAAGGCTGGCAACGCATTTGCCAAGTATTGCAGAAGTTCATGGACAGCAATGATCTCTTTTCATCAGAGCCTCCTGCCCGTTTGCCCCCATAAAAAAACACTCTAAAACGCAACTATTTTACGAATTTTATAATGTTCAATTTAAAATCAAACTTGAAATTCCGAACACTTTACAGTACTCATGATAACTAGGCGGTTTAAGCTGTAAGACGTCAAATCGTCCAATCGTCTCGTCATTTTTAATCTTAACCTGTACAATTTTATATTTTTAAATATATTTACATAGAAAGTACCACATAGAAAGTCTTAATTTAATCATGAAGTCTTGTAGTGGTAGTGTGCTAAGGTTGCATTTAATTTTAAAACGTGACAACAACTAGGCCGCAGTAAAATGGTGAGCGATTTATTTAAGTCCGCAAAAGTGTTTATTTGAGCTGAATAAAATAAGTTATTATAAGTCGTTCCGGTCTCAATTTAAACCAGCGGAGCTTAATATCTTGGATAGAAAAATCCGTAATGATGCTAACGCGGGATGGTACATTGAAATCCTCTGTCATTTAATCAAGTCACGACTGTTAATATTTTAATTCCTAATCATTATAGTTTGTATGTAGATTTTTGTAATTCATTCTGTTTTTTTTTTGTAGTTGTTTTAAAATATTTTTGCATTTATCATTTTTGTTCAATGTTGTATCTACCTGTAACAGTGCTGTATCACCTAATCATGCATGCATCAGAATTTTTATGTATATCTTACTACTTAAACCTTGAATGTATGTATTGCTGGTGTCCTTTTAAAATAAATAAATAAATTGTGAAATATATATCCCCTTCAGACAAAATCTTAATTTGATGTTTACGCTTACAGTGAGTTACATATTATTTATTTTAAATTTCGATGTACGGGAACCCCACGGACCCAAAGATTCAACGGCAAATGGCACAAATACATAATCTAAACAAACTTGTTTAGATTATGTAGGTAAGGTAACAGCCTATACATGTCCCACTGCTGGGCAAAGGCATCATCTATACAGAGGACTTCACATTTCTTCGAAATATTATTTTTTTGTTATTAATATGCAGGTTTCCTCACGATGTTTTCTCAAGATTATATATTTAGTTATTATTCCTGGGGTCCATTCAGCCATGCAATGCAGCTAACGTTCATGGCACCATGCCGCGTGGACTGTGTTTATTTCGCAGATTTAATTTTGTAAATATTGGAAAAAAATTATATTAGAAAAGATTTTTAATTTTTTTATTTAATTTAATAAAAAACACTTACTGTCTGCAACAAACTTCTACAAATGTAAAAAATTCCTCTACAAGTTTTTCCCTGTAGATAAAACATTAATTAGTTAATCAATGCGTGATGATGGGACGAATTGAGTACAGGCGTTTGCTGTATACATCGAGAAACGCTGAATTTATTCAGTCCATATTACGTATCCAAAAGAATAAGGCCGCCTGTAATAAAGCTAAATGTATGAAATTTTCAACAGCTAATGTTAAACGTTTGGGTGCTACCAATGTGAATATAAATGGGGTGGAGTTAGGTCTTGTGGATAAGACTTTTTCTTGGAATAACTCTCGATGCAAAGCTTCAATGGGGCCTCCATATATCCAAACTTGCTAATTAAACTGAGTTCTGAAGGGTATACTATAAGGAAAATAAGATGTCTAACTATCAAGTAAGCTACACCGGATGATTGTGTTGAATAAAAATAAATAAGGTTAATGTAAAGGACATTGACGAGCGTGTATTGTAAATAACATAAATTATAAACTACAGAGAAAGATCAGTAATGAATTAATCCACAAACAGAAATCACCGGTCGCTTATAGTTTTCGTGAAAAAAAAAAAAACTTGTTATTTTCACTAAGAAAATCCACCATTTTATTAATTTGACTTCAAAGACTCAATAAACAGTCCTGCCGACATGATAATAATAAAATAAATTTCAAACTAAAGAGAAAGATCACTAATGAATTAATCCACAAACAGAATTCTCCGGTCGCTTATAGTTTTCGAGAAAAAAATATTTAAAACTTGTTATTGTCCAAACCCGCCATTTTATTAATTTGACTTCAAAACTCAATATACAGTCCTGCTAACATGATAGATGTAGGAAGCGGCTGACGTAATACTCGTATCGATTGTTCGATTTTTCTTTAATTTAATGAGGCACAGAACCGAGAAAGCAATCTGACTCGGATAGATTAGGTTAGAGCTCCGCTTCCCTTCCGACCGAGTTCCCGCCTTGACGTGGCGGAGGCCGTGGCTTGGTCCCCCACGGTGAAGCTAAGAGGAACCTACACTGGGCTGGCCTGTGGTGTAAGGCCGGCCCGAGAGGGCCGCTCCGAGTGGGCTCATGGAGCCCACTCTGGATGCGTGCTGGAGGGTGCAGGGGACAGGTCGAGGGTGGTAGAGGTGGAGCCACTCTCCCTGTCTTCTGCTACCGAAGAGGAGTGGCGGGAGAAGAGGTGTGTCGGTATTGCGTTGGCCGTGCTCCCTATCCTCCGCGACTCGGCGGGACTACACCGCTGATGCAGTGGTGGTGGGGCCGCGGGGGGAGAGGAGTGTCGGTATTGCGGTGCGCCGTTCTCCCTATCCTCCGTGGCCGAAACGTGTTGAGCGGCGGAGCCACAGACCAGGTCCGCCGCTGGGGGCTGAGAGGCTTGCTGCTTATTAGCACTGGCGCTCCTGGCTCCCATGGCCCCGGTCAGCTTACTCGGGGGAGTCCGTTGGCCGTGAAAATGGGGTCGAGTAGGAAGGCGCGCTGAATGTTCCAATGCGCCTTACCTAGAGGAGAGGGGAGTTGCTCCCCGTGAGGGGGCTGCTAAGGCGGCCAGCGCTGGCAGGGTTGCGGAAGCGTGCGAAAGCGTTCCCGTGACCCTGCCGATATGCGCCTAGGTGTAACATCGTGGGGGTTTTAGTCGGTGCGAGTCCGACATAGCCCGCTCTTGCCCCCGCGAGGGCGGGTATGCGTAGGCATTTCCCCCACGTTAACAAAAAAAGAAAAAAAAAAAGGTTAGACCTCCGCTCCCGCCTTAACAACGCGTTATACTTGTGAAAACTCATGACAAAAATGAGGAAAGTTACGCTGAAACCGCTTGCAAACTTCGCCAAATTTTCAGCCGAAAAAGTGCACCTAATGTGTCAGCCATTCGAAGAGTGGTCGAAAAATTTGAAGAACTGGGTCAATTATGCCTAAATAAGAATCCTTTGGGTCAACGTACCGGTCGGTCTCTTGAAAACATTGCTGCTGTAAACGAGAGTGTCGAAATCGTTCTCAACAACTTCAAATTTCACGAAGCACTGCGTATCAAATTTTGACTAAAGACCACCTTCATGCGTTCAAGATTCAGTTAACTCAGAATCTCAAACCAGCAGACTACGGAAAGCGCCGGCAATTCGTTTAATGGGTAATGGAGCAAAGTGAAGTCGATGCCAATACGATAAAATATCACAACTCTGTCATAAAATACTTGTTTTTGTTTTAAAATTTAAATGTGCACTCTTACTGAGACACCCGTTATAAGCGACCGGAGATTTCTGCTTGCTGATTAATTCATTAGTGATTTTTCTCTATCGTTTAAAATTTATATTTGTATAAAAAAGAAAAAAAGTAAAGTAACAGCCTATACACGTCCCACTGCTGGGCAAAGGCCTCCTCTATACAGAGGGTATCAGGGCATAGTCCACCACGCGGCCCCACTGCGGATTGGCGGACTTCACATATCTTTCGAAATATATATTTTTTTGTTATTATTTCGAAAATATGCACGTTTCCTCACGATGTTTTCCTTCACCGCGGAGCACGTGATAAGTCAGCACTTAAAGTTAAAAACTTCATCGGTGCCGGCACCGGGAATGGAACTCAGGTTGCTCGAGTATATTGAATTAAAGGCGAGCGCCCGGACACTGAGCTATCATGGCATAAATACCAAAAACTTACCTGCGTTTCCGGAACAAGACTAGATACCAGTAGAGTTATTATAAGACCGACTTTTAATGACATGACGCAGGAGGAAGGAACAGGAAAAAGCGGTACGTATAAGACAATAATTAATGAAATCGAAATATATAACCCGTATTTTGGAATGAATGAATGGCTTACGTAGAGCGAATTTAAACGCAGGTAACGGTTTGAAATCTAATTGGGTAAATTAAAAATGCAATGTTTAATCTTGAGACTGAAATTGCTAAAGGTAATATTATTCAAAAGTTAATTATTACAAAACATAAAATTAGGAAAGAGTTAAAGTACATAATTAATAACTAAGGCAACAGAACAGGGCAGCACCCGCTAATTGAATACAAACGCATGTGTAGTTTCAAGGTTGTTATGAATAATTTCAGTTTTACTTATAAAAGTATTACTAAGGTTCTCTGTTCTTTATCCATACCTGTGTGCATTGACAAATGTTCTGTTCTGCCACCGCTGTCTCACTCTGTATATCGGCACTTATTTTTTAATAATGTCATCTTACGATCATTAATCAACGCACTAATTTACAAAACTCCCCCGGTAGTGTCTCATGGTCATCAACAACAGCTCCAACAAAGATTCCAGCATTAATATTGTTGTAAAAATATACCTTCTCATTTTTGTTGACAAGCAGAATTTGGCTACGCATCCCCGAAGTGTTGATGACTTGAGTCATGCTTTAGTTACGTTTGCAGATATTATAGAATAACCGGTGGATATTGGAGGAAATCACCAGGTATACAATCCCACTTATTATATAGGTAGTATTGAGAGCTTCGACTGCTTTTTCTTTGACATAGTGCTTTCATCACACACTAATACATTGCACTTTTGCAGCATTCCCTGAGCCGTATTTTAACTCTATTGGTACTAATAATTTTATAGTAATACTAAATCTTTATAATGTATATATAATTCTACTGTACGTGTGTTGTCACTGAACTCCTCCTAAACGGCTGGACCGATTTGAATGATTTTATTTTGTTGGTGACCTGGATGGTTTAGATTAACAATTGCTTTTTTTTATTCACAAGTTATCGGATTTAAGTCATGTGAACAGGACAAAGCCTGCCCGGTCCGCTAGTGTGGCCGTATAATAAAATCTTGAAAATCTTACCTACCTAACCTTCATAAGCCAAGTATGATATGAGCCTGATCTGAGTATAACATCATTCTCTTAAGTTTGTTACACACTTTAGGTGGATTAGATACCTACATAATTAAATACTATCTTTTAACCAATTTGTTTTTTTTGTTTATTTTAATACTTTATTGCACACAAGAAAATACAAAGAAAGAAGATACAGAAAACATAGTGTACATACAGGCGGCCTTATTGTTAAAGTAGCAGTTTCTTCCAGGCAACCTTAGGGTACAGGATTTTAGATAATGTGGGATAACGGTGCAAAAATAATTACATTAATAAAATTATGTAGAAGAAAATATTTATTAGATAGCCGCAATATTTATTGCAACAATTAACTTAGGTTTTTTACCCATGTGGACCCATATTAATTTCATTGGTATTGGATCTTGGGCTCCGGAAATACGTAGGAAAGTCCTAAAAATCAATTATAAAATTTTACAGGGCGAGATATTTGAAGTCGTTTTTGTTTTTCGTTAGTAAAAAAATGACGTTTCAACCGACTTCAAAAGAGAAATCATCAATGAAAGTTGTTTCATCTGCATATAAAGTTATATGACCATGTAATCCTAGTTCTGTTACGTTATTTACATACAAGGAGGCTTTTATAAGTGTATCCATTTTACTTATTAAATTCTAAAAATAAATAATGTTATATAAAAATCATAAATATTTAAAATCAATCTGAATTAATTAATTATATTCATTTGAAATTATCTCAAAAAGTGCGTGATTTATAGGCAACTTATTTATTTTACGCGCGATCATTCATAACTAACACGCACACAATTTCGTTTCATAAATTTACGATAAATGTCGACGACATCTATCTATCTGTACACGCACACAACTAAAGTCCTGTACTACAGGCGTATCATAGCACAAGTAAGTTATGATTCCAATTTTCTTTTAAACGGCCTTAGGACCTTCATAACAAAGTGAATACTAAAACACACTGTATTATTTTAAAATCACACACCGTACGAATATTGTTCGTACAATAAGTACGAACACTATTCGTACTTATTATGGCTTATTTAAAAAATAGAATCAACTATTTACAACACTTATACTTACCTATTCGTTTAGTCACGAAAAACACTCATTGATATTATAACAATTGTTCAACATAGAGTCAATTTCTCTCAATACAAAGCTGAGCACGCTTTCTCAAACTATTTTTCAACATTATTTGTGTGAGCATTCGACGGTGGTTGGGCCACGCAGCAACCTCGGCTGTTTCACGAATGGGCAGGCCCGTCCGCGTAAGCACCACGATCTAACAGAAGACCGGCGTAAAGTGGAAATATGAAAAATACTTTCACGTTTCGTCTTCCCAATTTTCAAAAGGTTGTCAACGCATCTGTAACCCTCGGGTGTAGCAGATGGGTGGTGATTTACTTATTTTGGCAACTTTTAACATAAAAAAAAAAAACATTGTATGCGCTGGTGTAGTAAATTGTCAAAAATCTTATAACTTTTGGTTGGCTGCCAAAATCATCCTTCGATTAGGTACACTTGAGTTCATTGTCTGTCTTTGTGAACGCGGTGAAGTGTCACTTTCATAAAGTCTTTGCGCACCACGAAAACTTTCACCACTTAAAATGTAGTACCGTACTATCTTGTAATACTCGCGGTTCTAATAACTGCTTTGTTGTTCCGACATCGTTAGAGATAAGCCATCTAAATATAGCACGTACGGCTGTAATTAGGTCACGGTCAAATTGAAACTAATGAAGGGCTAAGGGCAGCGGCCGCATATTCGAATTCGAATCGAATCGAAATCGAGCGGGTGGAGGAGAAGGGAACGAATTTTTACAACTCAACGCTATGGACGCCGTAACGGCCCAGCTCGTCTCCGATTTATCGCCAGCACTTAGTTTTGTTTGTGTGCGTGCACAGTAAAATTTAGGTATTTATGAATGACAAGTTCCGTTTTTTAGGAAATAGAACGTCAATTTTTTGAAAAAAAAAAAAAAGTTTGTTATTATCTCAATAAACAATTATACTACCGACTCTGAACTTCCTGTGTAATTTTGGGCACCTTTAGAAAAGCCACCCTGTATCTTAAAATAAGAGTTGTCACAATATGGAGCCTTGTGGCACACCGTGCGTAAACGGTAATATACTACTTTGGGAATTACCAATCTTGACTACCTGGGATTTCTTTGTTAGATACGATTTAAAAGTTTTAAGAGCACTGCCCTTGTAACCGATGCTTTCTAAATTTTCTAATAGTAATTTTTTGACTTGCGGTATCAAAGACTTTTTCAAATCAATAAAAATACCTTTTTATCAATGTCATCCTTTATGTTAGTTGTGGAATTTATTGTTGCGGTAGTATTATTATTTTTGGCTCGAAATGCATATTGCCGTTCGGATATAAAATCAAAAGGAGTTTTAATAGTTATTTAAGCGATCATGTACTGCAGTACGAGAGAGATGAGATAGTTCAAGCCATCATGGGATTTTTTAGGTATTTTGTCCGCTAATTGAGACCCCATGGTTGAAAAATATGTGTTGAATATCTCGCAAATCTCGCCTGTCTTAGTAATAAGTTTAGAATCTATAAGTAGTTTTGGAGGAGCACGACTCTGTTTTAGTTTATTGCTAGCTAGATTATTAATTAGGATATAATACATCGTGGAGACTTGAGACCAAAGTTACCCAAATCGGAACTTAATTAAATCTCTGTGCAGCAACCATCAAGCGCAAGGATCTCACTAAATTAAAATTGTATATTAATAAAGAAAAATATTTATTGAAATTATTTGGAATTTGAATTTTAGTTTTTCATTATATATTTTGAAAATTTACTTACTGTGTTTCGTTAACAATTGCCTAGTCATTTCTTCCTAAAACTTATCACTTAACTTACTTAAGTGAACAATTCAATTTTTTAATGTTAAAAATTATGTAAGTAGCATAGGGCGATATAGAAATTTAGAAAGGCTTAGGTATCGCATGGCACAAAAAAGGTTGGGAAACACTGAGTTAGATTCTCAAGATTTGATTATTGCATGAGTTGTTTAAAAGTTAAATTATTAAATAAATAAAATACCGTTTTAATGGTAATTTTCAAATACAAATTTAATATATGTGTTTAAAAAATGTAAGCGAAGAACAAACTTTTTTAACAGTTTATCTGCACATTTTATTAAATTTCATCTTCATTTCAGTTCATAAACTAATAAAACTTCGAACGCAGAGATAGCCAGATAAATACTACTCGTGAGGTAGCCAGATCTCACGAGTAATATTTATTAACATATATTGATAAACAATATGAAAAAAAAAAAATGAAATCATACAAATCTGAGGATATTATTTTATTGCATGTTGTTAGTGGTACATAGAATTTTTACCACCGTACTAGAAATATATATTTAACACTGCAGAAAAATTTCCTTTTACGATTCTTGAACTTTCTTGATAACACGATGAAAGCAGTCATCTAAATAACATATGAAATTAATGATTATAAATAAATATGAACTTCAATAAGAAGAATATGCTACGACTCAATGTTTCTGTTGATATCCGAAAGTTTGAAGAGGAAATTGGCGATGTCATCTTGTAACTAGACCATAAGTGTGTGGTTTACGGTGTTTAATGATAATCACAAAAAATTTCATAGTTGCGGATCGAAAGTATTTCCGCCCTTTAGCATTATATATGTATTTATGAAATGGCCAAAACTTATCGTTGTTGTTAAAACATGCAAGAATTTAAAAAAAATTCCTTAAGAGGTGCTTTAAATCATCATAAATCGATTTTTCATCCAATGAAGAAAATGGTTTTGTGAATAGCAAAGAACGTCACAGTATAAAGAATTCAGGGTTGGAGAAGTAAATATTTTAATGTTTTTAAACAGTAAATAATCACGACATAAATAAAAAAAAAGTATAAAACAAAGTCGTTCCGCTGTCTGTCTGTCCCTATTTATGCTTAGATCTTTCAGGATTTTATCTTTATTACGCAACGGATCTTGATCTTTTTATACTAAAAAGAGTGATTCATGAGGAAGTTTTACATGAATTTATAGTATTTTATACATAGCATCCGTGCGAAACCGAGGCAGGCCACTAGTAATACATAATATATATGAGTAAATTGGGTCTATTAAGCTTATATTTTCTGACGAGTTCAATCATTGGAACTTTTTTGATTTTCCAGGAAATGAATTTGCGTCTTTTATGTTATACATTTACTTTATCTTACTTTCAATTAAACCCAACTAGATATGTTAGTTCTTATTTTCTCAGGGTACTGCACAAAAGTCTAAAATTCGTGTTTGAAAATCTAAGAAAGATATTAGTGGTTTCTGTCGTGAATAAATTTGGTTGAATGCCACAATATGGTCATTTAGGTTATCGTGCTATAGGAAGTATTGATTTTATTTCACAATGTATTATGATTTGTTACTCTTGCATTAAACCATTACGCAGGGCTCATATTACTAAGATTAAAAGAGCAATTTTTGTATGTATATATATATATATGTATAAATGAACACACATATAGCGGATAAGTTTTTAAAATTGTAGTAAATGTTTACATTCTTTAAACATCAATATTAACCCAGTTATAAAATTTTCCAAAACAAACAATTTTAGAACACCCTTACGTATAAAACTGTAACGTATAGTTCATTTGTAAAGGTCACAAAACATATGAATGGGTTGAATGAATTTAAAAGAAACAAAACATACTGTTAGAAGGAGAAGCTTGTAATGCGACGCTGTGGCGTGAGTTGTATAGGTATACAAACTTTGTTTCTTTTTTACTTAATTAGTTTGTTTGAAAAATATTTTTTTTTAATTATGGATTTTGTTTAATGTTAATATTTTTTTATGATTATTGGCAAGTACCGTTAGACGTGTGTTCATTTATTGTCGCGATGGTAACGACAAGCTGTATATGAATAAATGAATGAATATACTTTTATTTTACACAAGGAATTACAAGGAAGAAGATACCGGAAACATAGTGTACAAACAGGCGGCCTATATATTTATATATATATTTATAATCAGAATCTCGGAAACGGCTCGAGCGATTTTCATGAAATTTAGTATGTGGGTAGATTCGTCGGCGAAAAATCGATCTAGCCCGGTTGAATTTTTAGAAAATGTCCTTTTATCCCTGTTTTAAGGGAATAAAAAGAATCATTGGAATATGAAAAAAAAAATCATTATAGCTCGGTCGGTAATCGGGCGGCCCCGAAACAGAAGGCCGTGGTAATTGTCACGATCACTTACACACTTTTTTTTCGATTCTAGATCACTGCTTTCTTTATTTTTTATTTTTTGTAGATCCAGATGATTTTGTTATTTTTTTACCTTTTTTTAAAGTTCTCTCTTTTGTGAAAAACACCTATTTTCTTATTACTAAGTCGGTAAGATCGAAAAATATTATGCATATTTCATTACTCAGTTATTTGTATCTAAATGTAATTTCCAAAATACATAATTTACCAAAAAAAAACCTCCAGGTATTATCACTAAGATGGCGTAAAAACTCCAGTCTAAAAAACTTATTCAGCGTAATAGCGACCGTCTATAAGATCATTTCATAACTTAGACTAGATTTATCATAATTAAGCCTTAAAATAGTAGACATTGTTTTACATTTCTCATTTGTATCGGGAATCAAAATTATTTTGATACTCGCCTTAACCTATAGTAACCTGAAAATTTACAGTATTTACTTATTTGTTTAAAAATTTATTGTTTACACCTCAAAATAAGGCTAAACAAAAGCCAAACTTAATGCTGATAAACATTCTCTTCCAGTCAAGCCTGGGAGTAGAGAAAGTTTGACGCAGGTGACGCAGTACTACTGTAATTTTATATAAAAAAACAGTACTACCTTTTTTTCCTTTTGAATATCAAAAGGAAGAAAATAATTAAAAAAGCAGTACACAGATAGTGGGTGATCACTGCGTGCGATGAGCATTCGTAACATCACAGAAACTGAGGAAGCGTTAACCTCCTTCAAGTTAAGAAAAGGCTCTGATCTTGAAGGTAGCTTAGAATTAATTTTTTAATTTAAAATTAATTAAAATTCTTCATCATTATCCAGTGCTAAAGATAAGCCTCTCCCACAGATTGCCTTAAAGCACGATCCTGAGCCACCCGTATCTAACGACTTCCTGCACACTTGCACAGGTCGACACGCCATCTATTGGGGGTCGCCCTACACTACGATGACTATTGGTTATCGGTTCTTCGAGGTCTAATAAAAGGTCTATACCAAAATTGTATTAGTTGACGAAGTTCTTTAAAAAATAAAGATGGGGGCTTACCACGATGCTTGGAGACTGTAAAGCAAAAGGGTATAAGTACCTTATTCACTATAGAATGATGCGCGGTGCGGTTACTGTTCTTGAGTGTTAGCCGGAAAACACATCGCTACCGCGTTACATACAAATAGCCCTATTCCAACAGAAAAGTTTTGTCAAGCAATTGATTTTTTTCTTTTTTGAATAGTGAAAGACGGAAGGTATCAAGAATTTTTGTTATGATATTAGAACGTCGTTTTGTTGATATATCTATATCACTCTTCTGAATTAAAACTATCAATTTAAAAAAATCATGTGAATCTGTTGTCTGTTCATATTAAGAAATAATATTAAAAATATGGGGACTTACTCCGTGGCTTACAACACTCTGTAAGTTAGGTAATATTTTTAAGTTTTTTCTATACAAACAAAATAATTTTCATTAAGAAGTGAGTTCAGTCACAGTCACAGATCTAGAGATCTTCACACTAGCTCTGATAAGGGTTATAAATAATATGACGATATTATTTATTTATAAAGTACTTTCAGGTAACACCCTAAGTAGCAATGAAACAGATTTTAATCGTTTTTAATTTTCTCATATCTGAGCAATTTCATTCGTCTTCTTTAATTTATCGTATTTATATTGTTGTTAACTTGTTTAGAAAAGCATATTGTCAATTTCATGTGTCCAAGTTACGATGGCTTTAAATAGAGTTACAGGGATTAACTGGTTTCATTGACGTAATGGTACAAAGAACGGAATGGAGGGACCGAGCCTTTATTTTGTCAAATCTCAATGATGTTTTAATAAAGATGACGCACGTCCTTATTGCGCAACGTGTAAAAGTTGTTCCGCTTTACATTATATGACATATATAGTAAATGTGACAGATTGTATAGAACGAATGATACGGTAAGAGATAGCAGTCTATAGAGTTGCAATCTAATTGCACCAATTGGCGTAATTTGAGTGCGTGAGTTACGTATGATACTAGGGCACTCGAATCTACCTCATATTTGCATCATTGCCAAATCAGACATTCTGGGAAGATTTTGAGTTGCTGGTAGCCTATGTCCCTCTCCAGAACTAAAAAATATCTCCATTTCAAAATCATAATTTACGGCTTTTCGACGTAAAAGAAGGACAAACTCAAGTAATTTTATAATTCTCATAATATGCCTTTATTTTCCTCAAAAATGTAAGTCACCTTATGAAAATTCTTGTCATAAAGAAAGAACGAAATCAAGAATATTTGTTATAATAATAAAACATCTTCGAGGTAATCCGTGGACTACGTCACTCATCTGATCTAAAATAACAACTTTTAAAAATCTTGTCAATCCGTTGCTTTCTTAGAATTAAAAACATGGGGACTTACTCTGGAATTTGGACCCTGTAAGCGAAAAATATTCATTACTTTATTCTGTATTAACAAATTATTATAAAAATTGTTCCGCTTTACATTATATGAATATAAAATGAATGTGACAGATAATATATAACTTATGATACGGAAAGAGATGGCAGTCTGTAGAATTGCACCAATTGTTTTATTTAGAATGCCTCAGTCGGTGTGCTAGTGTCATATCTGCGTTGTATATAATATCATTCCCAAATTTGACATATGTGTAGCTTATCGACGTGCTCTGTCATGACTGCAATGATGATTTTCATACGTCAGATATTCAAAAGACGAACAACACTTAGGCAATATGTATGTGAATTCAAAACAGGGGTACTCAAATCACAGAGGAGACTCCTTGTGACTATTACATTGAACAAGATATTTATTACTGGGTTTTATCCCCATCAGAGATACTAATTCAAAACTTAAACGGTCAGCGACTTGCGACTTTGACAATACGAGATATCTGTGTGCTAATGTTTTATTTAATTCGTTACATTTTAAGGTAAGCTTCAACTAACAAAATTTCTAATAAAAAAATTAAATCAATATTGAAGCAAAATTGACCACTATTTGCATATTTTAGACTAGTTGATGTAGGTATTGTTACGAACACCAAAAGCACAAAGAAACTAACGCCATCTAGCGTCAACCAGTAAAACCACTAAAAGAACAAAGACAACATGAAACCCCCTACTCAATACTAGATGGCGTTAGAGGAACTACTGTGGAACTATAGAAGTATAGTCTCGAAAACCGGGTACATGCACGAACTTTCCGGAATCATCCAACCCGGTCGATCATGTTCGCGCGAGTCGGGTACGTTCCAGAAAGGAACTTTCTGGAATGGTCTGGGACTCATCTCGGCCCATATAAATAGCCGCAGCGTGGCGAGCCAGGCAGTTCAGTTTGAGCTACCTTCGAGGCACTCCGGAGTGAAAACTAGTGATCAAGAGCGATAACAGTGAAACCTTCAACTTTGTTACGACCTAGGACATCGTTAGTGCTTAGTGTTTGGACTTACTGCTTTTTGTTGGACCTAGTGCTAGTGAATAAAGTCTTCAAAAGAATCAGCAGGTCTTTCTCTCCAAATCCTTCGAACCCTAACACGTAACATTATTATGCTTTGTTGTGTTCTTTAAATGTCACACGGAAATTCCATTAAGAAATTTTACTATACCTAAGCATTTACTATTTTCTACCTTATAAGAATGTTTCGTACATTTCGTCTGGTCGGCGAGATAGCCAAGCCAACCTTCAAGTTAAGAAAAGTCTGTATGCAAAATTTTAATTTGTTTAAATCGGCTCACCTTAAATTCCTTCTTGTTTTCTACTGCTCCGTTTAAGCTTTGCATTTGATCCTTTAATGCTACTTTGTACTCTTGAACCTGCAAGATAATGCTATAATTAATTTCAATATAGAACGTTTGGTCAAGACATATCAAAATAACGTTTTAATGCTTAAAATTCTAAGAACATGAAACGTCTCATATATTCGCGTGCACTTTGCACTAAAAAGTCCTAATTTGTCCTAATTACTCATTTTGGGAACACTCCCCTATCTGTCAAAATTAGTATCGGAATAGTTGGCGTCGATATTTCGAGCCACGTCCATTTCCGCGGTCGATTGAAAGGTAAGGCCAAATTGGCCTCAAAGAAGCAAGGTGTGCTCAGTAAGGCGAGACTGTACTTCACTTCGGCACGACGTCTAAACCTCTAATAAAGTGCAAATTTGGCCCCATAATTTCAAAACCAGAAATTTCACCCACACCATCTCGATGTAAAGCATTCCAAACCATTTTTCAAAAGGTTGTCAACGCATCTGCAACCCTCGGGCGTAGCAGATGTCCATTTGCGGCGGTATTCACTTAACATCAGGTGAACCGCCTGCTCGCTTGGCAACTTTTCATATAAAAAGGTAAAAACAAAGGGCTGTTGGAATACTCTTTCATTAGGTTAATCATTACTGTGTAATGAAGACGTGTTTATTATCTTTATAACAATCACTTAATAACATGAATATCAGCATAGAACACGGATCAAGAATCTAGAAGAGAAAAATTCTAATCGTACCAAAGAAAGCGGGTCGCTGAAAAAGAGCCAGAGTAATGAGACTATGAATATGTGAAACGAAATCGTTTGTCATTTAATCAAGTCACATCTGTTAATATTTTAATTCCTAATCATTATAGTTTAAATGTAGATTTTTGTAATTCATTGATTTTTTTTTGTACTTTACATTTTTGTTTCTTCTTCTTAATTCTTTATTTTGTTCTGAAATTAATTGTTTTAAAATTTTTTGCATTTATTGTTTTTGTTCAATGTGATAGAATTTATGTTTACGAAATGTGATAGAATTTATGTTTACGAATTATTTATAAGTTAATTGATAAGAACTTCAAAATAATTTGATTTTTCGGCTCATCTGTCATTTGTGAATCTTTGATGTTGTGATTATGCTGTAACAGATATACGAATGTATAAAAATGTTTAATCAATTGTGTTTTAAATATCGTTTTGTAATAGAATTGAATTTACAATCAGTTGTTAATTTGATTGATAAGGATTTTAAAAAGTCGTTTGACGTTTAGGCTCGTTTGATGTTGTGAGTAGATATAAAAGAGCATAGAGAAAATAGGAGAGAAGCAAAGTAGAAGGAGAGTTCCTTAGTTGCTACTCGATGGGGTAGTTCTTCAGTTGCTTCTCGACGAGCAGACTGTTAACAGCTAAGGTACGATAATACTATATAATTGTACTTATGTAATTTAAAAGAAAGAAAGAAAGCGTAAAAAATAGAGGCCGCACAGTTTCTTGCCGGTTCTTCTCTGGACAGGTCTAGTTAGTGAACCGGTGGTAGTTTTTGACTTTCAATTAGAAGCCTAAATAAATCATTACGTATTGAATCTTTTATTACTGGCAATAAGCCATAAAAGATTCGAACCCTAATATTATTAAAGAGTTAAAATAATTTGAGATCTTTCTAATTATAAAGAAGCTTAAAATACATTAATTATGTTACATTTATTTGGCTTATTAACCCCAACATTACTTAAACATTAAAATAATTGGGTATCCTGGCAATTGTAAGACTATTTATAATCACCACTTAAAGAAATGTTTAACCTAATGAGATAAAATTTCAATTAGAAAATTAATTAAAATCCTCAATTAATCACATATCTAACATATGCATCAGAATTTGTATGTATATCTTACTACTTAAACGATGTCGCTGATGTCATTTTAAAATAAATAAAAAAAATAAACTGTGAAATATATAGGTGCGGTTTTTCTAAGTTTATCATTTTTTTTCATTAAATTCTAGACATAAATGATGGTATATAAAAAATTATAAATATTTAAAATCACCCGTAGTTAATAATTACAATAATAATATTAGTAGTAATAGGTACTATCCCTGGGGTCCCCGTACTTCGCAATTTTTGAAAGGTTTACATCCAAGGCTTAATGCCGCGGCTATTGTTGCAATGTAAATCTGTGAGCCATAACGGACCAAACATTTTTCCCTGAGACCCATGACCAAGACCCACGTCAAGTGGTAACAACCGTGAAAAAGAAAACTCGTCGACTCGTAGAAACATCTGTGTCTTAAGTTGAGAATCACAGATCCTCAATTTAAGACACAGATGTTTCTATTCTCGCTGAAAGTTATAACATATGAGTTATAATATAACTTAAAATTAACTTTTCAGCCAGGGAATGCAGCTAGCGTTCTTGGCAGCATACCGGCGTGGACTGTGTTTATTAGATAATATATAATTTAGAGATATTTAATTTTGTAAATATTGGATAATTAATATTCGAAAAGATTTTTAAATTTATTATTTAATTTAATAAAAAACACTTACTGTCTGCAACAAACTTCTACAAATGAAAAAAATCCCTTCACAAGTTTTTCCCTGTGGATAAAACATTGATTAGTTAATCAATGCGTCTAAATGGGACGAATTGAGTATAAGCGTTTGCTGTATAGCTCGATCAACGCTGAAATTATTTTATTTATTCAGTCCGTACTACGTATCCAAAAGAAGCATCAGTATACGAGGCTGCCTGTATTAAAGCTAAATTTATGAAATTTTCAACACGTAATGTTAAACATTTGGGTACTACCGATGTGATTATAAATGGGGAACTCTCGATGCAAAGCTTCAATGGGGCCTCCATATATCAAAACTTGCTAATAAACTAAGTTCTGAAGCGTATACTATAAGGAAAATGAGACGTATAAGTGTCAAGTAAGCTACACAAGGTGATTCCATTGAATAAAAATATAAAGGTTAATGTAAAGGACATTGACGGGCGCGTTTTGTATCTAAAATAAATTTCAAACTACAGAGAAAAATCGCTAATGAATTAATCCACAAACAGAATTCTGCGGTCGCTTATAGTTTTCGAGAATAAAATATTTAAAACTTGTTATGGGCTATAGATGTCCGAAAGTAATCAGAGCGTAATTCAATACTAAAGTGCCGCGATTCAATTAGATTTAATTTAGTAACTTCGCAACCGGCCATTACCGGTGTGGTCGTTCTTCTATTCAGCATTTTTTTGACGAAATATGCATTAAAAATGGTTTCACAAATATCAATGGGCACTATTGAGAAGCTAATTGGAAGAGAAAATTACCACAGTTGGAAATTTGCCGTAAAAAACTATTTGGAACATGAAGAATTGGGGCAGGAGATTGAAGCTGAATTAGGTTATGTATCCGACAGCAAGAAACATACGAAAGCAACATCAAAAATGATACTTTTGGTAGACCCAATTAACTACGTCCATGTTCAGGAGCCTACAACAGCGAAACAGGTTTGGACAAAACTTGAAAAAGTATTTGATGACTCAGGGTTCAGTAGAAAAGTAGGTTATTGAGAGATCTGATTTCCACAGATTTAGAAAATTGCTCGAGTGTCGATGAATATATTAATAAAGTAATATAAACAGCTCATAAGTTACAGAATATCAATTTTGCTGTCCGAGACGAGTGGCTTGGTACGTTGCTGCTCGCTGGATTCCCTGATTACTACAAACCAATGATAATGGCTTTAGAGAGCAGATTATGTAACAACTAAGTTATTACAAGAGGTCAAGGTATCAGATTCTGTTACTTACTATGCCAAGTCATATAATAAACAATGTAATATGGCAAAGTTAACACCGAAAAATCCACATAACCAATTACAAGAAAAAAGGAAACCCAAAGGCCCACGATGCTTTGTATGTAGTAAGTATGGGCACGTGAGTAGGGATTGTTATTTTAAAGATGAAAAGAAAAAGTCTTCAAACAATAATCATACAAAAAATAATAGTTATTATGCTGCTTTTCCAGTTGCTGTCGAGTTGGATGAAAACTGCTGGTATGTTGATTCCGGAGCGTCATTGCGCATATGTGCAATAATAGGAATTGGATGTATGGTGTTTCTCCATCTACAATCAACAACATTAAAGTTGCGCACAATAAAACAATAGCAGTAAAAGGCAGTGGCAAGATAGATTTTCGGGGTGCTGCGGTCTCATGGTGTTCTAAACGTCAGAACAGAGTTGCATTATCAAACATGGAGGCAGAATACATGGCACTGGCTACTACCACATAGGACGCTACGTGGCTAAGGCATTTAGAGTCAGAACTACATTGGAAGGTTACAGTTGGGCCTACCATAATTTATTGTGATATTCAAAGTGTAATTAAATTTGCAGATTGAATATCACAATTTGTATTGAAATTGTATTGACTCTTATTGTGCTCGCAGCAAACATATTGACGTAAGATATCATTTTCTTCGAGAGAGAGTTGCCCAAAAGGAAATTGAACTCTGCTATATTGGGACTCAAGATATGGTTGCCGATATTCTTACAAAAGCATTGTCGCAAACGAAGACTGAAGTCTGTCCGTGGCTATGGGGTTGCAATGAAGGAGAGAATGTTGAAAAAAATTAATTGCAACGCTGAATTTAATACTTTTACATTATCTAGTTCTGGTATTACTAAAATACTTTCGTAAAATATCAATTTTCACTAAGAATGTCCGTTATTTTATTAATTTGACTTCAAAAACTCAATACACAGCCCTGCCAACATGATAAATATAGGAAGCGGGCGACGTCATACTCATATCGATTGTTCGATTTTTCTTAGTCCATAGTAAAAATACTCTTTTCTTTTCACTATTTCTTTTTTTCTTTTTTCGAAAATTATAAATGACCGGAGAAATCCGCTTGTTGATTAATTCATTAGTGATTTTTCTCAAAACTTAATTTTTATAAAATTTATTTTAAATCCAATACGTACCCACCAATGTCTTTTACAATTACTACATATACATAACAAAAACTTACCTGCGTTTCCGGAAAAAGACCCGACACCAGTACAGTTATTATAAGACCGACTTTTAATGACATGACAAAAGGTAGGAAAGATAAGGAAAAGCAGTACGATAATTAATAAAGAAACAATAATTAATAAAGTCGAAATATACAACCCCTAAGTTGGAATCAATAAGTAAGCCAGCTTCACTTACGTAGAGCGAATTTAAACGCGTGGCACGGTTTGAAGTCTAATTGGCTAAATTAAAAATGCAATGTTTAATTTCTTGAGACTGAAATTGCTAAAGCTAAAATTAGTCAAAAGTTAATTATTACACAACATAAAATTAGGAAAGAGTTAAAGGAGTTAGTAATAAGGCCGCCCATTGTACCTATCATTTAAACTTAAAGTTTTTGTTTTTGTATATTTCATTTTGGTGTGCAATAAAGAATATTTATTTATTATTATTGGGGATATTTATTTGTTTTCTCGTATGGTTGGGTTTATAGATAAAAATTAAACATATTGCATGTATAAAAAAAATATTATGAATAAAAATAAATATATAGATATAAATATTGTATATAATACAATATTAAATATTATATGTAATACATATATAAATAGGACCCAACCAGACGGAAGCCCTCGGCAGGGTTAGGGTGAAAGGGAGAGAAACTGGCGGACGATGCGGGCGGTATCTAGGAGCACCGCTTTCTCTATTAGAGCTTGGAGCGTTCCGTCCCGGAGTCCCAGTCGCCTCAGATGTCCGGAGAGGCTGACTGGGATCAACCCATTCGCAGACACGACTATCGGGATAATTTCAGTCGGCACACCACCCCACATGTCGGTCACCTTGTGAGCCAGGTCCAGATACTTCGTCTTCTTATCTGTTTCAGCTTGCACGAGGTTCTCGTCATATGGAATGGTAATGTCGATCAAAAATATGATATCGTGTAGATGGACCGTGACTGTGCCCGGTCCATCAACACGATATCAGGTTTGTTCGCGACAATCGTCTTGTCCGTGATGATGGATCGGTCCCAATAGAGCCTGGCGCGGTCATTTTCGAGCACGGCCTCCGGAGAGTACTTATAGTACGGCAGTTTCCGATCCACGAGGCCGTATTTCAGAGCGAGCTCCTGGTGTAGGATTCTGGCTACTAGGTTGTGTCTATGCAGATACTCAGAGTTAGAAAGCATAGAACAACCGGTGATAACATGCCGAAGCGACTCCCCGGGATGGCGACAAGCTCGACAGATATCGACGGTGCCATTCCTTAGGATGTATCTCCGATAGTTGTTCGTCTTAATAACCTGATCCTGTATCGCACAGACAAAACCTTCGGTTTCCCCATAGAGGTCACCGAAACGTAGCCAGTTAAGGGAGGCAACAGTATCTACGAAAGGCTCGTGTAGAGCCTTGTAGAACCTCCCGTGGAGCTCTTTCTCCTTCCATACGGTCTCTCGGTCGGAAACGCTCAGTACTCCCGGGTCCTGCCATTGCTCGTTGGCTAAGGATAGAGGGGTAAGTCCTTTATCACAACTAATGACGTCCGTGTAGATTGACTCATCCGATCTCGCCAGAAAGTAGTTACGGAGGCTGCACACCTCGCGATTGTGCATGGTGAGGGCGCTTAAAAAGCCCCTCCCGCCATGCTTCCGCGGCAGGTACAGCCTCATCACTGACAATCTCGGATGATGCACTCTGTGGGACGTCATAGTTATTGGGGGGATATTCATTTGTTTTCTCGTCTGGTTGGGTTTGTAAATAAAAATAAAAATATAGATACATATTGCATATATAAAATAAATATTATGGATAAAAATAAACATATACATATAAATGTTGTATATAATACATATATAAATAGGACCCAACCAGACGGAAGCTCTCGGCAGGGGAGACCAAACGGCCGAGGGTTAGGGCGATAGGGAGAGAAACCGGCGGACGATGCGGGCGGTATCGAGGAGCACCGCCTTCTGCATTTGAGCTTGGAGCGATCCGTCCCGGAGACCCAGTCGCCTCAGATGTTTAGAGAGGCTAACTGGGATTAACCTATTCGCAGACACGACTATCGGGATAATTTCAGTCGGCACACCACCCCACATGTCGGTCACCTCGTGAGCCAGGTCCAGATACTTACTATTATTTTGGGGGTATTTATTTGTTTTCTCGTCTGGTTGGGTTTGGGGATAAATAATAAATACATAAATATATATTGCATCTATAAAATAAATATTATGAATAAAAATAAATATACAGATATAAATATAATATGTAATACATAAATAAATAGGACCCAACCAGACGGAAGCCCTCGGCAGGGGAGACCAAACGGCCGAGGGTTAGGGTGAGAGGGAGAGAAACCGGCGGACGATGCGGGCGGTATCGAGGAGCACCGCCTTCTGCATTTGAGCTTGGAGCGTTTCGTCCCGGAGTCCCAGTCGCCTCAGATGTTCCGAGAGGCTGACTGGGAATATACCATTCGCAGACACGACTATTGGGATAATTTCGGTCGGCACACCACCCCATATGTCGGTTACCTCGTGAGCCAGGTCCAGATACTTCGTCTTCTTATCTGTTTCGGCTTTCACGAGGTTCTCGTCATATGGAATGGTAATGCCGACCAAAAATACCCGCGACTGTGCCCGGTCCATCACCACGATGTCAGGTTTGTTCGCGACAATCGTCCTGTCCGTGATGATGGGCCGGTCCCAATAGGGCCTGGCGCGGTCATTTCCGAGCACGGCCTCCGGAGAGTACTTGTAGTACGGCAGTTTCCGTTCCACGAGTCCGTATTTCAGAGCGAGCTCCTGGTGTATAATTCTGGCTACTAGGTTGTGTCTATGCAGATACTCAGAGTTAGAAAGCATGGAACAACCGGAGATAACATGCCGTAGCGACTCCCCGGGATAGCGACAAGCTCGACAGATGTCCGCGGTGCCATCCCTTAGGATGTATCTCCGATAGTTGTTCGTCTTAATAACCTGATCCTGTATCGCACAGACAAAACCTTCGGTTTCCCCAAAGAGGTCACCGAAACGTAGCCAGTTAAGGGAGGCAACGGTATCTACGAAAGGCTCGTGTAGAGCCTTGTAGAACCTCCCGTGGAGCTCTTTCTCCTTCCATAATCGGAAACGCTCAGTACTCCCGGGTCCTGCCATTGCTCGTTGGCTAAGGATAGAGGGGTAAGTCCTTTATCACAACTAATGACGTCCGTGTAGATTGATTCATCCGATCTCGCCAGAAAGTAGTTACGGAGGCTGCACACCTCGCGATTGTGCATGGTGAGGGCGCTTAAAAAGCCCCTCCCGCCATGCTTCCGCGGCAGGTACAGCCTCATCACTGACGATCTCGGATGATGCATTATGTGGGACGTCATAGTTGTGCGGACTTTTGGATCCAGGGCGTTGAGCTCAGTTTGAGTCCACCTGAGTATGCCAAAGGTATACATGAGGACTGGCATGACCCAGCCGTTAAATGCGCGTGCCTTGTTCACGCCTGACAAATGGCTGTTAAATACCTTTGTCAGGCGTGCAAAAAACACGTCACGAACTGACTGTTTCATGCCAGCCTCATCGATACACATGTTTTGTGACATACCCAGGTATCGGTATGTTTCAGCCTCAGAGAGGGTCCTTATGTTAACGGGCATAGATAGGTCTATGCCCTCCGTATTAGGAGAACTTACCCCTTTCGACATGGAGGACCGCGCACTTATCCGTCCCAAGCTCCATTTTGATAGAATTGCTGAAATCACAAGTGACTTTAAGCAATTCCATCAAATGGGAGCGATTGGAGGCGAATAATTTGAGGTCATCCATGTAGAAAAGGTGGGTCACTTTTGTCCCTCCTCTCCGAAGCTGAAATCCTCCCCCCGAGCCCTCCAGTAACACGCTGAGAGGATTCAGGGAGAGGCAAAACCATATTGGACTCAAACAGTCGCCCTGGAAAATACCCCGTCGTATCCTTATCCGGTATTCCGCAGCCGTCATCCGCTCGCCTAGATGACAAAGGATCGTACTCCATTGCCCCATACAGTACCCGAGGAAGTCTCTTACTGTACAGTCTACTTTGTACAGTTCGAGGACCCTCTTTAGCCATGTATGGGGCACCGAGTCGAACGCCTTTCTGTAGTCTATCCAGGCGGCGGAGAAGTTCCGACGGTTGCGTTTAACCATTTTGCCAATGACCGCGTCGATGAGAAGTGGTTCCTTGGTTCCACGACCACCGCCCCGACATCCATTCTGAGCACGAGACATAATCCGATTCATATTAATATGCCGGGTGATTCTCATGCTCAGAATAGATGTCAGTGTCTTATAGATTGTAGGTAGACACGTTATGGGGCGGTACTTACTCGGGTCTGTGGTAACCTGATCTTTAGGAACCAAATGAGTGACCCTAGTAGTAAAGAGGCTCGGGAGCGACCTCTGATCGAGAGCCTCTTGGAACTGTCGGGCGAGCACAGCATGACACACCACGAACCCCTTCAGCCAGTAGTGATGCAGCCCGTCGAGTCCCGGACTTTTCCAGTTCGGGGCTCTACGGACTGCCTCAGATACGTCGTCGGGTGTTATGACGACGGGGGTTCATGGGTGTAATGTCTGCACATTGGCTCGCCACGACTTGTGTCCAAGGGCCCTCGCTGTGGTCTACGGGCTCTGACCACAGGCTGCGCCAGAAGGCGACAGTGTCTGCCTGGTCCGGTCCTTGGCCCGTTCCACAGCTCATTGGTCGCTCCAAAGATTTGTAGAGCCTCTTTTGGTCACTCTGGAAGAGGCGATTCTGGCTAAACCGCGCCGTCCTCTCGGTATATCTCCGAATCCGCTTCCCCCAAGCAGCAATCCTCTGCTTCAGGTCATCTAAGCGCTCCGTTAGTTTTTGCGTAATATCCGGCTGGGACAAGTTGATGTTGGTCCCAGCGAACGCCATCCTAACGGTGCGCACAATTCTGGGCCTATTAGTGCCCGACCTGAAGCTTATCAGCCTGCCGATGATGGCCCTTACCTTTGCGATACGGTCCTCAATTCTTCTTCTCCATGCTGGGATAGTGCTACCTGGTCTGGTAGCACGTCCAGCCTTGGGAAGTTTGGCGCCAACGATTCGGCATACTGCCAGTGCAGCGCCAAAGCGAATTGAGTCCGTATCGCAAAGATCCCGGCTAGCTTCCAAATAGGTTGCCAGCATCTGGTTAAGAGACCTCACGACAGACCGACTCCGCTTACTTAGGGGTATGCGGGGGAGACGTGGTCGATACTCGAGAGGCGTTTCGCGCACCTCCAGAATTGCCTCCTCCAATATACTTCTCATCTGCTCTATTTCTTGGGCGACTATTCCATCATCGCACGAATCTACAGGAGCCGGGGGGTAAAACGCGGCCTCCGCTTCCGCTTGTAACCCTGCGAGATCCGAAGGTTGCGGGGTCGCATTTCCGGCTACTGCATTCTCATCCGATGAGGGAACAGCCTCACGTCGAAGTCGTTCGAGCTCGGCATTATCAAATATTTTTGAGCGCATGATGTACCGAACTCTGTCTGCTAGGTTTTGCTCCGTGACGGTTAAAGATGGCTCCAGCTCAGCAAAAAAAGCGATGCATCCTTGCCCGATACGCAAACCCTCCAGTTTCACTCCCTTTTGCCCTAAAATACGCCCGCATTGCGTTCTGATTCATTTCAGACGTCCAGCGCAAGCGGCGTACTCCACCAGCGGCGGGTGCCGATTGCTGGATCCGAGAGGATCCTGCCGACACCAAGACTGGTGGGGATGATGGATGCGAGGTACTGCTTGGTGGTCATGCAGTACCCCGCGCTCGGCTGGCGTCCCGCATGCTGCCACGTCCAGCGCCAGCTCCAGACGCGCCCTGGCGGCCCCCAGGCAGCGGCCCTATGCGCGTTCTTCGATTTTCCATCATCCATTTTAAGGTGGGGCGTCGTTTAACGGAAGATGCCCCCAGACCGGCACCGTATTCTGGGATATATTATTATTATTATTATTATAAAAAAATCATAAAGATTCAAAATCACTCGTAATTAATTAATTGTATTCATTTGAAATTATCTCAAAAAGTGCATGATTTATAGGAAACTCATTACGCGCGATTATTCATAACTAACACGCACACAAGTTCGTTTCATAAGTATACGACGCATAAATGTCGACGATCTATCTACATTGTGACACGCACACAACTAAAGTTTGTTACTATACGCGTATCATAGCACAAGTAAGTTTATGATTCCAATTTTCCTTCATACTTAGGCCCTTAGGACCACCATAACATAGTGAATACTAAAATACTACTTTATTATTTTAAAACCACACGCTATTGTTCGTATTATGGCGTATTTAAAAAGTGGATTCAACTATTTACAAGAATTAAACTTACCTATTCACTTAGTCACAAAAAACACTCACTGATATTTTAACAATTGTTTAAAATGGGGTCCATTTCTCTCAATACAAAGCTGAGCACGCTTTCTCAAACTATTTTTAACATTACTTGTGTGAGCATTGTATGCGCTGGTGTAGTAAATTGTCTAAAATCTAATAACCTTTGGTTGGCTGCCAAAATCATCTTTCTATTAGGTTGACTACACTTGGGAATTACCAATCTTGACTACCTGGGATCTATTTGTTAGATACGATTTAAAAGTTTTAAGAGCACTGCCCTTGTTACCGATGCTTTCTAGATTTTCTAATTTCTGATACCGTATATCAAAAACTTTTTTCAAATCATTAAAAATACTTAAAGCAATGTGCTTTTTATCAATGTCATCCTTTATTTTAGTTGGGGAATCTATTGTTGCGGTAGTATTATTATTTTAGGCTCGAAATGCATATTACCGTTCGGATATAAAATCAAAAGGAGTTTAAATAGTTATGTAAGCGATCATGTCAGACTCTTTCAAATATTTTAGACATGACTGGAAGCACAGACACTGGACGATAGATTCCTGGGTCAGTTTTGGGTCCCAATTTGAAGATCAGTGTAACTTTTGCGATCTTAATGATATCTGGAAACTCTCCGTCAATCATTAGTTTATTAAATTGGTACAACATTGGGACAAACTATTCGATAATAAATTTTGAAGATATTTTCTCACTTTTTTACTAATTTTATCATTAGTAATAAGTTTAGAATCTATAAGAAGTTTTGAAGGAGCACGACTCTGTTTTATTTTATTGCTAGCTAGATTATTAATTAGAATATAATACATCGTGGAGACTTGAGACTGAAACTATCCAAATTGGAACCCAATATTAAATCTCTGTGCAGCAAGCATTAAGCGCAAGTATCTCACTAAATTAAAATTATAAATTAATGAAGAAAAATATTTATTAAAATTATTTGGAATTTGAATTTCAGTTTTTCATTACATATTTGGGTTTATTAGGGCTGATTCCTGAACGGATTGCCTCAAGGCAGTGTCTTGGCGCCTATCTTATTTAATGTTTATACCGACGATCAACCTTCACCTCCCCGCACGTCCCGCTTCATATATGCAAACGACCTCGCTCTGACCTCCCAAACCGCCAGTTTCGAACAGGTTGAAAACAATCTAACGAATGCTCTGCAAAGCTTGGAAGAGTATTATAACGTTAACTCTCTAAGGCCGAATTCGAGCAAGACTCAAATTTGCGTATATCATCTACGCAACAAAGAAGCGGGCCGCAAGCTCAATATCCAATGGCGAGGAATGCTCATTGAACATGTCAATTTTCCTAAATATTTGGGTGTCTTTCTGAATAGGTCACTAACGTACAGGAAAAACTGTGAGGACATAAAGCAGGATGTGCACGCTAGAAACAACCTCTTGCGCCGTCTGGTTGTGTTGATTTGGGGAGCTTCCTCTGGTGTTCTTCGAACCACTGGTCTGGCACTCTCCTTCTCTGCAGGCCAATATGCTGGTCCAGTATGGAGCCGTTCAGCCCATGCAGAACTGGTGGATGCAGCATTAAACGAAACCTGTCGGATTATTACATTTGACGTCGTGCCCTGCGTGCCCAACCAACTGCACGCAGGGGGACCTGATGAATGCTGCTGAAAGTGAAATTCATGTGGCTGAATTCGCACCGTGCGTAGAATAACGTTCTGTGGTCACATAGAACGAACTTGATTTTATCGTTGGAAAGTCTTAATCTAGGCTTTCAGATGACATCAATTTTTTTTTTCGTCTGACTTATAGATTGCGATTCAGAATAGAACAACGTTGTATCTGATTTTTTCGCCGCAGTACAAGGACATATGTACGTTTAGACGCTGTTTTCTTGTACTGACTAGACTAAGCTCACTAATATAATAGACGAGTGTAAAACACTCTATTAGAGTCAATTGATAATTATTGCACAGTCACCCACTGTTTATGGTTTTTTCGTTAAAAAAAGTTCTACATGCGTTTATGTCATACATATTTTCTGAGTTTTTAGTAGCACGTTATATATGAACATGTGACCTATAAATTTTAAAGTTTTTTATAGTGCTAATCTCTGCACTTTAGATTGAACATTAAATTATTCGAATACTAAATAACAATGTAGAATGAAGGCGTTAAGATTTTCAAAAAGTATTCTGTTTTTTAAAATACCTAATTATATCACAAACCTCAAAAAATGTAATAGCAACTTCTATGTATAAGAAAACTATAACCAAATAAAAAAATAATAATTTGAATCGGCCGTTCTGAACAATTACAATTTTGCAGATGTCACTTTGTTCTACACAGGGTGCGAATTTTGGGCCGATACCGTGTGAATACGTATTGCCATCGACACGAAAAGAAGACTCTATATTTTGAAAATTTACTTATTGTGTATCGTTAACAATTTCCTAGTAATTTCTTCCTACAACTTATCACTTAACTTGGTTAAGTAAACAATTCAATTTTTTTATATTAAAAATTATGTAGGTAACATAGGGGGATATAGAGTTTTAGAAAGGCTTAGGTGTCGCATGGCATCGCGCCGGGGTCGCGGAAGATTGCGTCCACGTGTTCCCGTGTCCCCACCCGATGCGACAGAGACAGGTGCAACGTGGGTTTTTTAGTGGGTACCCGTTTCTCACCGGGACTCCCACATACCCCTGCCACTCCCCCGATCCAGTGGCAGGGGATCCATAAAGGATTTTTCCCACAATAAAAAAAGAAAAAGGTGTCGCATGGCACAAAAAAGGTTGGGAAACACTGGGTTAGATTCTCAAGATTTGTTTATATTAGATTTAGTATTACTTTAAACTTTTTAATGCAAGAGTCGTTTAAAATTAAATAAAAAATAAATAAAATACCGTTTTAATGGTAATTTTCAATGGCAAATTTAATATATGTGTTAACATTTTTAAGCAACGAACAGTTTTTTAACAGTTTATACTACACACAGTATTAAATTTCATCTTCATTTCAGTTCATAGACTAATAAAACTTCATCGAACGCGGAGATAGCCAGATAAATACTACTCGTGAGGTAGCCAGATCTCACGAGTAATATTTATTAACATATATTGAAAAACAATATGAAAAAAATTAAATCATACAAATATGAGGATATATTTTATTGCATGTTGTTAGTGGTACAAAGAATTTTAAACACCGTACTTAGTAATATATAATTTAAACTTCAGAAAATTTTCCCTTGAACTTTCTTGATGAAAGCAGTTATCTAAATAAAACATAAAATTAATGATTAATGATTATGAATAAATATGATAATGATATATTTCAATAAAAAAAGTATTCTACGGCGCAATGTTTCTGTTGATATCCTTTTGAGATTGGAGATTTCTTCTTGTAGCTAGATCATAACTGTATAGTTCATGGTATTTAATGTTTAATGAAACAGTACCCGGAGGACCGAGCTTTGCTCGGTTTGTTTGTTTTTGGTAAATCGTGTATTTTGGAAATTACATTTAGATACAAATTACTGAGTAATGAAATATGCATAATATTTTTCGATCTTACCGACGTAATAATAAGAAAATATGAACTGATGTTTTTCACAAAAGAAAGAACTTTAAAAAAAAAGGGAAAAAAATAACAAAATAACAAATCGACAAAAAATTTAAAATATAGAAAGCAATGATCTGGAATCGAAAAAAAAGTAAAAAAATAAATGTGTAAATGATCGTGACGCGAATCACTGCCGTCTGTTTTGGGGCCGCCCGATTACCGACCGAGCTATTATGACATTTTCTCTTGCGGCGAAATTTACCGTCATATTCGAATTATATTTTTCATTCCCTGAAAACAGGGATAAAAGGACATTTTCTAGAAATGAAACCTAGCTAGATCGATTTTTCGCCCCCGAATCTATGCACATACTAAATTTCATGAAAATCGCTGGAGCCGTTTCCGAAATTCCGATTATATTATTATTCGTTTAAAGGATAAGATAATTTTGATACTCACCTTAACCCAGAGAAATCTGAAAATTTTCAATACTTATTACTATTATTTAATATAAAAAACATTACTATCCTTTTTTCCTTTTAAATATCAAAAGGAAGAATATAATTAAATAAGTTTAGCTCAGGATCCTAATTCGTGGCAGTCTGTGGGGGAGATCTATGTTCAGCAGTGGACTCAAACAGACTTAAATTATTATGATCATGATTAATTAAATAAGCAGTACATAGATAGTGGGTGATCACTGCGTGCGATGACTGAAGAAGTTTACCCTTCTCCAAGTAAAGAAAAGGCTCTGATATTGAAGGTTGCTGAGGTTAAAATAAATTAAAATTATTTATCATCATCATAATTTCAGCCTGCTTGACCCCAAAAGGCCTCTTTTTTTTTTTTTTTTTTTTGGTTTTTTTTGGGCTGGATGAGTCACTGTTGGCCTTAGGGGCCTTTACAGATCCGACGGACTTGAGGTGGCCGGGCGCTCGAGGCGCCTAGCCTGAACCTCGCGTATTTATTATTACGCGTTATGGTGACTAAGCTCGAGGGCTCCCGAAAGAACTTCGGCTCGGGCCGTCACGCTATTTAATTCACCGGTTTGGGAGGCCGCCTAGCTCTTAGGGCGCTTTGGCGGGGGCTCCATGGAGTGATCAGGCTCAAGGCTCCCCGAGAGGGGACCTCGGCTTGGGCTGTCACTCAACACGCGTTTAGCATTCCGATTCGAGGGTGCCCGAGAGGGCCGGACCTCGGCTCGATCGGTAGCTGTTATCTGACTGGGGGGATCTCTAGAGCTATCGTTACTACCACTTCGTAAAGCGTTGGCGCTGGGAGAAGAAGTGGCGGAAGAAACTCCAGCAACGCTTCTATCTTGAACTGGGGAGAACCTGCCAGGTACGTGGCGGAACCTAGTATATGTTTGCCGCACTCGCCGGCGAGTGCGGTTTGTGTTGGTGTGTTTGCGAAGTTTTTTAATCCTTTCGATGGCGATAGTCGTCTCATCGTCAGGGAAATCGAGAACGTGTCGCGGTCTACGGTGATTGCGGTGGAACGTACCTAGCGGCAGGGGTCTGTAGGTGGCGGCACCTACGATTAGCGGGTTGGGATGCGCGGCGGCGGAATCGAAGTATCGGCGCGACGCCGACTTCAGGAATTGAGCGATGGTGGGCAACTCTAAATCGACATGAAGGTCGATATTGCGCATGTACCAGGTTGCTCCCGTGGCTCTGCGCAAAAATCGATTTTGGATGACCTGAAGCCGGTGTATTTGCTTCGGAGCAATGTGTGCGAAAACTGGACTCGCGTACGTCATGATAGGGCGAACTACTGCCTTTTATAGAGTCACCTTGTTCCGAAGGGACATTTTAGACGTTTTGTTGAGGAGCGGATGGAGGCGACCGAGTACGAAGGCCGCCCGGTTCTTGACCCGAGTCACGTGCTGGTTGAATCTAAGTTGGGAGTCAAGGACGACACCTAAATATTTAACTTTGTTCACCCATGGTACCGGACTATCCATGAGTTTAACGGGGGGTGGCAAATGGCCTCCCACACAGATTGCCTTAAACCACGATCCTGAGCCACATGCATCTAACGACTTCCCGCACACTTCGACTCGACACGCCATCTATTGGGCGTCACTATACACTAAATTGACCATTTGTTATCGGTTCTTTCAGCTATATAGCGAGTAATCAAGAAAAGATCTATTCCAAAATAATATTTAACGAGCGCCTACTTATTTTTTCCAACCATATTTATTGTAATGAATTATTAGTTGATGAAGTTCTTTAAAAAAATTAAGATGGGGGCTTACCATGATCTTTGGACGCTGTAATGCAAAATGGTTTAAATAACTATAGAATGATTTGATTCGATTACTGTGGTGCGATTACTGTTCTTGAGTGTAATCCGGAAAACACATTATTAACGCCTTTAAATAGAGCTTGATAAGACGTCATCATTATTTTTATTTTTGTTTGCCTCTGTTCCTCTCCAGACCTACAAATAGCCCTATTTCGACAGAAAAGTCTTGGTCAAGCAATTGATTGTTTTCGACGTGAAAGAAGGACGGAATCAAGAATTTTTGTTATGATATTAAAACGTCGTTTCCTGTTGAAATATGATGATTTTAGATAAAAAGTGGGCGATATCACTCTTCTGACTTAATACTATCAACTTTTACTTTAAAAAAATCAAGTCAATCTGTTGCTTTCTTGATGTTTGAAACACGGGGACTTACTCTATAAAAGCCTGGATCCTGTAAATGAAAAGTATTTGTAACTTTATTCTGTATAAACAACATTATTTTCTACACATACAAACAGTCTACTTCTTTTGTAAGGGAGTTCAGTTACAGTCACAGATCTAGAGATCCTCACACCAACTGTGATAAGGGTATGACAATATCATTTATTTATGAAGTACTTACACCTGTCGCGCAAGTAGTCCGAGATAACTTCTTGCAAGTAGAGAGGCACTTGATGGTGTGACAGTCACCCCTTGATTGCATTCCAGGGAATTGAATTAAATGCATTGACGATATCTAAATTTATCGCCAATGCAATTCCACCCTGGGAGACCACCTGCTCAGACAAGGAGCGAACGTGAATTATAGCGTCTATAGTTGAACGCTCCTTTCTAAAACCAAAATGATTTTCTGCGAGATCTGGACACACGTGCGACAGGTACCTGTCAAGACAAGTGGCAAGTATCCTCTCGAAAAGCTTACCAATCTCGTCCAAAAGGCATATGGGACGGTACGCAGAGGGAGATTCTGCAGCCCTGCCTTCTTTCTTCAAATCAATCAATCTCCTGGTGATGAATTCTAACCCGGAAATGCTAGGACTGGAGTTGAAATCTGATCGTTGAAACCAACAGTATCCATCTGATTGTTCGTTTACACACTTGTTAACGACCAATCAGAGCAGAGCACATGCCTCGAGTGGGGTTTAGGCGCCATCTTTACTTAAGGTTGCCTTAGGTTGTGGGAGAGCCTTAGGTTGTGGGAGACACATTTGAGTGATAGCGATTGATCGAGTTGTAGCGTTGAAAGTTTATTCGTTAGTTAAAGTAAGATTGGTGGCCTGGCTCCGCTGTAACTATTAGTTTTTCTTTCGATATTGTTGTGAAGTGACAAAACATTGTTTAATCTAAATTAAAATATAAAACTGTGATCATTGTGTTTTGTGCTCGCATTTTACCCTGACGACGCCCACTAAGAACGCAACCACTAACGGCGATGTCAACGAGAACAATGCTTCTACGATATAGTCCTTTTCCATAACTTGTTTGATCCAGCAAAATTAAAAGAGTACTTTGTTGATCCACCTTTCTGTCCAAATTTACTTGCTCTTAACCTTTATTTTAAAGGCTGGAAAGCATATATTTGAACAGCGTATTGTGTCGCTTACACATATTTCTAAATTCAGCAATATACTCTAACCGTTGTTTTATACTTTTCCAAAGTATTTGTGGCTCCGCGTAACGGTTTTTTTCTCAGGCACTTTTTAAACATTTCTTGATCCCTGTGAGCGCGCATACGCAGCTCGACGTCAGTGTTGGTAAAATTAATTCCACAGTGTTTGTAATAAGAACTGAATTTCCATGTACATTTTCTATTGAGTAAACTGTTACTATATGTCGAATTTAATAACCTAGATAAATATAATTGACACAGAAATGGTTATAACCTATTTCTTATCAATTATTTTACCATAGGATGCTAGTGAATAAATATTTTTAATATTGTAGATATTATCGCTTGACATTATCAAAATACCCACTTACTATAAAGTGTACAGTTTTGTTGTTATGCTTGTTAGCACATGCAGCCTGTATTAATTCGATTGAGGTAAAGGCCAAAATGCTGTATTCCTAAGTAGGCATCCAAATATTATGCCGAGTTGATTTAAGCAACTGGAGCAGCGGCGAACTATGAGCTCAAAGAATATCATACATTTAATACAAATATAACTGATTGCTGTTTGTACATAGAAGATATTTGAGAAAAACTTTATCAACGCTGTAGTATCTTGTATTAACTGATGTTTTTGCTTTCAGTCCCGAGACTATGAAAGCTTCATCTGACGCAGAACCGATGGGAACTGGAACGCGGGTGTACCTTGTGTACGCGTTGTGTTGGTCTCGCCGTGCTCGGAGGCGAGGGAGAACTAGTGTGTTTGTTGTTGCACTAACTGTGGGCGTAGTGTTGTCCGGCGGGACCCCAAAAACGCAGTAGTATATAACAGTACCCAAAACAATGATAGTTAAAATTATTGTCTGTTTATCTGTTTGTCTGTGTGCGCTAACTTGCCTAATACGGCCTTTCCGATTTCAGTGCAACTTTTACAAATGCATTGTAGTACGCTTCTCTCATTTAAATCGGATGATAAATAAAATAGTTATATCAACTTAAAGAACCACATTGTAGATTTGTGCGATGAAACTATAGTTAACTATGGTCTGTAAAATGATGGTTTATATAAAGTTAAAAAAAATCGCCCAAGTGCGAGTTGGAGTTGCGCACGAAGGGTTCCATAGGTATTTTTAAGCACGATATAAAGTGCGGGCGAAGCCGCGGGCGCAAGCTAGTTGTACAATATATTGCTACTATTGCACTAGGAAACGGATCAACAACGGTCGCAATGTAATGCGACAAATGATGTAGTGTGAAAATTTCTTTAAAGAGACGAGGATGACAATATTTTAGTTTTATTTTAACTGTTAAATTTGTTTACAAGTCATTGCTCAACTCATTATCAAATATGAGTTTGGTTACAAGAGAATAAATTACTATTGTTTATTATGTAATCAATAGTGTTATTTAAGCTAGTGCTATTCAGTGTGTTAAAGTTAGATTAGTTAAGAGATAAGTGCGATTTATCGAACAAATCTTTACATCAAAAGGGAAACTCAAAGAATTGAGCGAAAAGTAAGTGATTTTTATTAAATGTAATATTGCTTATAGTCTAGTCAACAAGTGCTTTTTTGACGAAAACCTGTTTAACTTCACGAAAATTATGGTTTTATATGGCACAAGAGAAATACATAATCTGTGAAAACTCTCTATCACCATTACCACATGAGATACAACGTGGAGCCTGGTGACAGACGGACAGACTGACAGACAGACAGCGGAGTCTTAGTAATAAGGTTTCCGTTTTACCCTTTGGGTACGGAACTTTAAAAGATTATTTTAACCAAATAAAATAGAATATTAAGGAATAAAAAATATGGTTCGTATAATACGACGAAAAAAAATACGATTATTTCTATGTAGTCTAACCCAGAATATTTTTGTCACTTCTTGAAAGAGTTTAGAAAAGATTGCCAAAAAAATTCTAATTTTTCATTGTTTTATTACCAATCAAAAGCATTGAAATATGAAAAACGTTAATAAATCAATCAAGATTTTTTAAATTTTTTGATTATTCTGTTCCTGTAAAAAAAATTACTTGAATTGTTAAAATAATTATTATAAAGAAATACATTGTTTATAAGATTTTCAATTTTTTTCTTTTAGGAATATGAAGCTTAATGACAATATGATATTTAAGAAAAAAATTTTCGCCGCTAAAAACGCTTTTTCTAAATTACAATTTTTTGTAGCTTAGTGTTAACATTATGGAACCATTTTATTAAAATCATAATTTATCACGTTGTTACATCATAAAAAAATTATAATTTAATTCATTTTTTATTTGGTTTTGTGAACAGACGCTTGTTTATAAACAAACGAATTACGAATAATTTTGTTTATTATTTTTCTGTTTTTTATATAATTTTTAAAATTATTGTACACTTGGACTTGTTGTTATCTATTAGGTATTCTCCATTGCTATTAAAATTACTTATAAACTATTGAAGATACGACTAGAACACTCCAAGTCTTAATTATTCTTCAACATTATTTTTAAATTTTGAAGTAGAAGTGCATTCATTTTATACGTGAATTAAATAATTAACTGTTGAGTATTGATACCAATATTTTTTTTATTAATTATTCTATGTAAATTCTTAAATAATCTATCACGCAACGAATTTAGTATGATGGTTGTATTGCACGTGAATCAGAAAAGTGCGCGAGCGCTAGATGTTGCTGGCCCTTTAAAGCATGTATTTCAACAAATATCACATTCACGAGATACAGTAATTCTTCTTAATAAGTAGGCACTGACGTAAAGTGATGATCTCAACCAATGAATGCTGCTGTGATCTGTGATTCGTCCGTTTGAATTGGATCAAATAAGTACGGAGTGGATTTGTATGAATGGAGCCACTAAATCACATACATATGGTATTGGATCAACAAATCGGGTATGGATCAACATTTGAGCGGATCAACAAAAAACTGATCATACGTAACGCTGGATCAAACAACTCCTAGAACGGAATATATATATATATATATATATATATATATAGAATAGAACGGAATATATATAAATATATATATATATATATATATATATATATATATATATATATATATATACGAGTATATACAGGTATATATATTTCAGGCATGTATCCTTGCGTAGTTTGTTGCAGATCTTTTAATAATTAATCAAGAATTATTATTACTTGAAGTTGTAGAAAAAAGTTCTTTAAAAAATAAAATGGGGGCTTACCAAGATCTATGGACGCTGTAAAGCAAAAGGGAATAAGTATCGGATTCAATATAGAATGAGGCGCGGCGCTATTACCGTACCGTTGAGTGTAATCTGGAAAGCACATCGCGTTTAAATAGAGATAAGACGTCATCATATAAATGGATACCTTACGAACCTATACACATAATCTTTGATGTAAAATTTGACGATTCATAAGAGCGCGCAAGCGTCTATTTGAATAAATATATTTTGATTTTGATTTTGATATAAGACGTCATCGTTTAAATAGATATAAGACGTCATCAGTATTTTTATTTTTTTTGCGTTATGTGATGTAGCCTCTGTATGTCCCTCTCGAGACTAAAAAATAGCCCCATTTCAAAAGCATGATTAATTGCTTTTTGACGTGAAAGATGGACAAACTCAGTAGTGATTTTGAAATTCTAATAACACATGGTTTCCATGGTTAAAAAGTAGCTGTACTTGCCTCTCTTTTATTCAAAAATTAAATAACCGTATGAAAAGTCTTGTTAAGACTGCTTTCTTTTATTTTTTTTTAAAGAAGACCTAAGCAAAAATTTTTGTTATGATATTAAAACGTCGTTTCCTGTTGAAATATGATGTTTTTTCAGGATAGTAGTGGAGTATGAAAAATGTCACTCTTCTGACCTAAAACTATCAACTTTAAAAAATCATGTCAATCCGTTGCTTTCTTAAAATTAAAAACATGGGGACTTACACGGGAATTTGGACCCTGTAAGTTAAAAATATTATGAATTATTTTAAAAATTGTTCCGCTTTACCTTATACGAATATAAAATGAATGCGACAGATCATATAGAACTTATGACACGGAAAGAGATAGCAGTCTATAGAGTTGCACCTATTGGCGTAATTTGCTTCAGTTTCGGTGCACTCCTTTCATATCTACCTCTTATTTGTAAATAAGATCTGTCATTGCCAAATTTGACATGACGTTTGTAGCTAATCGCCGTGCTCTGTCATGACTACGATGATGATGTTCACACGTTACAAATTCAAAATACGAACAACACTAAACAACATGTATTTGAATTCAATCAGGGGTACTCAAATCACAGATGAGACACGTTGTGACTATTAAATTGAACATGATATATTTTATTACAATTTGTTACAATGTACATATATTAGCACTGCCCGAAAAATATTTTCTGGCCCTTATTCAGCGACCCGCATTCTTTGGTACGATTAGAATTTTTCTCTTCTAGATTCTTGATCCGTGTTCTATGCTGATATTCATGTTATTAAGTGATTGTTATAAAGATAATAAACACATTTTCATTACACAGTAATGATTAACCTAATGAAAGAGTATTCCAAAAGCCCTTTGTTTTTACCTTTTTATATGAAAAGTTGCCAAGCGAGCAGGCGGTTCACCTGATGTTAAGTGAATACCGCCGTCCATGGACATCTGCTACACCCGAGGGTTGCTGATACGTTGACAATCTTTTGAAAATTGGGCTCCGGCTACCTCACACACCAGACGAAACGCGAAAGTTTATACTTCCACTTTACGCAGGTCTTTTATGAGGTCGTGGTACTTACCCGGATGAGCCTGCCCATTCGTGCAACAGTCGAGGCTGCTGTGTGGCCATACTATTTCAAAACTTAAATGACAGCCACTCGCAACTTTGACAATACACGATATCTGCGTGCTAATGTTTTATTTAAATCGTTACATTTTAAGGTAACCTTCAATTAACAAAATTTCAAATCAAAAAATCAAATCAATTGTAGCAAAATTAATATGTAGCAAAATTAAACAATTAACAAAATTAATAAATCTGTAGCAAAATTAAGCACTATTTGCACATTTTAGATCAGTTTATGTATTCGGAATTGCTGTGCTCTATAAATGTCACCTGGAAATTCCATTAAACAACTTTTATTATACCTAAGCATTTACTATTTTCTTGCTTATAAGAATGTTTCTTACAGTTGCATTTCGTCTGGTCGGTGAGCTAGCCAAGCCAATCTTAAAGTTAAGAAAAGTCAGTATGCAAAATTTAAATTTGCTTAAATTGGCTCACCTTAAGGTCCTTCTTGTTTTCTACTGCTTCGTTCAAGTTTTGCATTTGAGTCTGTAAGTTTACTTTGTACTCTTGGACCTGCAAGATATTGCTTTAATTAATTTCAATATAGAACGTTTGGTCAAGACATATCAAAGTAACGTTTTAGTGCTTAAAAATCTAAGAACATAAACCGAACGTCTCATATTTTCGCGTGCACTTCGCACTAAAAAATCCCCATTTGTCCCCAGTTGTGTCTCATTTTGAGAACACTCCCCTATCAGCCGAAGCTAGTATCGGAATACTTGGCGTCGAAATTTCGAGCAACGTTCGATTGAAAGGTAAGGCCAAATTGGCCTCAAAATAGCCTATGATACAAAAATAGACGTCTAAACCTCTATAAAGTACAAATTTGACCCCACAATTTCTAAACCAGAAATTTCATCCACACCATCTCGATGTACAGCGTTCCAAGACAGCTTGATTTTTAAGGCATTTCCTGCCTCGCCTCGCACTCTGTGGAACCAACTGCCGCCAGCGGTCTTCTGTTATTATTTTAATTCCTAATCATTATACTTTTAATTTAGATTTTTGTAATTCATTCTGGTTATTTTTTGTAATTTATATTTTTGTGTTTCATCCTTTTTTTTTTAATTTTATTCTGAAGTTAATTGTTTTAAAATATTTTTTCATTTATTATTCTTGTTCAATCTGGTATATACATGTAACAGTGCCGTGTCACCTAATCAGGTGCATGCATCAGAATTTTTATGTATAGATATACATTTTTAATTTACCTTGTTTATTTTTAACATTAACATTTATTGTAATTATAAATTGTTTATTTATAGTAAAATTACAAATACATAATCTAAAAAAGATTGTTTATATTATGTATTTTTGTATTATATTTTTGTAAGGATCACATCCTGGGCTAAACGCCGCGGCTGGTGACAAGAGGGTTGTTTCTTTTGTCGCTCAAAGGTTAAGAATAACTTTTAAGACAGGAAATGCAGCTAGCGTTCTTTTGTCTTTATTAGATAATATGTAATTTTGAAAGATTTAGGGTCTGTTTCACAATGTCTGAATAAAGTGTTGGATAACTAACTGACAAATAAATTAACTGCCACATAAGACTTCCTGTTAAAATAGTTTGCGTTTCACAAACGTCTTACCATTAAGTTTATGTGTCAGTTTGTTACTTGTAAGATAGAGATGGCAACGTCGCATTTTGGCGTTTCGATTTACGGGAAATCTGAGAACATAAAACATTTTTTTAATTTAATCACTCTTGAAAGCATTCATAATGCATTTTTTTTTTGCTTTATTTTGTGTTACGTATTTATATACCTGAAATACATACTCTTAAACAATCATAATGATACAAACACATTTTTTAGATTAATTGCAATATTGTTCAGCACCATACATGCTACAATTACATACAGACTGGACACGAGACGAATGTATATTATCTTTTTTGCTAATATAGGAAACCTATTTTTACAAACAGCATAAGTCCGCTCAAGAAGATTCCTACTTCTTATTCGTTATGGAGCTGGTGTAACAGGAGTTTGAAGTGTATTGAATAGAAAAAATGTATTTTCTTAACCTTTATCACCAACAAATACACTATTACCAAATTCTCTGTTCAAAAATCTTTGTTTTATAAACGAATTTTTAAATATTGTTTGGTCGTGTGTGGCTTCAGGCCATAGCCACTATATCCATTATTTTCAAATCTGAACCAACTATTGATTGAACATTGAAAGAGAATTGGCGTTTTCTGTTCCCATAGCTTTCTGCATTGTCACCACCTGTAGATTTTATAGGGACGTAGTTACAATGAACGGCACCAATAAGTCTTGAAAATCTAGCTATCTATATTACTGAAATATAAGGAGCCATAAAAGTCTCCTTATAATTCAGTAACATCTTCTGGGAACTTAACAAACTGTATGGAAATAGTTCAATATCGTGTGATTGCTTGTGACACCACATTCATAATTCGACAAGCTGATGCCTTACTCACTCCAGTAAAATCATCAAACACGCTCAGAAAACTTCCAGTTGCATAATATCGCAGTGTCAACAGAATTCAATTCATAGATGATATAGCATAATTCCTGAAACAATAATTATTCAAGAACCTATTAGAAACAACATGGATATTAAGTAGATAGACATTTCACGACATACGTTATTTATGAAAAAAAAAATGAAACACGAAGAAATTTTGTCTTCAATAAGTGAATGGAGATAATAAACAGTATCTTTATTAAATCGAAATCGAACTCTAAATTTCTCATTATCAAATGTCTCCATGTGATTAGAACGTCGTCGAAACACAGGATCTATGCGTGGCTCCGATAGACGATAAAAAATCATCTAATTCGTCGCCAAAGGCATTAGATAAATACATTTTTAATATTTTTCTATTTCACAACATACGAAATACGTATACTAATTCCTTCTTGGAAATGATCAGTTAAGTAACAAACCATCAAATAAATTCCTTATCTGACAGATGATCTAACCTATAATTTACTTCGAACTTTATTTGGCAGATACGCTTAACAGAAGATTGTGAAACGCCAACGATGACTTTATTGGTCAGATAAGTGGCAAGTAGCTTATTCGGGACTTTATTTGGACATTGTGAAACAGACCCTTAATGTTGTAAATATCGGATAAATAATATAAGAAACTTTTCTTAAATTAACTATATGTTCCGTACAGAGAATATTATTTAACATTTAAATATTTTTTTTTCTTCTTACGTTTAGAAATCTAAAATAGCACAATTTGGAAGTAAAAGATTTTAATAATATTTACTTAACCCTTCCTTTTTTTTATTACTGGCAAGCAATCTAAATTTGAATCCAACATCCGTTTTTGCAACGACACCCGCAATACTTTTGACCAATTGACCTTTGCCACTTACGCTCTAACTCCGAACAAGACTACGTGCGCGATCGGCTAACGTTTTGGCCAACCCCATTTCTTAACACTATAAAATTTAATAAAAAACACTTACTGTCTGCAACAAATTTCTACACAGAAAAAACATCCCATAGCAATCTCCCTGTGGATAAAACATTTACTCGTTAATCAATCATGGCAAACCTTTTTGCCATTTTTCAAAATGCGTGATAATGGGAAGTATTAAGTATAGGCGTTTGCTGTATCAAAAATCAAAATCAAAAATATATTTATTCACATAGACGCTAGCGCGTTCTTATGAAATGTCAAAAAATTTACATAAAAAATAATACGTTCGTAAGTTACCACCGGTTCGGAAAGCAGTTTCTGTTGACAAGAAACCGGCAAGCAACTCAACAGTTGCTCTTTTTTAAAACGATTAGTTTACAATATAATAGAACAAGTATGTCATTTTAGCCTACGTGAGTATCAACAGCATTAACCCCACACATTGGCGTCGTCAAGATATTCTGCAATGGTATAATACGCCTTAGCCATAAGTTCGCGTTTAATTTTGCGTTTAAATTCATGTAGTGGCAGACTTAATACCGATTGTGGGATTTTATTATACATGAGCACACTTTGCCCCATGAACAATCTATTTACTTTTTTTAGAAGAAACAATGGTGTAATTAGTTTGTCCTTATTTCTAGTATTTAATTTATGTCTGTCACTATTCTTTAGATAACAATTAATATTATGTCTAACGTACAAGATATTACAATAACTATATTGGGACGCAACAGTGATTATATTAATCTCTTTTAAAAGATCTCTGAGTGTATTCCGGCTCCGATGTTATAAATTGCTCGGACAGCTCTTTTTTGAAGAATAAATATATAATTTATATCAGATGCACTACCCCACAACAAAATGCCGTACGATAAGATGCTGTGAAAATAACTAAAGTAAACAAGTCTGGCAGTGTCGATGTCTGTTAGCTGTCTAACCTTCCTTATAGCAAAAACAGCGGAGCTTAGCCTACTCGCAAGAGATGATAGATGGGGACTCCACTGAAGATTTGAATCTACTGTAATCCCCAAGAAAACTGCAGACTCAACAGGATTGAGGGATACGTTATTTAATAATAAACTAAAACTTTGCCTTCTCACACTAGGAAGAGTAAAAAGAATACATTTAGTTTTTTTGGCATTTAATACCATATTATTTATGATGAACCAGTGAAGGATATGCGAAAGTGCACCATTTACGTCGTCATAATTGGATAAATTTCGGTCAACCTTAAATATGAGTGATGTATCGTCAGCAAACAGTACAACATCACAAAACTCACTGGCATAGGAGGGGAGATCATTTATATATACTAGAAATAAAAATGGGCCCAAGATTGATCCTTGTGGTACACCCATTTTCATGGGGGACCCTGAGAAATTAACATCATTTATAGATGATGATGAGATTGAGGGCGCTGTCACGAATGCCATAATAATCTAGCTTGCAAAGAAGGGTATTGTGATCTACGCAGTCGAAGGCTTTTGAAAGGTCACAAAAGATACATAACGCATCTTGTGACCTTTCCCAGGCGTTATAGATATGCTTAACAAGTGCGCACCCGCATCGGTTGTCGACCTGCCTTTAGTGAATCCATATTGCTCATCGTGAAAAATTTTGTTCATATTAAAATGTACTAATAGTTGATTTAAAATTAGTTTTTCAAATATTTTACTTAGAGATGGCAATATGGAAATAGGTCTATAGTTACCTGGATCATCTTTATCTTCACTTTTGAAGACGGGGATTATCTTACTAAATTTCATAAGATCTGGAAATATTCCAGAATCTATACGGTTATTAAAAATGTAAGCCAAATGTGGTGCAATATATGGCATTATTGTGGTCATTAATTTTATGGACATGCCCCATAAATCCTCTGTACTTTTAAGATTAATAGAATTCAAGGCTTTAATGATATCATTAGTATCTAGTATAGCTCGAGCACCGCTGAACTCGTTTTATTTATTCAGTACGTGCTACGTATCCAAAAGAAGCATCATTATACGAGGCTGCCACTCGAGGACATTTCTTCCCCAGCGGCTACCGGTTCTTCTAGGTATATGGTCGGCCCATTGCCACTTCATTTTACTTATCCTCTGACCTATGCCGGTTCCATTTGTTCTACTGCGGATGTTTTCATTGCGAACTCTATCACGTAGAGAAATACCGGACATAGCTCGCTCCAAAGCTCCTTAATATCTCTTAATAAGAAACTTACCTGCGTTTCCGGAAAAAGAGCAGATACCAGTAGAGTTATTATAAGACCGACTTTTAGTGACATGACGAAGGAAGAAGGAACAGGAAAAACCAATTCGTATTGAACAATATGAATGAAGTCGAAATATACAAGCAATAAATATAATAATAAGTAAGCCAGCTTCGCTTACGTAGGGTGAATTTAAATACGACGCACGGCTTGAAATCTAATTGGGTAAATTAAAAATGCAATGTTTAATCTTGAGACTGAAATTGCTAAAGGTAATTAATATTAGTCAAAAGTTAATTATTATACAACATAAAATTAGGAAAGAGTTAAAGGAAATAATTATTAATTAAGAGAACAGTTTATTGCATGGGCAGCACCCGCTAATTATGAATTACTAGCTGACCCGGCGAACTTCGTATCGCCTAACAGACAATGTATGTCGCGTTACCTTTTCGCTGAACTTAATTTAGGCTTTTATGAACGTAATACAAATAAATAGAAAGGAAACATTAAATTTATTACTATATAGGTATAATTCAGAAAGAGAATAAAAATTCAATGGAAATACAAAAAACACTTACTAAAACCGATGTTTGCTGACATGAGTGAATTAAAATGTATATTGTGCAACATGGGATGTCCTGGGGTTAATTCTCTTCATTCAAGAACCTTGTGGCTTTTTGTTTCGTTATCAAGCTCAAGAACAAATAAAGCGGATGGTATGCCGACACGTGAACATGCCACGTTCAATTTTTTTGTTTTTGTTTTTGTTCAAGTTTTCTTATCTCCAAATGCATAGTTTTTGTTGGTATAGGTTTTGTAAGTATGATAACTACCAACCTTCAGTTGTAAATTGGGCGGTGCTAAACCAAGCACCTCCAAGGAGCTTTAAAATTCTGTTGGATAATTAGGGGCTTCGTCTTCGTTTACGTTACACAGTGAATAGATTTGAAGAAATGCAGAGTACTGTGTAAGTATTTAATGGACTTCACCGAATTTCAATATTCTACGTTACAATGGGCCTTGAATGTTTTGGAAATAAGTAGCAAATACGGAATCATCCAATTGTTCTGGCCCACGAAATCGTTTTCTTCCACCGTTATCATCGGTTGATCGTCGCCGATTCAATGGATACCCATCGTTACCAGTGATGGTCTCCGTCGTCAATTTTCGGGGATACCGTTTGGAACACTTGCCGTCAACAATGCACGGTGATCGGTTGTTGGTTGATGGTTCCGCAGGTTTCATGACTCCTAATTATAATTTCAACATCATTAAGGTCTGGATCGGTTTCGGGATCCGGAACTTTCGAACATATATTTTTTTATAATATATTAAAATATTTTTTATGAAAAAAAACTTTAGATGAAATAAAAATGATAAATATGTAGATAATTTTTAATACACATCGAAATCGGTACGAATATTCTTTAATACAAATATACATAACTAATGTATTATTGTACACATTTTTATAACTTCATTTTCATGCAGACTGGTAGATAAATTACGTTTCACAGAACTTTTGTAAAAACCACCCAAAAACTGCGGGTTGTCCTCAATAGTCCAAACAAGTTTCAATTTTTTGTTTAACAGAGCACCACCGAGCTACGATGCATATGGAGCAATTGATGACGTTCATGTAATGATGGAGTGTGTTCGGAACCATAGCTTCCGAGTGTCGTGTTTTGGTCGGGGTTCTACGGGTGTTGAGCATCTAAATGTTATGGACGTGTCTAAGTTGTTAAATCCAGACAACTTGGTTTTATGTTAAGTAATTTGTTGTCGTTGGCAACACTGTATACCGGATATGACGTTAACTACTCGATCGAAGGGACAGATTGTCGCGTGGAGCAGCGGTGACTTGCTTTTCGGCTGCGATCCTGGACGGAGATATAACCACTAGAGCTGCTAGTCGTTATAATAGTTGTTAATATTGAAGTTCAGAAATAGTTTAGATGTTAGAATCAAAGTTATGACGTTTGAACTCTTATAAATTATTGAGTTTACAATCTGCAGCTGCATCGGAACTTCCAACCAGGTGGTACAGCAGTCAACCCTTCAGGCTTTAAGCCTAAGGTCTATTAAACCATATTAATTGTAGGTCTATTTATCTCTGCATCTTTATTTAGTTTAAGCGACGCTAGTGCTCGTTATTTCTGTTAATTACTGATGGAGTAGTGAAGTTCTCTCATAACTCGCTCTTAAATCAATAGGGCAGATTCCATTTGCATTCTTTCGTCTGGTGAGTGAGGTAACCGGGGCCTTTATTCAAAGGTGGCGATACATCTGCAACTATTCGGATATTGCAAATGTCGATGTGCGGCGGTTATCACTTAACATCAGGTGAACCGCCACCTCGTTTAGAAGGTTATCTAAAGATGGCAATACATCTGCAACCCTTCGGGTGTAGCAAATGTCGATGGGCGGCGGTTATCACTTAACATCAGGTGAACGGCCACCTCGTTGAGAAGGTTATTTACAGATGGCAAAACATCTGCAACCCTTCCGATGTAGCAAAACCCGATGGGCGGCGGATGTCACTTAACATCAGGTGAACCGCCAGCTCGTTTGCCACCTTCTCTAATAAAAAATCACACATATATAGTGAGGGTCAAGGACAAGATTCCATTTATGGCAAACACATCAAAATAGCCTGGGAGATTTCATTGATAGAAAGTGAATCAGTTTGATTTCTATATATATAATGATAAAGAAACCGTTATGGAAAGTAAATGCGGATACAGAATACACAAGTGAAAAATAAAAGAACTTAATAATTTTAGTAATCTTTATTGAAGAGTAACGACATGTATTCTTAGTAGTCTGGATTCTCAGCTTGTGGTCTGTAATTTTAATTTCATTAAATTATTTAAAATAGCAGTTTTTTTACGGCAATTTTCACATGTATTTCAATATATTTTGTGAAAAGACTGCATTAAAACCTATTATGTGGGATATTCATTTGTTTTCTCGTCTGGTTGGGTTTGTAGATAAAAAATTAACATGTAGATGTATAATGCATATACAAAATAAATATTAATTAAACCTAATATTATTATTATTTTCAGATTGGTAAGCTTACTTCTGACTTGACGATATTATATTAAAGATAAACATCCACAAATAGTTAAGTGTAAATAATTTCAAACATCTGTTAAAAGCTACCTTAATGGAAAGGGCCTATATATGTTGAGGAATACATTTAGAATGTTTGGAAGTGACTCTTGCTCTGCACTTGCAAGTCCCCGGCTCCTGTTAATTTTATACTCAAATACTTTCGGGTATAAATTTACATAATTAAAATGGAAAAAAAGATAAGACCGAAGATCTTCTTGCCGGTTCTTCTCTGGCAGGTCTAGTTTAGTGGACCGATGGTAGTTTTTGACATTCAATAAGAGCTTAAAATAAGTCTATATTGAATAAATTGATTTAGACTTTGAAAGAAATGACACCAAACAGCCATTTTATGAGCTAAAAGTTGTTTCAAGAATCATTCAAATACTCACTCCATGATTATCTGAAAAGTTTAATGTTTAGTATTACTTCTTTTTAATTATATGAATTATAACTATATTACGGATTTTTATTGAAAATACGACAGCGTAGTGTCCTAGCACTCGCTTTTACAAAGGTTGTAATTTAAGTTTAAAAATTAATATAGGTAAAAACAGACGTGAAGAAACCTGCAAATTTTGGGATTAATTTTTTTTTATGTGAGTAACTTTACAGTGAACTTTACTTTTTTTTATTTCAATTATTTACTTAACGTTAATTATTATGAAATAATTGAGAATAATTTTAAAATTTAATAATTATCTTTTTATTTATTCGGACCGCATTTATTTTAATTACTAGCTGCTGCCCGCGACTACGTCTGCGTAGTATAGGCCGAAGGTGTAACATTAAGACAGAAAGACAGATATACATAAAATATGTATATAAATTGTAGCCTATGTCTTATTCCGATGTATAAGCTATATTATTGTAAAGTTTCATTAAAATCCATTCAGTAGTATTTGCGTGAAAGAGTAACAAACATCCATCCATACATACAAACTTTCGTCTTTATAACATTAGTAAGGATGTGAACATACAATGTATCCTTAAAATAAAAAGATACTTACGTTGATTGGATGCTGTAAAATGAAAAAAAAAATTAACTACGATTAAAACTATTCCTTACACACACGCATTTTCTAAAACACAGTTTGATTACAGTAAAAAAATCTAGGTAAGAGATCTTCTTTTTGTGATTCTTATAAGTTAAGATGGGGTTTGCGTATCTTTGTTGGTAAAAACCCCATTAAAATAAAAGATAAGTAATAAGAAAAAAGTCTTCTTCGACCCAGGCCGGTGAAGAGATGATTATGTCAATGATGCCTTTCTTAGCCCTAAACAGTGGAGTTTTAAATTGCTCACCATTGGTGATTTTTTGCCCATTGGTCTGGCTGGGTTTTTAATTTTGGGTCCGCCTTTCAGCGTTTGCATTTCACTCTTCAGTGATTCTTCAAACTCTTCAATCTGGTGAAAATTTCAACAATAAATAAATTTGATTATTTTATGTGTTAGGGTGGCAAGCGAGGTCACCTGACGTTAAGTGGTAACCACCGCCCATGGACAGATGCAACACCCGTTGCAGACGTGATGTTGGCTTGCAGATGCGTTGCCACCTTTTAGTAAAGCGGGCCCCGGCTACCTCACTCACTCACTTTACGCCGGTCTTCTGTAAGGTCGTGGTACTTCCTCGGGCGGACCTGCCCATTCGTGCTACAGAGAACTGCTGCGTGGACCACCACAGTTGAGGGACGTACAGTAAGGTAAATATAAATATACCACATTTTAGAGCGAAGTATCATAGAACTCAATGAAATGGAAGATTTAAAAATCTCTATTAATTTTGCCCGAAGAATAAAATTAATCTCCGTCATTTTAATACTTGTACTTTTCGTCCTCCCTTAAAGATCGGCATCGCTAATGTAATCCCTTGGGTTTTACCGATTCGCATGGCAACAGTAACATGTGGTGCTCCACATTGCTCGTTTCTCACATAACAAGCCCCTCACATTCATTTCTATTTGAAATTCCGCAATTATGCGTTGTAGGTAACTTCGCATGTGCACTGACTCCGGCGGAAGGTTGCGTCTACGTGTTCCCGCGTCCTCGGCCGATGCGACCGAAGCAGATGCAAGGTGGATTTTTCAGCTGGTACCCGTTTCCAGGACTCCCATATGCCCCTGCCACTCCCCCGATCCAGTGGCAGGGGAAAAAGGAGTTTCCTCACGGAAAAATAAGTACACTGACACTTGCCTAGGAATTGCGGGCCAGACTAAAAACCGTTCTCGGGATCGGAAAAATTTTAGTTTTTGTTTCACGAATTTTTACCGAGTCCCGTCCATTTCACGGCCTTACTCTGCTACACAGACTTTCACTTTTTTTTTTTCAATGTGTACTTCGATTATTTTAATTTTTGTTGTTGTTGTTTCTTTCTTTCTTTCAAATCATTTTTCAACTGCGTTAGTAATTACTGTAGGACCTTAGTAGATACACTGTTACCGTAGTACATATTATTTAATTATAAAAATAATCCTTACCGCCTCTATTAACTTTTTAAAACAAAATACACAAAATTTCGCCTCCTGTGGAAAAAGAAACGTTTATCATTATGTAACATTACTTTGTTGATGTTTTCAAAACATTTTCCGCTGATGGACTAAGAGTGCAAATAAATAAAAATAAGCCCTTTGTTGTTTTAAAATGCACCCAACTATGGACTGTGAAAGAATGACAAAAGGCAATCAGTTCGCCCTTTTTAAATCCTTGTTTAGAGTAATTGCATTAAACAATAAATTAAATAAATAAATATGGAATCCTTCGGCCATTAAAAAACGTATAGATCACTTTGGGTAACTAAGTTTAAGTCTACTCTTTTGAGAGCATTACCTCAATAAGAGACGATTATGAGAAGGCAATCCTAGATAATCATGTTAAATGTGGGTAAATATACGATCTTAATATGTATGAATAATTTGGAAAACGTTGGTATCATCTACATATGCAAGCAGCCTCCAATTCAGAAAAGCACCCTAATACTTCATCCATAAATATGATTAAAATGTGTAAGAAACAGTGTGAGCCGGAATTATTTATAGAACACTAAAACAATGCTATTAATCAATAAGTACGTTTTTTTTATTAATTATAAATTGAGTACACAACATTTTCTAAAAGATTTGAGATAGTAGACTCTGCAAATAAAACAGTAGTTATATGCATTGGCATATTTGTGAATAGGAACCAATAAAGATGTTTTCAGATATGCTTTAGCACTTCTCTATATATTAAAAACTTATTATTTCAATGATCCCATTCTTCATTCAAATATATTAATGTAACAAACTTACCTGTGGTTTGGGAAGAAGACAAGAAATCAGTAGAAATAATACAAGACTAGATGTCGGTGACATAACGCTACGTAGACTCTTGCGGAAATTTGATAATAATTAAAAGACGTTTTAACGAAACTATTCTGTTATTCTTATCTAGAACATATAACACCTGAGTGTAAAGTAAAAACATACACTCGCGTATAGCGAATTTAAACAAGATGCACGGTTTGAAAACTAATTGAAAGTAATTGAAAACTAATTTAAAACTAATTAAAGAAAAAAAATAATTATTACGTTTGAAGATAAAATTTGAAACAACTTAAGAAACAAAATGAGTTCCTGTAAGCATGAAATCGAATTCAAATATCTTTAAGTAATTAATTTACTCTCCATAGATTGAACAAAAAGAAATAATCACGTAATTATCTGCAGCCCGGTCCTCTTATGGCATTTGGACGAAAAACTTCCGTCTGTCCCGTGAACGAGGTCTGGAGTTAAAAAACAAAATTCTACATTTCCTTGACTTTTTAATTTTATATCATCATCAAACATGCTTTATTCTAATCCTGGACTCTGAATACAAAGCATCCTGAACTGCAAATTAATTAACAAAGAAGTTGCCATTTTAACGTTGGCTGAAACCACGATCTCAATACAAATATTTTTGAGTATTAACTTTCATCTTTGATTAATTATACCCTTATTAAATACAATTGTATGAAATTTAAAAGCAAAACACTTTGATTAAATACACTGTAGTTTCATATAGGAAGAAAAAGTTATTTTAACGATGTATGGCTACGTTAGTCATAATAAGACACAAAATGGATGATAATGGTGCAATGTTATTAAACGCTACCATTCTACTATGCTGTTAAACAACAAACACCTAAACACTTGATGTTTAGTGATAACCGCCGCCCATGGACATTTGCAACACCTGTAGGGTTGCAGATGCGTTGCCACCGTGTAATAAAGTGGACCCCGGCTACCTCACTCGCCAGACGCAAAGCAGAAGCATTACACTTCCACTTAACGCCGGTCTTCTGTGAGGTCGTGGTACTTCCCCGGATAGACCTGCCCATCCGTGCAACAGCGTTCACTGCGGCCATACCACAGTACTTATTGCTTTTATAAATGAGAGATAAATATAAAGAACACAGATTTATTAATACTATATTATTATTTTATTGATATTTTGTTTGCCACAATTAATAATGTCGCATGAGAATATGCATATTAAAAATTCCTAACACAGTAAATTAAGAAGCAACTACGAGGCTTTCTCTCGCTGTAGGGAAAAATTAAAAGCGGAGACATGACTTTCTCACAAGTGGTTTCAGAAACGTGAACAAATTATTTAGCAGCCGACCCTTAAGATCTTTTTGAACTAATATTAGAGCGAATAAAGATAACTGTAATCAACAAGAAGTAGTTAAATCCGGCCAAGTGCGTGTCGGATTCGCGCACGAAGTGTTCCGTACCATTATTTATTTATTTATATTTATTTACTTATTCGTTATTGAAACACCTTTAAAAAGGCGACCTCAATGCCTATTGGCATTCTCTGCCGGTCATTGTCTATAAGAGCGTCAACAAAATCATGCCTGTTGCATGGGAGCCCCACTTAAATATTTTTTATTATGTTTTTTCGTATAGAGCCGTGATAGCTCAGTGTCCGGGCGCTCGTTTTCAATTTAATATACTTGAGTAACCTGAGTTCGATCCCCGGTGCCAGCACCAATGAAATTGTCAATTTGAAGTGCTGAATTATAATGTGCTCCGGTGAACGAAACTATCGTGAGGAAACCTGCATATTTTCGAAATAATAACAAAAAAAATATTTCGAAGATAAGTGAAGTCCGCCAATTAGCAGTGGGGCCGCGTGGTGGACTGTGCCCTAATACCCTCTGTGCAGACCAGCATGCATAGGCTGATATTTTACTCATTGATATCATTTAGCCGTTCTAGAACCCCGCGCTACTACAACTACTGCTTGTCACTTGATAAAAGACTGAGATAAAAGACTCGGGTTTTCGTTTTAAGTGCAGACTTGAGATTCCGTGACCAAATTGTCGAAATCAATAAAAAGCCGTTCCGACATCAGGGGTAAAACATAAATCATAAAACATAAATGATGTAAAAGCCTTATACGAAGCCTTGGTAAGGAGTCATTTGGACTGTAATGCTGTGATACGAGCTCTACATGAAGATATACAGCGTGTCGTTACCATCGCGACAATAAATGAACCCACATATAGGGGATAACTTTTTAAAGTTGTATGAAACATTTAAATTCTTTAAACATCAATATTTACAGAGTTATTAAATTTTCCAAAACAAAGAATTTTAGAACACCCTTACCTATAAAAGTGTAATGTAAAGTTCATTTGTAAAGGTCACAAAGCATATGAATGGGTTGAATGAATTTAAAAGAGACAAAACCTACTGTTAGAAGGAGAGGCTTGTAATACGACGCTGTGGCGCGAGTTGTATAGGATGTTACAAATTTTGTTTCTTTTTTACTTAATTAGTTTGTTTGAAAAATATTTTTTTTTAATTATGGATTTTGTTTAACGTTAATATTTTTTTATGATTTTTGGCAAGTAGCGTTAGACGTGTGTTCATTTATTGTCGCGATGGTAACGACACGCTGTATAAGATTCTACTCGAACGTATTCATAACAAATTTGGTAGATTTTTGTATTTTAAATTATACGGACTTTTTATTCTAGGTATGGTAGGATATAGTAAATTTGAATTGAGGAGAAAAGTAATCATAGAGAGAAGTAAATAAGAATAAAAGAATAGAGAAGATGGAGTTATGCGTACCCGAAGGATTTTTGTCGACGTGGCGGCGGCCGATGCTTTTATCTGTACCTAGGTCACGGACTAATTCATTACGTTTTGTACCACTGACTCGCGAGCTTTGTACACTAAATACAGTAGCTAATCTATTAGGTTTCTTCAATTGCTCAGTGAACGAGTTCACACTGGCTACATCCCATGTTCTCAGTGTTTAGTTTTACTTATAGTTATAGTTTTATATTTAATTGTATTTGAACTTGAATATAGCTTTAAGTTTTGCCTGTAATGATAGTTGTTACTTTGTGTATAAAATAAAAATTACTTTACTAGAAAAAAAACCTCCTAAACCTTAATGACAATGAAACTATGATCATTCGTCTCAGTTGCTCAAACGATGGCGCTAAAGAATATTATGCTTGTACATACTCCATAAATAAAAAGATATTCATAAATATGTTGTGCCATCTCGTTATAACGGTCACCCACAGTTACCTACTGTGGGTAACCGTTCATTTCGTGGACTTCGAGGGATCCCTAACAACGAACATGTCTAGAATAGAATATGTATTATAGAATACCATAGCATTTACTTGCAAGATTTAGACATATTGATTTAATATTGTATTAGAACTTATAATTAGGATAGTACTTTTCTCAGCTTGAAATTTATACAAAAGATTAAATAATTCATTTTCATTCAATAAGATTATCATATTTAATAATTGAAATGGAAATTTAATTAACAAATTTTTTTACAGTGGCAGGTATTCGTGCAACAGCCTAGGCTGTTGGCAGGCTCGTCCGGGTAAGTACCACGACCTCACAGAAGACCGGCATAAAGTGGAAGTATAATGCTTTCGTGTGTTTCGTATGTTTCGAGTGGCTGGTGCCCAATTATCAAAAGGTAACCCTTGGATGTAGCAGATGTCCATGGTCGGCGGTATTCACTTAACATCAGGTGAACCGTCTGCTCCTTTGGCAACTTTTCACATAAAAAATAAATAAATAAAAATACAATACAGAAATAGAATTCGACAAACTTGATAATCAAATGGAACCTTCAGTTGTAAAACATATTGTCATTGCATATACTAAAAGAAAAGTAATAACATAGTCAGATCTTTATTATAAATACGAAATTTTCATATTATTATTATACATTTATTAAAAATCATACAAAACCAAATACAAAATAATTGAGTGAAATATTCTGAAATGCTAAAAAAACTATTGCTACTAGCCACTAGCCATTGAATTAATTCAATCTTAGATTTCTGGTCTGTTTCCTATTATATACGCGAATTGTTACATAATATCCTTTCCCGAGTAATATTTTTTTAAACTAGTATGTGTTAGTACCCCATCAGATTGCTTTGGTTTTTACAGTTTTCTTAAAGTGCGTGTAGACAAAAGTAAAGTAAAGTATCAGCCTATACAAGTCCCAGTACTGGGCAAAGGCCTCCTCTGTACAGAGGGTATCAGGGCATAGTCCACCACGCGGCCCCACTGCGGATTGGCGGACTTCACATATCTTCGAAATGTTTTTTTTTTTTTTTTTGTTATTATTTCGAAAATATGCAGGTTTCCTCACGATATTTTCCTTCACCGCAGAGCACATGATAATTCGGCACTTAAAATTAACAATTTCATTGGTGCCGGCACCGGGGATCGAACTCAGGTTGCTCGAGTATATTGAATTAAAGGCGAGCGCTCGGACACTGAGCTATCGCGGCATGTAGACAAATCTATCTATTTTATTACACGTTTTGTACATAATCTTGATCAATGATGATTCATAAAAATTCTGCAAATTGGGCCTGATTGGTTCAAATCCAAATAATTTTTATTTGGTTTTATTTGTGTGTCCAGAATTGGGACTTGGTAAAGATTAATACAGAGTTGCATTACCATGGGTACCCCTTCCGTACGATATAGACCACGATAAACATGGAATCCAGAACCTGTGTCTTATTGTTAGACATATCATCCAAGTGTTGGTTTTTTTGCATGTTAGTGTATTTCGACATGATATGTCGAGTATCATTCGGTTCAAGGGAGTACGGTTGACACTTGGTGTTACGAACACATTTAAAACTGGAACCAAAGCATATCGGTGTAGTGTGAGGGATGTACGACGTACACGATAGTCACATTGGTGCTTGCAGCTATTTGAAATAATGCGTCTTGTGGCGGTTGCGTGTATGATCTGTACCTAACATCAGTGCATCGTATGGTTCTGGTTGATGGAGGGTCGAGGTGTAGATGTCTGCTGTAGATGTGGGCACGCCCTGTGATTGCGGGTGACTGGTTATGATCGTATGGATGCATGTTGCGTTTAGCGGCATTGCGTCTTGTTGCGGTTACTGGGAAAACAACGGTATTCATAATGGTTGAGTCCTGCATAAACCGAGTTTAATTCAAACATAAATTAATCTTAAGTACATTTCCAACCGTTTGAATGTATGAAGCAACTTTCTGGTCTGTGAGACAAACACGATGGATATATATTTTACTAAACGTCAGTTATAATGACGCTATCTGTTGGCTAATAAAAAAAAAAATATAAATATAAAATATTTTTATTGCAATTGTGGCTAAATCCTATTGCAATGGAGCACATGCAGGTGATAGCTGGCAGGAGACCCAGGAGGAGGCGTAGGAACCATACTATACTTGGGATAAGCAATATTAAAGTATGATAAAAATTTAAACTTAAAAATCGCTATCCTTATGCTTAACTAAGGCTATTATTAAGGTTTTTATAATAATTACGTAACACATTATCAACAATTTATTTCGACATATTTTGATATACCTATAGTTTAAACTGTTCACCCGAAATGCAGGAAATACTGTCGAGGTCCAGGGGCTTGAGTTGTTGGCTTGGTCGTACCGCTCAACCTTTGTTGTCGACGGTTAATAGCTTCGATAAATCTTTCATACTGTTTAAAAATGAAAAATGAGTCAATTATTTGAAACATTTGGGTGATAACTGTCTCAACAGCAATCTAGTTGTAAGCTCCTAAGTTTTTGGTATTTTCTATGTTTATTGATTGTTTTCTTTATTATGATATTTATTTGTTTTCTCGTCTAGTTATACATACGTATGTAATGTTATTAAATACATATAGTACATTTGTATGTAATAATACATATATTATACATATACCAATGTAATAACATTTCTAACATTTTACTGTGAAAATATTAATGATGTAAAAATTATAAAATCTCGAAGGTTTATAACGTCGAAACCGTACCATTTCTACTACATTCGAATATTTTTTTAATCGATTTAAATGCGATCAATTGCAGTTAATCCTGTTAATGCAATTTCACTAGTATTCGTAAGTACCTTTATGTAAGCATTATCGGTAAAAGACTTAATCAACTCAGTGATATTTGAACATGAATGGTAGTTTTATAAAATTTTTAATTAACACTTACTTCCAGTCGTAATTTTTTAAAACATTCGTCTATATCGTTTCCACATCGCCTAGGTGCCGCCTATAGGGACAAACAGAGATTAAAATTAGATTGCAGTAATTACAGCAATTTTTGGTGTCTATTTTTAAACCGTTACACGTTTACCTGAACACCGTTTCTTCAAGTGAGCAACATATTTTACTCTTGCAGTTTATATTCTTGAGTCGCCCGCCCCCCTGATATTGTCTTTCACCATAGTATGAGGCGGTATCGCCACGGTATATGTGTAGCAAATTTCCATGGGCTGCGGTTATTAACATCACGTGAACCGCCCGCTCGCTTGCCATCTTCTTACATAAAATTTTATTTTTACTTTGATTTATCAAAACACAAAGAAAATACAATAAGTGACCATGAAATGCCGAATAATTTAATCGTCCTACTGTTGGATTGTTTCGAAAAGTATTCTTATGTTCCTAATCCAGATAGTAAACCATGTTATATTTTTTTCCGGATTGTCAAATTTTGACAAAAAAAAACTGTTTGCTCGGACAAAGACGAGTCCTTGTTAACAAGCAATATAATATAACATAAACTAAGAAGAAAATAACACCAACTCACCTGAGATTCGTGAAAGAAACCAGAAATTACCAAAATTAAAAGAAGACCCAGTGTCGGTGACATTACTTTTAGTGCACTGTTCATGAAATGATTTAAACAAAACTGTACTTTATGAAAGAAATTAATAGTGACTATAGTAGTTAATGAACACTACAGATTGATTTACTTAGGGAGTATTTAAAAACAAATTGCACAGCCTAATATCTAATTGAGGCAATTATGTTTTCCATGTTTAATGGTGAGAATGGAGTTGCTTAGTCAAATACTAATTTCAAATTAATTAGAATCCAGCAACATAAAAATAAGAATTGAATTAAGCGCATGCAACTCAGACTTCTACATTCACTTCAATTAAGGTTTATAAGCGTAACTGTTAATAAATTAAAAAGCATAATTTTTGAGACTTTTAATAAAAAATAAAAATAAAAATTGAGGTATTAAACAAAAGTACCTACCGAATGCCGAAGACGTGGTTTCGATTCCCACAACGGCGACAATCTTTAAGTGCAGAGATTAGCACTATAAAAAAATTAAATTTTTAAGAAGCAATCTCGACATCTCTCGATCGAATTATCATTGTAAAATGATATTCCAATTTGTTTGTATGCTGAAAAGGATATAACAATTGAAAGCATTGCTCAAATGCTAAAAAACAATGTAGAAAAAAGACGTTAAAATTTTCGTCGGTGTGGCAATCAGCCGTTTAGCTTAGTGGCTAAAGCGTCAGGCCGCGAATGCCGAAGACGTGGGTTCGATTCCTTTCGTAATTTTTCTACAAATTTTAAAAGTACCTGTTATGATTTTTTTTCTAAAAAAGGAACTTGAAAAAAAGGGAAAAAAGCTTTTTTTGAAAGAACCGACTTCATAAAACTTTTAGCACTAAAAAGTTTATAATAATATTAATATTATAATATTAAAGCAAATCTTGAAAAACTAACCTATGTAACCTAACCTAACTAACCTATAGAAAAAAAAATTTAACAATTTTTGGAGTCGGTGCCAAGCCGAGTATCTCTGATCTGAGCATAAAATCATTCTCTTAACTTTGTTAAACTATTTAGGTGGATTAGATACCTCCTTAATTAAATACAAATAACTATCTAATAACTTATTTATTAGATAACTTCAGTATTAATTGCTGCTGAGCTTCTTTCTATTTTTTTAGAATTCTTTGAACTTAACCATCCTTTGGGCAATGAAGTGTAATTACTACTATCATACGAAATATACACATATGTTTTTTTTTTTTTTTTTTTCAATTTAAGTACTAAAACATGATCAAGATTAGACAAAGAAAATACTTAAACCTAGCTGCTGCCCGCGACTACGTCTGCGTAGAATAGGCTGATGGCGTAACATTTAGACAGAAAGACACAAAATATGTCTATAAATTATAGCCTATGTCTTATTCTGATGTATAAGCTACATTATTGTAAAGTTTCATTAAAATCTATTCAATAGTTTTTGTGTGAAAGAGTAACAAACATCCATCCATACATACAAACTTTCTCCTTTATAATATTAGTAAGGAATTAGTAAGGATATAAATACAGCCAATATATTGTTATTACAAAGAGATTTGAATCAAGAAAAGCACCTTAATTTTAAAAGTGATTGATAAAGTCTTTTAGCAATGGCTGAATAAGTTAATAGTCGACCCACACATTCAGGGTTTCTTAGATATATCAAAAAAGTAGAATAAATTTAATATTTTCATACAAAAAATTAAAATTTCTGATAAAAAATGATGTACAAGAGACGTGAAAGTTTTTAGAACTGGCCAGTTAGAAACATTGCCAAGGAAAGCTTCTTTTAAATTTTGAATACAATGCTTTATTTTGAATATGATATATTCATACATTTGTCATTTGTTTTTGTGAATTGGCGGCGATTCAAAATGTCTTGTTACACTTCAAAATGAATTTGACATCAGAAAATTTTCAGTTCTTGATTTATTACGACTTTATTTGTCGTCTTACTCAACAAAATAGCTATGATAGACTTCGATTGTCATTTAATAATGAGGTCCCGTCCACAGGCGTATATAGCAGGGGGGCCGGTTGTGCCATGCCCATCCCAGGATTTTGGTTTACTGATTTGAAATTTTAGGCTAGATACCTAAGAAGCTTCATAAAAATCACTGAAATCAAATAATTATTTACAGCCGAGAAATCTAAGTACATACTTAGTTTTTATTACATACTATTTTACAATACATTCCGTTTATTTACTTGTGAATACACAACGTACTAACTACTAATTAGTTAATACTTCTATTATAAATTAATAAGAAATATTAACGATAACGAAATTATTACTTTTTTAATTCGACGCATAGTGTTCGATTTTTTTGTAGTAAAGGCCCAGACCCACCGTGAAAAATAATTCTAGATACGCCAATGGCCCCATCCCATGCCACTCAAAATTTGTTTAATGAGCTTGCGTGGGCGTAGTAATCAGTGAGTGACGTCCTTCTACAGCGGCATCTGAAGATGGCATCAATGCTGTTCGACGCATGATGGTGTTAGATAAGTGAGTGACCTACCAGTAGAGCAGAGCAAGTTCAGGCATTAGTATGAGTCAAGTACAGTCAATGTGACCCACGTATGATGAAGGTATGTGTTAATAATTTGTTTAAATATCCTTCAAAATGAAATGCCTTTCTTTGATAAGTACTTATTAACACATAATTATATAACGATTGGGTAGTGAGTGGGTTCGATCCCCACTACTGGAAAACATTGTGTGTTGATCATAGTGTCTGGATATGTACCAGTGTCCGGGTGTTTATACGTTAATAATATGTATATATTTACAAAGAAAAGTATCTTTAAGTATGTTTATCAGTTATCTAGCACCCACAGCATACGTTGATTAGTTTGGGACTAGAAAACGTTGTGTAAAAATGTGTCCTAAGATATGTATTATTTAGTATTAATAAAATTTTAAATTAAATTTATGCACGTATCAACTTAGTGATTGAAATTTGTGCTACTTATATTGATTTAACTTATCTTTGCAGATCGGCGTAAAGTGGACTCTAAGCGCGACGAGTCGAAGGCCAGACCACCTGCGGCTATTTATTATAATTATATCGGAGGGGTGCTGACTTGTGGTGAGTGTGGCCGCACATTCGCTGCAAAAATCGGCTAAGTCAGTCACCCGAGAGAGCATCAGTGACGCTCTCAATATTAGTAAACAGTCGCTGTAGCCGAACACGGCTAGGACATGACAATCTTTGCAGATCGGCATAAAGTAGAAGTGTTGCACTTCTGCGCTACGTCTGGTTAGTGAGGTACCCACATTATTAAGACCTGGCAACCCATCTGCAACACTACAGGTGTTGCAAATGTCCATGGGCAGGCGGTTATCACTTAATATCAGGTGAACCATCGGCTCGTTTGCCACTTGCTCACATAAAAAAAACATAGGCGTCCGCCACAGACTTCAACGATGCACAATCCTGATTCTCCGGATCCATCGACATTCCAGCAACATTTGCACAGGCCAACAAATCAATGTTGGCCCGCTTCTATATTCTATCTACAGATAGATTTCGTTACTACCGATGGTTATTAGATATTGGTTCAATAATACTTCCGTCAAAATTCTATCTAAAGTAAAGTAACGGCCTATACATGTTGGGCAAAGGCCTCCTCTATAGAGAGGGTTTCAGGGCATAGTCCACCACGCGGCTCCACTGCGTATTGGCGGACTTCACATATCTTCGAAATATATTTTTTTTGTTATTATTTCGAAAAAATGCAGGTTTCCTCACGATGGTTTCCTTCACCGCGGAGCACGTGATAAGTCAGCACTTAAAGTTAAAAACTTCATTGGTCCCGGCACCGGGGATCGAACTCAGGTTGCTCGAGTATAGTGAACTAAAGGCGAGCGCCCAGACACTGAGCTATCACGGCTCTTATGAAAATTCTATGTCCAGAAACAAAATCTATCTGTAGATAGATGACTGAGGATAGATGTCGATTTTTTTCTGTAGATATTGTCTGATATTTGTAAATCGAATACTGAAATCGGCCGTATGTTATCTAAATTTTGAATATCGTATTGTGAAGTAATTTCTCCTGAAATAAATTTCAATGAAGAAATGACGGAGTCGGTAATAAAATCTTTAAGTCTCTGAGCGGAGAATTATTAAAAGTCGAGTTTGTCATTGAAAATCTTTATTGAAGTATTCTGATTTACTACTTTCCAAAGAATTTTGCTCTGAAAAACAATATTTTGCTTAATTTTTATTAAGAAACAGACATTGTTTGCAATTATGTTAGGTTATTAGCTGAATTTAATTAATACTAGATACTGACTAGAAATAAATTATTCATATGTCCACAAGTGTTATCAGACACGAGATCGCTTGACGAATACTATGCCGGTCAAATTTAATTCAAAAACCCTTCTACACCCTTTTAGATCAGAAGAGAAGTCAATAGAAATACGTTTTTTAATATGTGACTAAAACGCTGTTTATATTTATTTATATGTTATTCAGTAGATAATTAATGCATAATTTTAAAGTTTTTAAATTATGTAAGTATTTGCATAGTTGACATTTAATTAGTATTTATGATCTTTTTTGCAGATTGCACCTACCACTATCTCTCTCCACGCCCCGCGTTGATTCGGCCCTTTTGTAATATTTTTTTTTAATTTTGCAATAAAGCATAAATAAATCAATAATAAACGCCGTAATGTTCTCTTATGACGGCAGTTGCTGCCGAACAGTCGATTTTTTCATTCCTTAATTGATCGCTGGTCCAAATTTTCGTATTCTTTTAACTGTCCTTATCTTAACTACTTGAGGTTGACGTAGTACCTTCTATCCTTTCATTCATTTATTCCTTCTCTCTCTTACTAACCTTATCATCTTTTAAACGGTTTATGTTACCACTTCATTATTTTAGATTACATATGTTAATAAATTTAATACTTACTGCATTTGGTAAAATACCTAAAATTATTGGTTGCAAATAAATATACAATTAAAAATTTATGATTTTCACATTAATTTCTAATTCGTCGTTTAAGCGTTAACACCTGTTACTAAATTATTGATAACTTTGTTATATTAAAGGTTTCAATATCTGATACCTTATAATCAGTCTTTCTAAACTTAAATATAAATAGAAAACCTGATTTAAACGAAACTATACATATATGATAAATAAGCATCGTTTATGGCGACATTGTGGTATACTTACATCATTGTTATTATACTGTAAATAAATTTTTTTACGTTTATTTTACGGGAAAAATGGTGAAACAAGTTAAATGCATCATTTTTGTAAATTTCAACCGTCTAACTGTCACGGTTCTTGAGACAGACGGATCAGACACGGTCCCGTTATACCCATTGGTTACGGAACCCTAAAAATAACCTAACCCAAGTTATATTAAAGCCTGCTCGGCCAATGGAAAATACTCGTATAGCGTACTTACTTTATTTTCATTGAACTGTAAAATGAAATAACGTTAATAGTTTTACATCTTGCAGACTTATCAAGTCAGTGGAGGAGAAGGAAAGCTAACAGAAATAGAAGACATAAGCTAGATATAATGTTCGTTGCTAAATGTTGGGGAAACATAGAAAATAAATTGCCTATTTATTTTTCAAAAATGTAACTTCAAAAAGCAAAACCCTACACTAAGTCATACACTGCAACACATCCGTACAGTAATACAAAAATATTTGAATGTCCGGATACATCATTAGCACAAAAATAAGGAAAATATTAAAAAGGCAATAATGAAATAAGTTCAATTTGTTCGACGGTTAACAATTTTCTTATTGCAATCGATGACACAAAACATTTTTTGAAGTAAAACTTCTTTATGCGCGACTAGGGAGTAACTCAGATTTTTCTGACGGAAGTAACGTCCTAAGTATATGTCAAATTTTTAAAATTTGACATATACTTATGACGTTACTAAATATTTAATCATTTCAGTGATATATGCCGTCAACGCCAAAGAAGTTTTTTCTTTTTTTTAATAATAAAAATGAAGATTGTTGGTTTGATTGATTTGTACAAACACGTTATTTTTAAGTCACAAAATAGTGTCATAATATCATTTGTGTGACCCTTATATCCGCTTCGATTCTGTGTATGGCTGGCCTACTTTAAACGCAACTATAATCTACTAATAGTCTACTATGTCTTTCTATTTCGTTCTGTATCGTCTGTCAAATTCATAGTCATCATAATGTAAAGCGGAACAATTTTTAAACATCGCGCAATATGGACATGCCACATCTTTATTAAAATATCACCGAGCTAATACGATTAAAAGCGATTCATTACTAAGTACAGTAGGCGTGATTATTTTTTTTTTTTGGTTATTTTTATTTAGTTACGCTAAAGAAGTATAACTTCTTACGTGCGTAGTACATAAGTACACACACAAAAACACACATCCTTTTTTCCATCACGAATTGATGACCCTATCGAGAATACCATATTAATAGATATGACGGCGCAAATTTAAGTTATGTTTAAACACTTCAGCGAATGCCAGTTACCATTTTTTAAATAAGTCACTATTAAACAAATAACTCAATTGTTAATAATATTTTAGTTATATTAGCCATTATTTTAGTTATTTGTTACTTACCGATTTTCCAATATATATGTCTGTCTTTTGTAAACCTTTGGAGCGATGCATCATATTTTTGGGGTCATCCTAAAGAATATATTAATAAAATCAATTTAAATTTTTCATCATTTATAATATTTCGTATGAATAAGACTAATGAAAACTCCGTGAAACCAATGAAAAAGTTTTATCGCATAGGGAATTTGCTTTGAATCTAAAATTATTCCCTGACATAGAAAATCCTTCCATCATCTACTGATTAAAGGGATCCATGGGATGACTATGGCAGAGTCATCTGCGTGCTACCCTCTCCCTTTAGATCCTAATGTAAAATTTAAATTGCTTTTAACTTGAATGGGACTTTATTGGTTATGAGTCAATATTGATTTTGTCTCACTACGAACATAATCTTTAAATTTGTGTATATCTCACAGGACAGCTAATGCTGTACAAATATCACAGAGTTTTTAATTACATTCAAAGGCGGTGAGCTCACCGCCCTACATAAATAATTATAGGCATGGCGGAAACACATAGGAAATCCGGAAGACCCAAAATCTATCTGTGCACACCGCTGGAATTCGAACACATATCCTGAACAAGGAACAAGGTATGGGTGAATCTTGACATCAAAAATAATAATTATAACAAAAATAAATTATTTCCGGGGACTCCGGGACGGATCGCTCCAAGCTCAAATGCAGAAGGCGGTGCTCCTCGATACCGCCCGCATCGTCCGCCGGTTTCTCTCCCTATCGCCCTAACCCTCGGCGGTTTGGTCTCCCCTGCCGAGGGCATCCGTCTGGTTGGGTCCTATTTATATATGTATTATATACAACATTTATATGTATATGTTTATTTTTTCTACAATATTTATTTTATACATGCAATATGTATCTATATTTTTATTTTTATTTATAAACCCAACCAGACGAGAAAACAAATGAATATCCTCCCCATAAATTATTTCCCACCAGAAACGAAGTGCAAAACAAAATCTTATGATATAAACAATATATATACAACCCTTACTTGTAACATTCGAAAACAAACGAAGTATATTCCAATACAAACAGCATTGGAAGTTGGCTGTAAAATAAAATTCATTTTTTTAGATTTTCACTCGGTGGCAAAAAGTTATGTTAGGAGTAATTTGTTCAAACTTTGAGGAAATAGAAAACTTTTCTTATGATCATGTGGACAAACTTTGTACTCGATTGTAAATCTGATTATTCTTTAAATGTTTAATTGATTGTTCCAGTGTAATAATTTACACTATTCCTACATTTAATACAAAAATTCTGTTTGTCAATAATCTTGTGCTTCGTCAGGAAATAAGGAGCTGTGTTTCATTTGTATGAAAAGTTAACAATAGTGATACTTTATATTGGCTGCGGGGGGTAGGGGAGTCACGACTGAAATCTTACGATGCCACAGGAATCTTTTTGCACACATCCGTAATTCCATCAGCGCTGGTCATCTAAGAAGTGAGTTTCTAGAAAGTGGTTGTGGGTAAAACCCTTTTAAACGCTTTTTAACTTTAGGTGCGCCGAAATATGAAACGAGATTTTGTACTCACACACTATTGAATAGAGCGATCTAAAACATAGCGGGTCCTTAAACTAGTCCGACCAGAAAAGCATTCAGACACATTTATTCCTCGTCCTCAGTACTAGTAGGGACTGTAAAACTGTTTAATAACATACATTTTATTATTATTATTATTATTATCATTTATTTCAAGTTACTAAGACTCATATACATCCACATTCAAAATTACATTTTATCATATAAAAAAAAAACATATGCATGTAAATAACGTTTATGAATGCCAAACTTTTTTTACACTTCCTTGTGACATAACCAATATCTAAAACAGATTTGGATTGCGATGGTTTCATATTCACCTTAGTAACATACTACTAATTGAAACACAACTTTATAATTTTCATAACAGAAAAAGGATCACACTCTAAATAAAATTTTATAGTATTGTTATTTCGCGAAATGTCATACTGCATAACACAAACAGACGCAAAGTCTTACTTTGTTTTACGACACTGAATCTCTGTGTGTAAATAATAGCTGTTCCAAAGCGCTTCAGAAAGAGCGAAGGCTGCCCCCAATGTGCGTGGCTAGCTAAAATTACTTACGGTGGTAGGGCCACGCAGCAGCCTCGGCTGTTGCACTAATGGGCAGGATCGTCCGGGTAAGTACCACGACCTCACAGAAGACCGGCATAAAGTGGAAATATAATACTTTCGCGTTTCATCTGGTGAGTGAGGTAGCCGGAGCCCAGTTTTCAAAAAGGTTGTGAACGCATCTGCATACCCTCGGCTGTAGCAGATGTTCATGGGCGGCGGTATTCACTTAACATCAGGTGAACCGTCTGCTCGTTTGGCAACTTTTCACATAAAAAAAATATTACTCGTGAAACACAGAGACCTGATTTCCTACGGGCTTAAAACTTATGTTCAACCACAGACTTCGTTAGTTAATCAGATTCGTAAACTCTCATACCGTTAGGCCAACCGAGAATGTTAATTATTTCTACATAGACACTATACTTCTACATACACATCTATTACTACATAGACATATATATTATACATAGGTGTCATATTAGTAAGGTTGAAGTACATCGATGTAACTATTCACGAGAACTGCTGCCGACAAACTGCATCACAGTTTGGCAGAGAATAGTTTATTTTATTGTACTTTATTACTGGATTAAATAAATTAAAAAAAAATTATTCAATGAAAGTTTCAGTGACGAAACTGCGATGGATGACAGTCACGGGTATATAATTTATTATTCATTTTCTTATAAACTAGTGACCATATTTATGCTTACTCGTTGGATCAACGGCATCGTTTATAAGCTGTTACATTTTAATTAAGTACTCACCCTATTGTTCCCTCCGGGACTACGCTTCGACACTTTGACGTCAATATCACGCTAGTAAAAGGGTATAAATATTATAAATAATGGGTATTCCGTGTGAATACGTCTAATCAAGTTATCTAAATAACCAATCAAAAAGTCTAAATAATAAAAAATTTATATGAAAAAACAAATATCGGTGGGCTTACATCATTTTGTAATAAATAAATTACGAATATAATGAAATTCATAATTTTTAGAGTTCATTATTATTTTCAACTTGATTTTTGGTCACAAATGAATATGTCACAGAAAACAGATACATCACCAATGAATTCGGTACGTTGTGTAAGAATGTAACAAACCAATTGCAGGCTAAAATATCCTTAACATTATTTTTTAAAATTAATATAAATATCACAAACGTACCTGGGGTTTCGCCGAAACACCAATGAGCAGGATTAACAAAAAACCCAGCGTAGGCGACATTACTTCTGAGTCGATCTCTTTTTAATTTCGTAAGGCCCAAATGCATGTATGCTCCAGGGAAGGAACCATAAAGAGAGAACTGAAACGAATACAACAGAAAATAAAAAAAATTCAATTTGCATCTGGCTAATTTAAACACCATTCATGGTTCGATGTCCAATTTACGTGATTAAAATTGCATACAAAAACATTGCAATTCTATTTAGGTATACCGAAAAATTACGTCGTTAATTAATAACCAAATATTAATTCAAGAATGATCAAAATAATAACAGTACCTCCTTAATTGGCACCATAAAGTTAGTGAATTTTTTTTCCTCACAATTTTACACACCATTTTAAGACTAGATTATTACTATTCGCTTTTAATTTATTTGTACTCGATTATATTCATATCATAATAGCGACCTGCAAATAGCGAATATAGGCGACGCGTTAGAATGTTATTTTATATAATTTGCATATAATATGTTTAATAAATTAAATTTTAAGTCAATCTAGTTTATATTCTTATATTTTTTGTTTATTATTTTTTGTTTAATCGTGAATTTATGTTTAAGAATCTAGACTAGCAGAATACGGTAGAATTAATACCAGCCGCTATTGGAAAAGGGTTAAGAAGTGAAATTAAGTCGGACTTTGTAAATATTGAAATGTACAATGCCGTACAGACGAAAAAGGCCGTTACGGCACTAGCTTCACTTCAGGGTTCTTCACTGATGTCCACGTAATCCTCATTTCAAGCACGAAAAAATACTTTAGCTAGAGGCAGCAGAAGGAAAAGCTTGTATTGGAATGGAACTTACAGATAAAAGTTTAGCTGCGAATATAGCGGATTTAGAGGGAAAATACTGTCCACCGTCAGAGAATGTAAGCACAGAGAAGGCTCAGAAATGGCTAGGATGAAGTCAACACGAGCTATCTATTCTTTTTGTTTAAATTTGTTCTTGTTTATTATTTATTAGTTTTTCTTGTTAAATTATTATTATTATTATTAGTACTGTCATCGTCGTCATCTATCGACCTCACCAGGCTCCACTGAAAACCAGTCCGGTTTTGATGTGACAGTTAAAAGGTAAGTTGTAGGCAGCAAGTGCTATAAGGGACCTACCTTATCGGCCAATAGGTATAAGGCGATCTTCCTTAGCGTAACTACACCTTAAAGCCTCACCCGCATTTTTGGTGACCCTATGGATTGGCTACGGTTTAGGTAAGCACAACGAAGAGCTAACTGAAGTATGTCATTTTAGTGTAAAGGAGAACCTGTGGCCGTTAAAGAGGTGCTTACTTGGAGCTGCCAAAGAAACTGTGGCGGTGCTTCTCATTAGTGCAGCATCGCCTGACACAAATATGTCTACACAGTTCCAACTGCAATTTGGTAACCCGGACGTGATATTACACTGATTTGATTATATCGGCCACGTCGAAGGGCTTAGAACTCGTACCACCGATCATGCGGGGAGCTCTGTTCGCGATTTCGCATTAGTCAAATCATATTAACACAACTGGTCATCGCATCAACGCGAGCCCCAGATGTGAAGGATCATACACCTTCCCTGTTGGACCTTCTGTTGATGTCTTATCCGCACGGATTGGCTTCCGTCGATGCTCCTCTTGGTTCTTGGTACCACTGTCTTGTCCTCGTTTTGCGAGGCCGTATTAACACGTGTGGTACTATAGGTCAGCGAATTGGAAAAAGATACAGTCATTCTTTGCGTCCTACCCATGTGAGGAGAATTGCTTTCGCCGGATGATCCAGACGTTGCTGACTATTATTGTCTATTACATATAATTAAGGAAAATGGCAAAAATGATGACAAATAGGCGGATTGTTTAATTATATATTATACCTTTTATAGGCGGGTTATACTAATAAATCTTTTAAAACTACTAGACATTCGCAACACTGTCCCTTTGAGGCAGAAACATGTCTTAGATAAATATATTAATATTTCAATTCACGAATTTAACTTTTGCCACATGTCCGTCCGGGTACTTACCACGAGCTCACAAAAAACCGATGTGAAGTGAAATTGTTATACTTTTGCGTTTCGTCTGATGAGTGCGGTGGCCGGGGCCCACTCTATTAAAAGGTTGGAAGCATTTGCATTTGCCTTGACCGCTCCGACCGACATATCGGTCATTTTGTCTTTCGATCATCCGCTTCAAATTATATATCAGTCCAATTGACGCGGTCATTTTAAACCGTAATGTGTCTGTGAATAACTGCAAAATCTTCAAGAGTTTCAATAAATGGTTCTTTTAAATAACCTGTGTTTTAGCGTCGCTCGATTGTACTGCCACCGGTGTCATCATCATCATCATTTCAAACTGAAAGTGTCCGCTGCTGAACATAGGCCTCCACTAGGAATTTCCATGAGCGTACGTAGAAAGTTTCCTATCCCAAAATGAATGTATATATATTTGTGACGTTTGATTTAATTACATTTAGATAGATTAGAGAATTTTTTGAATTTTTGAGGATAAATTTACATATATATTTTAGATACATCGACAAGTTATCAAATATTAACTATGAAAGAAATCATAAAAATTATCTGAAGAAGTAAACGGTAGTAAAATCATGTGGGGGATTAATAACATGCGACTTCGTCATTGAAAATCTTTATTAAATATCATATTAAAGTTTTCTGATGAATTACTTTCCAAAGAATTCTGGTCTGTAAAACAATGTTTAGATTAATATATATCACACGTGAATATTATACATGGAGTGCAAGTTCGTTCGCGATGGCGATCTACTATGGACGCCCTCTGCCCCAGCTAGGGGACATAGGATTTTAAGAAAGCAAGTAGAAAAAAGACGTTAAGAAATGAAAACAGTAAATGAGATATATTAACAATAAAATTAGAAAAATATGGCACAACAATCCGCTCAGAATGGATATGAATCGTAGACGAAAAACTGAAAACGATTTTTTCAGTTTACTCGTTGATGTCTTTTTATAGTCACCGTCTCTAGATGTCTAAATAGCTGCCTCTCACGAGGCCACATTATGATAAAAAAAGATTCTAACTCTTCAAGTAATATAGTAGTTTTAAGAAAAAATAGAATCTCTTTCACAATCGGTCTCTCTAGATGTTTTGTATCTAGAGTAGATCTCGACGTTTGCATCTAGAGATGACCGATCTAACACTTTTATTTATTGTTATTTTGAAATAAAAAATTGTTTATTTTAAATGAAAAATTGTTACTTTCAAATAGAAATTTTTTAAAATGACATGAAAAACCTATGTATAATATTCACAACGTCTATCAAATGTATTCAGTATAATTGACCACTTGATGAATCGCTGATCAAATTAAATTTAAAAACTCTGCTCTATACCCTAGACATCAGGAGAGAAGTCATACGAAATAGTTTTTTTTAATATATGACTAGAACGCATAAATGTTAATTAATGATGGCAGTTGCTGCCTAACAGCCTATTTTTAAATCCTTCATTGATCAAGAGTCCAAATTTTCGTATTCTTTTAACTGCCCTTGTTTTTACTTGGGGTTGGCGTAGCACCTGCTATCCTTTTTATTCGTCTCTATCTTTCACTCTCTTACTAGCCTTATCGTCTTTCAAACGGTTTATCTTTCCGCTTCATTTATTTTTTATTATATATCTTAATAAATTAAATACTTACTTCACTTGGTAAAATGCCTTAAACAATCGTTTGAAAATTATTTTAATTATACATTTCAAAATTGATGATTTTCACATTTATTTCTAGTTTGTCATTAAAGCTTATCCATAGCGCGATATACTTTAATTAAGGTTTGGTCAAACAACGGATGGGGCGGGACGGCGACGCGACCCTGGAGCGATTTAAGCAGTTCTAATGTACTAATTTATATAGATGACGTCACACCATACCATCTAGCTGTTTGAAAAATTTTGAAAAAAATCTTTGAAAATAAAATTAGGTCACAAGTACGTACCAAATTCATATTTAGAATCAAATTCTGCATATGCTTTGTTAATATGTCCGTCGTCTATAAAATCAGCCTTTATAATAGCAAACACCGTTTCCACATCTGATTCACTTGAAATATCACGCTCAGTACGGTGAGGACGGCGGGCGGGACGCCGACGTTACGCCGCCAGTGTGACGTCCACATCACGACGCGTCACGTCAACGTCGCGTCGCCGTCCCACCCCGTCCACTGTCTGACCAAGCCTTTTGGGAATCGTCGTTTGTATTTTTTTTAGTATGCAAAGCGCATTCCAAAATATAACAATTGACGTTTATGATGCTTGCACCAGACCTCGTAACGAGGGTTTTTGCGTTAACTGTTGCTGAATTGTTGGTATCTATCTCAATTATTAATATTTTCAAAGGTGTATTTTGAAAACCTTACCTACATATAGGACCAAATATATATAGATATAATATATAGATATAATATATAGATATAATATATAGATATAAGGTATAGATCAAACCTAGATATAGGAAGCGTGATTAAAATGAATTTGATTATAAATAACAGGCATACATGTCATGTACATTATGCTACTTCTGAGTATTTAAAGCGGCATTGTTAGATACTTACTTCATTGTTGTTATACTGTAAATTAAAATTATTTTATACGTTTATTTTACAGGAAAAATGGTGAAAAAAGTTTACTAATAAATAAAGGTTCCTGAAGAGAAAGAAGATAACCTCCCCGATTTATTTTCGTGTGTGATAGTTGATGTATCTTTTAATGTACATTTTATGTTTTTGACTACGATACAATCAATAACACGTC
>OW152840.1:8385796-8432452 GCA_933534255.1 Iphiclides podalirius | reverse complement strand
AAGCTATAAAAAAATAATAACAAGACTCCTTAATTGGTGCCATAGAATAAAACAAAAATATGAGATATAGATAAAAAAGTGGGAGTGAGGTAAAAGGTAAAAAATCTTACTGTATAAAAAAGTAAAACATAAAAAATAAAATACCTAAGCAAAACCAACCGAAGAACGTCACTTTCATCGAACATAATTATATCAAAGCTAATTATTATGAAAAATCATATTACAAGCGAGCAACCATTTTTGTACTTTTCCCGTTTGTTTGGTCGATGCTTTAGCCGAAAGGCCACAATGAATCTGGTCTGCAGGTTTCAACTTGCTAGGTCCACCCATTCCTGACAAAATCGGTGGTGACACACGGGCAGACAGACGTTCAAGAGAGCGATGATTATATAAGTGTTATTTTTTGACTTTTAAGGCCCTAAAAACAAGTGAATGATTTTTTTTCCGAAAAATCAATTTACAGTAATTTACTTAAAAATATTAGCGGCCACATTTTGATAGGCAATCCATTAAATATATACACACCGGCACAATTAGAGGAACACAAAAAAAAGCAGGATTTTAAAATCTTTTACTTGAGGAACTGGCCAGTTATGATATTTTTTTAATTTATTGTCAAATTTGAAAATAGAAAATTAGATGACATACACTTTTTTCATTCATTTGTTTTATTTTCCCGAACAATACGTTTTGTCAACTTTGAAAAATTGCACTTAATGGTTTTTTATAAATTTGTTATTCTATAGGCAATTTTGTTTATTAAAAGCTCTTTATTATGCCTGACTAAACATCACTGGAAATCATTAGAGCTGATGAAATGAGAAGAAATGGCCATACCTACAGATCGATTGCCTCAAGGCTTCGTCGACCAGTATAAACGATTCATCGCAGCATCCAGCGGTACAGATCGTCTAATTCTCTTGTGAGGAGGAGGGGTCAAGGTAGAAAAAGATGTACATCGAGGCGAGATGACAGTTTTTACAACTTGGAGTTCGTAGGAATACGCGATTAACGGCTGTACAAGCTCGAAATGAACTGGAAGACGTTCGAGGAGTACGAGTAAGTGAGCGTACAGTTCGCAGGCGATTTGAAGAAGTTGGTTTAGGGTCGTATATACCTGCCAAAGGCCCAAAACTTGAGACGTCACCGCGTAAACCGATTAAGCTATGCGCGAGAACATCGTCATTGGGATTTGAACGAATGGCAGCAGGTTCTCTTTACTGATGAGTGCAGAGTTCTTTTAAAACAGATCCATGGGAGACAGCGAATATGGAGACGCAAAGGAGAACGCCACATACAGTCTAATTTTGAACACACAGTGGCTTATGGTGGCGGCTCGATTATGGTTTGGGGAGAGATATGTTTGGGAGCTCGCACGGAGTTAGTGATAGTCACAGGAGGGACCATGACAGCAGATCGACACATCAGAGACATTTTAGAAGAACATGTTGTACCATTTGCCCCATTTATTGGTGACGACTTTATTCTAATGCAAGATAATGCTCGTGCTCATAGTGCACAATCGGTACAGGCATATCTGAGCCACGTAGCTATACCGGTGATGCAGTGGCCAGCAAATTCCCCCGATATGAATCCGATAGAGCATGACTGGGACTTGCTAATTAGAAGGGTTAAATCCAGAATGCCACCCCCCAACAATCTGAATGAACTTGGAAACGCATTAATTGAGGAGTGGGAGCGGTTGCCTCAAGAAATCATCGAAAACATAATCCGTACCATGCCCAGACGAATGGAAACCGTAATCAGAGCAAGAGGGGGAAACACTCGTTATTAATTTTGCTTTAATTTTATTGTTAAATCATTTAATGCTTACTTTTTTTTATTTTTTGTTTTGGTTGGTTCATAATCATCTAAAAATTTCACTTATTTCCAATTTCTTTATTTTTCAATAAAAAATAACGAAGACTTTTCAAAGTCGTTGTTAAAAGATGTTAATCAATTTGTTATTTTGTGTCTAATTACATTTTCGTCAAATATATGCGTTATTGTCTCACTTTTTTTCTGTTCCGCTAATTGTGCCGGTGTGTATATATTCCTCTAATCATAAATATGCGTAAAAATGGATGGACTAGATAGAATTGGATTTTAGCAAATACTCGATGAGTGTGTGGCGGCCTGTCTACAACTGACATAACAGCTAATCGCCGTCGCACGGCGAGCCGTTATTTTGAATACACTCGGGCGCCTTCGTGCATCGTCGACTGCGCTCGGATTTTCTGGACGTCAGTGATTCTGCGTACTTCGGGAGAGTCTGCCCGTCCGCCGCGCGATTGCTATAACGTCTATGTTCCTAGCTGTAAATTGCAAATTATAATTGTTCAATACATATATTCAATGTGGAGTTAGTATATCTTTCAGTTCCATCCTACTAACCCACAAGTGCACTAATTCTGCTGCCGGATCTTAGACCAATTGGAGTTCTTACCGTTAATATATCGGGCGGCGTTCACAATTAAACTTGGCTTTCCCTTTCAAAAATGGTGCAACCACGATAGCTTGAACCTACTTCAAGCTATTGACCAGTCGCCCGCGATCCCTGAGGTCCCGTTTCCAGTAGGAGGACCGTAACGAGATGAAACCTCGTCTCGATGACCCGGTCTCCGAGAGGGATCTGTCCTCTCTCGGTCCCTCTCAGCAGCCTCCTTCTTGACCATCATCGTCTCGGAGAAAGAGGTTACGGCCCTTCATGCTTCATCTTGACTAAACATCGCCAATATGACTGCTGGTAAAGATAGGCTTCGTCCAATGTATCTTACCAGGATACTCCGCTCCATCTCCCATGCTGGGTATTCTGTCAGGGTATGCGTTACGGAATCCTGGTAGCGTCCATCGCATTGAAAATAATTCACCGTCGCCTTACGTCCGATTTTAAACAGATAATCACCCAAGCATCCATGCCCAATGCTAATCTGTGTAAGTCTGTATGCCTGCCTTCCCGTCGCTGCATTTAGGCTTCGAAGACTGGCAGGATAGCTGCCACGACCCCTCCAACCGGGTTCCCGCCTTGACGTGGCGGAGGGGCTTATTAGCCGTGGCTTGGTCCCCCACGGCGAAGCTAAGACGAACCCACACTGGGCCGGCCTGTGGTGCAAGGCCGTCCCGAGAGTGGCGCTCCGAGTTGGCTCATTGAGCCCACTCCGGATGCGTGCTGAAGAAGAGTGCAAGGGACAGGTCGAGGGTGGTAGAGGTGGAGCAACTCTCCCTGTCTTCTGCTACCGAGGAGGAGTCGTGGGGTAAGAGGAGTGTCGGTATTGCGTTGGCCGTGCTCCCTAACCTCCGCGACTCGGCGGGGTTGCACCGCTAATGCAGTGGTGGTGGGGCCGCGGGGGAAGAGGAGTGTCGGTATTGCGGTGCACCGTTCTCCCTATCCTCCGCGGTCGAAACGTGGTGAGCAGCGGAGCCACAGACTAGGTCCGCTGCTGGGGGCTGGGAGGCTTGCTGCTTATTAGCACTGGTTCTTCTGGCTCCCATAGCGCCGGTCAGCGAACTCGCGGGAGTTCGTTGGCCGTGAAAATGGAGCCGAGTAGGAAGGCGCGCTGAATGTTCCAGCGCGCCGTACCTGGAGGAGAGGGGAGCCATCTCCGTGAGGGTGCTGCTAAGGCGGCCAGCGCTGGCAGGGTCGCGGAAGTGTGCGAAAGCGTTCCCGTGACCCTGCCATATGGGCCTAGGTGTAACGTCGTGTGGGTTTTAGTTGGTGCAAGTCCGACATAACCCGCTCTTGCCCCCGCGAGGGCGGGTATGCGGAGGCATTTCCCCCATGTCAACAAAAAAAAAGGATAGCTGTCTAGCTGCCATAGCTTGTCTCGCTATAAAGGACCTAATACCTTCTTCGGCCAAAGTAGCCTATGTCTCTCTACAGCCTCCTAGCTATCTCCATGGAAAAATCATACCATAACATCTCCATTGCAACGCGAAACAAGACCAAACGAACTTTAGTTTTGTAACATTGTGGTTATGAATTATTAATTTTAATAACTATATTAGCAATCAATATATTTTTAATGTACGTTGTAATTTCTTCATATTCATAAATAAATGATCTCAAGAATTAAATGGTAGTAAAATCATAGTCTCAAAGAGGGGGAATAATAAGACGCGATTTCGTCACTGAAAATCTTTATTAAATATTTTACTATTATTAAAGTTTTCTGATGAATTACGTTCCAACATAGAATTCTGGTCTGTAAAACAATGTTTAGATCAATAATATTACAAGAGAATATTATATAAATAAATATAATATTTAAATTAAATTTATTCCAAACATGAAATAGATGTATACATTTTTTTATTAAAAAAACTATTAGAAAAAAGACGTTAACAAATTAAACATTAAATGAGAGATATTAACAATAAAATAAGAAAAACTGGCACAACAACCCACCCAGCGTGTAAGTTTTAATGGAAATCGTAACCGAAAAACAGAAAACGATTTTTTTATTTCACTCGTTGATGTCTTTTTATAGTATCTGTCTCCTAGAAGGTCTAAATAGATATTTGCATCTAGAGATGACCGATCTAACAGTTTTATTTACTGTTATTTTGAAATAAAAAATTGTTGTTAGAAAATGAAAAATTGTGATTTTAAAATGGAAAATTGTTAAAATGACCTGAAAAACCTATATATACTATTCACAAAATGTATCAAGTCTATTCAGTAAAAAAGACCACTTGAAGAATTGCTGGTCAAATTAAATTAAATGAAAAACCCTACTGTATCAAACCCTTTAAAGACAGGGGAGAAGTCATACGAAATATTTTTTTTTTTTGAATATATGACTAGAACGCATAAATGTTTTCTTATGATGGAAGTTGCTGCCTAACAGTCTATTTTTCAATCCTTCATTGATCATTGTTCCAACTTTTCGTCTTCTTTTAACTACCCTTGTCTTTTACTTGGGGTTGTTGTAGCACCTGCTATCCTTTTATTCATCTCTATCTTTCACTCTCTTACTAGCCTTATCGTCTTTCAAAAGGTTTATCTTTCCATTTCATTATTTTCTATTATATATCTTAACTTAATAAATTAAATACTTACTTCACTTGGTAAAATACCTAAAATAAACGTTTGTAAATAATTTTAATTATACATTTAAAAATTGATGATTTTCACTTCGTCATTAAAGCTTCGTTGTTTAATTTCTAGTTCGTCATTAAAGCTTATTCATAGCTCGAAATACTCTTAAAGGCTTGGTCAGACAGCGGGCGGGGCGGGACGGTGACGCGACGCTGGAGCGTTGTGAGCGTTGTGTTTTAATGTACTAATTTATATAAATGTCACACATCATCACAAAGGGCGCGGTGCTAGCGGCCGCGTCACCCCGCCAACCCCGGCGGGAATACAACATACCACCCAAAATTTATAGGGTACTTCTACAATAGTAGGGTGCGTGTGGGGGAAGGTCATGCATGCGTAGGACAAAATAGGTCGTACGCAGGTCTTATATAATAATAATTTGTGCCTTAAGGGCATTTTACTTTTAGCGTTAGTTAAATTGTGTAGCCGAACGCGGCTCTATTGCGAACGTTATTAATGTGCGTAGTAAATGACATACGCGAGTCGAAAGTGACTTCTAAGTATTTGACCTTTTTCTTCCAGGGGAGCGGTTGGCCATAAAAGGATATTTGCCCCAACTTTCTGCATTGACGAGGGCCATTATAAAGATGTGATGGGTAAGTACTTCGTGTGAAGTGAATCGCCACACTCTTTTCGGGATTTATTTCTATTCTCCATTTGCGGAACCAATCGCCGAGGCGGTCGGCAGCGCTTTGGAGTCGAGTGGTTAGTTGACTAAGATTGCGGTCTGAATAAAAGAGCGCCGTGTCATCCGCAAAAAGCGCGAGATTGACGTGGGGGTCTTTAGGTATATCGCTCGTGTAGAGCGTAAAGAGCAAAGGTGAGAGGCAGGAGCCTTGTGGTACGCCGGCCTTGAGGCGGTGCCTTCAACTAGATATCGAAAGGAGCGGTTCGACAGGAAGGCCCGGATGGTGTGTACGAGCCTATCTGGCACTTTGAGTGTGTACAGCTTGCAAAGCAAGCCATTGTGCCAGACCTTTTCGAATGCTTTTGCGACATCGAAGAAAAGAGCCCCTGTACTAATATGTTTAGGGTGATTTAGGAATGTCCAGCTCGAAAGCCGAATTGTTCCGCCGGCAGAAGGCCGTTGGAAAACACGTGCTCATTGAGCCTGTTTAATAAAAGCCGCTCGTAGAGCTTCCCCAGGCAACTGAGGAGGCTGATGGGACGTTAATTAGAGGGCTGGTTGGTTGGTTTATTCGGCTTGCGAATGCCGATAACCGTGGCTTCTTTCCAGTCGTCCGGAAAGGAGCAACTGGAGAGTAAAGTATTATAAATGGTCGCCAGTAAACAGATAAGCGGCCCAGGGAGAGCTTTAAGAATTTTGTTACTAATATTATCTGGGCCCGGGGCGGATTTGGGTTTTAAGTTTTTAATAATATCTTGGACCTCTTCGGGAGTCACTGAACTCAAAGAATCGCCTTCCGGTTGTAGCGCAGCCCTAATCTCGATTACGCGGTCCACCTCCGTTAGGTGGGCTACATCGAAGCGTTCGCGCGATTGCGTACATTGCCGTCTAGGTTGTCCGCAAGACATTCGGCTTTTTCGGAGTCATCTAGGGCTACTGAAGCGCCATTAGGTCTAACTAACGGCGGTAGAGATTCGCAGGAGTCTGCTTTCAGACTGCGGGCCAACCGCCAGTAGGCGGTGTGCGATGGCTCGATGTCCTCTAGGAGAGTGTCCCACGTTGTATGTCGGTGTTCCGATACACGATCTTTGAATTCTAGCTGAAGGCGTCGAAGTAGGGTTCGGTTCGATTCCGATCGGTATCGAAAGCGCGTTTGGCTGCATTTTTCTGCCTAATTAGCAGTCGCAGGTCGGGCGGAAACTTAAACCGTCGGTCGCCCGACAGTTTAACCGTCCGTTTCGAGTCTGCGACTGCGGAAGTTATGGTTTCTCGGAGACTTGCTATCGCTCGATTTGCGTCAACGAACGTAGCTATCGTCTCGGGTAGGTCGACTAAGTCCTGGGGGTCCAAGGCCTTGAGTTTGACCTCAATACGATGCCAGTCCACTGCGGATTTGGTCGGAGGGACAGCGCCGTCGTTCTAGCCCAGTTTACACAGGACGGGCCTGTAGTCTAGTTCATGGATTGTCTCTATCGACTCGATGTCGAGCGAGACCTCCTTGAATAACATAATGTCTAGGATACTCGGGGATGCGTGTTGGTAGTTGTCCACCGTAGGATACCTAGTGGGAGTCGCAGGAGCGACTATGCTAAAGTTTAAATTGTCGGATAAGCTAAAGAGATGCTTTCCGTTGTTGTTTGGGATACTGTAGATGTTTGCAGTTAAGATCTCCTGCAATTATCCCGGAAGGGCCTAAGTTAAGTAGCGTATCTAGGTCACTTTTTAGTAAGGTTTTGTTCCCCGAAAGGTAGGCTGAGACTAGTAAAAGCGGCCTATGGCCGGTGAGCGCTAACCTACACGCGGATGCTTCTATTTGGCTTAGCTCTGGAATGTCGAACGGGCAACAGTGCAAGGACCGTTTATAGTAAATTAATGTGCCTCCCAGACGGTTTGCTAACCGGTCATGGCGGACTATGTTGTAGTTTACTATAAAATCAGCCTTTATAATAGCAAACACCGTTTCCACATCTGATTCACTTGAAATATCACGCTCAGTACGGTGAGGACAGCGGGCGGGACGCAGACGTCACGCCTCCAGTGTGACGTCCACATCGCGACGCGTCACGTCAACGTCGCGTCGCCGTCACGCCCCGTCCACTGTCTGACCGAGCCTTTAGGAGTCGTCGTTTGTATTTTTTGTAGTATGCAAAGCGAATTCCAAAATATAACAATTGGGTTCGAAAATATAAAGAGGGTTTTTTCCATAAAACCTGTTGCTAAATTGTTGGTATTTCTGTTATTTAATTCTATCTTAATAATAAAGTTAATATAGTTATTCAATATCACAGATATTAAACATAGATATTTAATATTTTCAAACGTTAATACAAATAGGAAGCGTAATTAAAATGAAATTGATTATAAATATTAGGCATACGTTTCATGTACGTTATGTTACTTCTGAGTATTTAAAGCGGCATTGTTACATACTTACATCATTGTTATTATACTGTAAATTAAAATTATTTTTTACGTTTATTTTACGGGAAAAACGGTGAAACAAGTTAACTAATAAACAAAAGATACCCGAAGACAAAGAAGATAACCTCTCCGATTTATTTTCGTTTGCGATAGTTGACGTATCTTTTCTTTGATGTATATTTTATGTTATTTATTACGATACGATGAATAACGGGTAAAGTCGGAAAAAAAAAAAAAAAAACGATTCTGTGCCCTACTGTTTCAAGGACACCGAAAATTTTTCCGATGACCTTAGAATTTTAAACTGTTTGTAGTTAGTGTCAAAAACTTGACCAATTGACAAAAATCAGTGATTATTTATGACCAACTCGGACCACTTTTTTAGAGTTTAATTTTGAAACGCTTAACAGATGGGGCCAACATTACTTGATGTGTCTAATGTTGGCGAACCGTAAGAACATAAATAATTAAATACTGCCGTTTATAGTAAAGTAAAGTAACAGCCTATACATGTCCCACTGCTGGGCAAAGGCCTCCTCTATACAGAGGGTATCAGGGCATAGCCACCACGCGGCCCACTGCGGATTGGCGGACGCCTTTTATTGACTTATGGAGTAATCGGTGCTTTTTGGAACGAAAAGTTCATTATCAATTCGTTTGACGTTTCTGTGGTATTGCAAGAGCTTATCAATTCATGCAACAGTAGAAGCTATTGCAAAGCCCTACAGCCATATTTTTTAATTATTTTTAAAATATTAAAATGTGTCTAAATTAGACATTGGCCATAAAAATTAGAACCATCCAAATGATATTTCAACGAAACAAACAATTACTCTCATCATCGACTGTTAAAACGAAATAATGAAAAATTCACCAATCCAGGTTACTTTGCAGCCTGCTCTGCCAATGGATACTATAGCGTACTTACTTTATTTGTACCCTGTAAATTAAAAAAAAAAAACGTAAATTATTTAACATCTTACAGACTTATTATGTTACTGGATGAGAAGGAAAGCTAGAATAGAAGAGAGTAAAAATGTTGTCCATTTCTAAATGTACATAAAGGGGCTACCGAGAAAGTAATTACTTATTTTGAAAAATAAATGTAACTTTTTAAACTTATATTTTTCCCGCCTTTTAGAAAAATGGTGAGAGTGAATTTCTACGATGCGACGCCTTAAAGTGACATATTATGAGCAATGATATTATACACAAAAATACGAGTTAGATATGACACTAGCGCAAAGTAACTGAGGCTCTCATACTACACCAATTGGTGTGATTAGATTGCAATTCTGTAGTCTGCTTTCCCTTCCCTTATCATAAGTTCTATATCATCTGCCACATCACTTATATGTGTCACATAATGTAAAGATGGACAATTTTTAAACGCCGCGCAGTATGGACATGCGACTTCTTTATTAAAACATCATTGATGAGGATGAATTGATTGAAAGTATTCACATATAAAAATATTATATCACGACAAGATTTAGTTAAATGGAGCGGCATTAAACGACTACTATCAGTCCGCAGTGCGCAAAGTGGATGCAGAGGGTTGTTTTAGGCGTGAGCAAGGAGGGTGTGGGGGACAGCTAGAGGGTAGTAGAGGTGGCTTCCTCACCCTCTGTGGCCGAGAAACCACAGACCGGTTCCACTGCGGGCGGCTAGGAGGTACTGCTTGTTAGCAGTGGCCCTCCTGGCTATCATTGCCTCTGGCCAGCGAACATGGGGAAGATCGTTGGCGGCGCAAAAGCAGCCGAGTAGGAAGGCACACTGAATGTTCCAGCGCGCCTTACCTAGAGGAAAGGATGATAGGGCCACGCAGCAGCCCCGGCTGTTGCACGAATAGGCAGGCTCGTCCAGGTAAGTACCACGACATCACTGAAGAGGCGTAAAGTGGAAGTATAATTTCGCGTTTCCTCTGTTGAGTGAGGTGGTCCGATCCTAATTTTTAGAAGGTTTTCAACCAATCTGTAACCCTCGGGAGTAGCAGATGTCCATGGGTGGCGGTATTCACTTAACATCAGGTGAACCGTCTGCTCGCTAGGCAACTTTTCACATAAAAAAAGAGGAAAGAAGAGTTGCTTTCCACGCTGCGCTGACCGTCTGAAGGCTGAGGCGGGTCGTGCGGGTCTGGCGGGAAGTGCTGGCAGGGTCGTGAAGGTGTGCGAAAGCGTTACCGTGTGTGTTATGCGCCCTAGGTGGAGCATAGTGAGGGTTTTAGTCGGCGCAAGTTTGACATAACCCGTCCTTGACCCAGCAACGGTGGTTATTCTTAGACATTTTTCTAGCGTTAGCAAAAAAAGAAAGGCAATGACGCTCGAGACCCAGTGCGCGACCCGACACGGGCTGACACGCTTGAGGGCAGGCCAGGGGCAGGAACTATACAGACCCAATGGAGTATTTTTTATAGCGACATCTACATTTTTTTGCTATAAAACATGGTTTACTTAAGTTTTGTCATTCGTAAGACACCGCTGTCTTTCTCTCTGTCTGTCCGTCTGTCACTAGGCTGTATCTCAGGAACCTTGATAGTTAGACAATTGAAATCTTCAAAGATAACGTACTTCTGTTGCCACTATAACAACAAATAAAAAACCTAATGAAACAATCTTTAAGGGGGGCTCCCATACAACACAAATAATTTTTTCTCCGTTTTTATAGATAATGGTACGGTTGGTCCTTGTGGCGATCTAAGGGGATGCCTTTGTTTAACAGTCGTAATCTTCCGGCTGATGTTCATTTTGGTTTTTTGATTCTTCTAAATGTAGAGTATTTAGGTGTGTGACGATAGATAACGTTCATGTAACATTCTCTCTAGACTACTTATAATATTGTTATTGGTTTTTTTTGTTTCTTTTTTTACTTTATTGTACACAATTATAATACAGACAATCGGAACAAATGACAAAAAACATGTACAAAGGCGAGCTCAACCCTAAAATGTGTAATTAGGTGAAGGTGTGTACGTTATTAAAGATTTTACCAGAGTAATTATAAAAATATATACTATTTATATATACATACATATATTTGTTTATTTATATATATAATAATAAATACAAATACATACCTACATACAATACATATATACAGTTATATAGTAAAGACTAAACGATTGCCGGATACATTTATAGAAAATGCACTATTAAAAAGAAATAAGCCAGTTATTATTAATTGGTAATTAATTAAGTTTTGTGTTAAGCATGTTTTTACTTACCAACAATTGAATATCTTCACTTTTTTTTAACCCTTTTGGGCGATGCATCATTTTCATCTTTTTGGGGACATCCTAAGAAACATTAATAAAATTAATTTAATTTTTTCATTTCATTTATTTCGTATAAATATGGCTAACGAAAACTCCGTGAAACTACTTAAAGTGTTTTATCGAATAGGGAATTTGCTTTGGAGCGCAATTATTCCCTGACATAGATCCTTGCTCCATCATCTACCCGTTCAACCGATCCACAGGATGAGTATGGCGGAGTCCGCTGCGTGCTACCCTCTTCAGAGTCTTTTGGGCCCTAAATAAAATTTAAATTGGTTTTAACCCGAATAGGACTTTATTGGTTGTGAATCAAACTTGATTTTGTCTTACCACGAACATATCTTTATATTTTTGTATACCTCACAGGACAGCTAATGCTGGACAGATATCACAGATTTATTAATTACATTCAAAAGGTGGTGAGCTCACCGCCCTATATTTATTTATTTATTTATTTAAACTTTTACACAAAAAAATTAGTATTGTGTGGCGGACTTAATGCCTAAGGCATTCTCTACCAGTCAACCTATGGGCGACGCAGAGACAAAAGAGGCAGGTGTAAAAAGTTTCAAACCAAATTTTAATTTAAAATAAAAGTTATATACATATTCATATATACTTAAATTTAAAACATATACATGAAAATATAAAATATATAAACATATTAAACCCAATATAACAAAAATATATTACATTATTTAAGCATACAAAATAGAATACATATACTATAATATTCACAAATACTTAATTAATATACATAAATAAATAATATACGATATCAACAACTACTGATTATTTTATTCTGCCAACTTACTTAGATATAGTTTTTTTATCTTATTCTTAAAAGCATGTATATGCTTTAAAGCATCTATATCTATAATTATAGGTATGACTGAAACACATAGGGAATCCGGAAAACCTAAAATCTGTTTGTGCACACCGCTAGAATTCCGACACATATTCCGAACAAGGAACAAGGTATGAGTGAAACTTTATATTTAAAAATATTAATTAAAAAATAAAAAATAAAAATTATAAGAATAATCACTTATTTCGCACCACAAACCATGTACAAAACAAAATCTTATGATACAAAAAAAATATATATACCTTTACTTTTAATGTTCGAAAACAAACGAAGTATTTTCCAATACAAACAGTGTCTGGAGTTTGCTGAAAAATTAATTAAATTTTTTAGATTTTCAGGTGGATGGAAAATAGTTAAACCAGCATTTGTTAAAGCTTTGAGGTAATAATAACTTTTATTATGTTCAACCTTTGTAAACGATTCGATGACGTAAATCGATTTCGAAATTCTAAACAAAAGTCTAAACATATAAAATGTTTCCTATACATATAGGTGTGCCTACATCATTTTGTAATAAAGAAACGCCGATGAATATAATAATCGTCATATGTATTAAAGTTCATTATCACTTGTAACTTGATTTTGGTTATAGTTTAGAATTAGCTAAAGCTGCAGTTTACATTTTAATAAACCAATATTTCTGATGAGAATAAGGACATTTTTCAATGTAATTTCAGAAACATTCTTCGATTCACCACTCTCTATCAGTGATCTCTTACAAATTAGTATGTCCCAGTACATAAATATAGCTAGGTAAGAATATAACTAAACAACTTAAGGACAAAATATCTTTAGTAACATTATAATTGAAATAAATAGATATCACGAACTTACCTGGGATTCCGGCAAAACACTGATGAGCATAATTAATATTAAAACCCGTGACGGCAACATTATATTTGGATAGATTTCTTTTAATGGGGCCCAAAAGCGTGTATGGTCCAACGAAGGAATTTTACTTTACTTACAGTTAACATGTAACCGTAAAGCGAGAATTGAAACGTCCGAATTAAAAAAACATAAAATAAAAAATCAACATGCAACAGGCCAATTTAAACATCATTCATGGTTCGATGTCTAATTTAAGTGATTAAAATTTCATGTAGTAACATTGCATTTCTATTTAAGGAAACCGATATAAAATTACGTCGTGAATTAATAAGCGAAATGGAATTAAAGAGCGATAAAAAACAATAACCAGACTCCTTAATTGGTGCCATAAACAAAAATATGAGATACAGATAAAAGTGGGAGTGAGGTAAAAGGTAAATAAACTTACTATATAAAAAAGTAAAACATAAAAAATAAAATACCTAAGCAAAACCAACCGAGGAGCATAACGTTCATCGGACATAATTATATAAAAGCTAACTATTATGAAAAATCATAACAAGTTACAAGCGATCAGTGGCGGAGTCAGCCGCATTTTATAATAAAATCAACACCATTAATGTTTTTGTTCTTTTGCCTTTTGTTTGGTGGGTGCTTTAACCGAAGTCCTACACCAAGTTTGACGCCCCTTCGTTGAATCTGGTAAACATGACATTGCACCTCGGTCAAATTATGTGGGATCCACCGCGAGCGTAGCTTTCTCATACCCAAATATTTGTGTAGGATTGATTGTATTTGACTCATGCCTATGTCTAAGGATAATCTTATGGTAGGTCACATGCCTGTCTGTGTCGATCGTACGGCGCACAGCTTCAATATTTTCGTTGTTGACAGAGGTGAATGGGCGACCATCGCGAGATTCGTTACTGAGATTGACACGACCGCGCTTGAATTCCGCAAACTTGCTATAAATAGTCGTCTGGCATCGCCAAAAGCAGATTGAAGTCGAGCGAGGCTTTGTATGAACTGTCAAATTACTCTTAAAATCGTACAAAATCATACTACGAAAATTTTCCCGAGTTAAATCCATGTTAATGTAGACACGCAATTTTTAAAATGGCGCCACAATGTAAAAACAATTGACAGTCAGATGAAACAAACCGCATTCTACAGCCAAAGAGTTCCATTTAATAATTAATAGAATATACCTCAATTTTTGAAGACTAAAGTCTTCAACCAATGTGTGTTGTCAGTGATGACATACGGAATAGAGATGTGGTCCTTCACCGCCGACCGTATGAGGAAAATCAAAGTTCAGCGAGCTATGGAGCGGGCTATGCTTGGTATTTCTCTGCGTGATAGAGTTCGCAATGGAGATATCCGCAGTAGAACAAAAATAACCGACATAGCTCAGAAGATTAGTAAGCTGAAGTGGCGATGGGCCGGCCATATAGCTCAAAGAACCGATAAACGCTGGGGAAGAAAGGTTCTCGAGTGACAACCTCGAACTGGCCATCGCAGTGTGGGACGACCCCCCACTAGATGGAGTGATGTCCTGTGCAAATGTGCGGGAAGTCGATGGATGCAGGTGGCTCAGGATCGTGTTTCGTGGCAGTCTGTGGGGGCGCGCCTATGTGCAGCAGTGGACTCAAACAGGCTAAAATGATGATGATGAGGAATTACTTTTTAAATATTGTTAAAGTAAATGGCCCATTCCAGAAACTTTTAGTGTAACCTATTTACCACAACCTCACAGAAGACCGGCGTGAAATGGAAGTGTTATACTTCTGCGTTTCTTCTGGTGAGTGATGTAGCCGGGGCCTACTTTATTAAAGGGGCATCTGCAATCCTAGTGGCATTGCAAATTTCAATGGGCGGCGGTGATCACTAAACATCAGGTGAACCGCCAGCTCGTTTGCAGCCTTCTCACATAAAAAAATACACTCATCGTACTTAAAAACTCTACAATTCATATTTTCACAGCGCCATAATCGTAGTTATTTCGAAGCCCAATAACGAAGCCCAATAACTTATTTACGCTGAATATAAATTTTACAAATATCGAAACAGATGCCGATTCTCATCAGCACCTGTTGTATACTGCACTATAGCTAGAATCGCAAAGGCATATCTGTTACCAGAAGTATAAAAATTTAACGCACCAAAATCTCAATATTTTGCTCTGTGACCATTCGTTCAATACAAACGAATATAGGATTAATGAATAAAGGAACTTTGACTTTCAATGGGTAATAGCGGTTAATAATAACAGGCGACTTTAATAGGAAAATCTTTATTAAGTTTACCCTTCTGAAACTCCTATTCAGTATTCCTCGTATGATGGACTGTAACAACAAAGTTTGATTAGAGTATTACAACAGTCAGAATATACATAACAAATATCAATGTTTTTTTTTTAAAATTTTTAATTTACGTAATCGTCGTCGTTTTGATACCACCTTATCTGTATGTTCAATACACAACCAATTACAAATTCTAGCAATAGTCTTATTTTAAACCCATAGCATTGTATATACGACGCCCTATTTTAAATCTAACAGAACTTTAATTTTTTTATTATAAGATTGTATATTATTAAGATTGAATTGTTCTAACAGAACTGACAAAATAAAACAAAGCTATATTTTTTTCCCTTTGAATTAGAACAAACTGCGCTAAGAACAGTTCCGGTTTATTGTGGACAATGTGCAATTTCAATATTCCTGCCCATTTCTCTATTAAGTTTCTGATTACCTTTCAATACGACACCGTTTTTTCTTCTTACGTAGCCATCATTCTTATTTATATTAATTTCCGAATCTAAAACTCTCATTTCTGTTCTTCGTTTTGACAGCAACTTATCTAAATTTGACGACCTAAATGGCGAGTGTACCTGTCTCGTGCCCCAGAGGATTTGGGTTCGATCCCCACAACTGGAAAAATATTGTGTGATGGACATAGTATTTTTCTAGTGTCTAGATGTTTATACAGCGTGTCTTTACCACCGCGACAATAAATGAACACACGTCTAACGGCACTTGCCTATAATCATAAAAAAATAACGTTAAAAGAAATCCATAATTAAAAAAAAATATTTTTCAAACAAACTAATTAAGTAAAAAAGAAACAAAATTTGTATTATCCTCTACAACTACAACTGACTGATTCATACATTCAGAGACTTTTTCATTTGTTGCCACAGCTCCGCATTACAAGCCTCTCCTTCTAACAGTATGTTTTGTCTCTTTTAAATTTATTCAACCCATTCATATGCTTTGTGACCTTTAAAAATGAACTTTACATTAAAGTTTTATACGTAAGTGTGTTCTAAAATTCTTTATTTTGGAAAATTTGATAACTCGTTAAATATTGATGTTTAAAGAATGTAAATCTTTAATACAATTTTAAAAAGTTATCCTCTATATGTGTGTTCATTTATTGTCGCGATGGTAAAGACACGCTGCATATGTATAATATGTATTTGTTTATAAATGAAATGTATGTTATCAATTATCTAGTACCCATAAGACAAGTGTTGCTTCGTTTGGAACTAGAGAACGTTGTGAAAATATGAATCCTAAAAATATTTATTAATTCATTTATTTATAAATCACTCTAAAACTGAAAGAACTTGACTACTTTAATGAAGCGGTAAAAAATAATCAAGTAATATTACATTATCAATTTACCTTAGATTCGTACTTTATATTATTTCCATGATCTTCAGGAAAGGTATCAATTCTGTTCCCTTTTACATCAGAAGAAAATTCGTCGGAAATAAATTCTGGTCGTTATGGTCAAGGTATCATATGCCGTCAGGACAGAACGCCTAACCAACATACCTAATGTAACCCAATATTTGTTCATTTACTTCACTTTTATCTCCATTTTTCCCTAAATTAAATAAATTTAAATACTTACGTTGGGTACTGAAGCAAATATATATATATATATATCATTAATTTTTGACTGACATTCAAACATGGTAATGATTAATTGTCATTTGATACAATTTTTTCTATATTTTTTTGGTTATTTCAACAAGGCTTTGATGTGTGATTACGTATATTGAAATTTCGTAAAAGTTAAATAAAAAAAAGTTGTCATTCACTAATTGAAGACATACAATAGAAATTAAAACACATAAAAACAAAAATTAAAGATATTTTTGACGTAGAATACTGCAAATTTGCTGAATATAGCAAGTTCTTTCAAATATAATGGGACCAGATTAGAGGGGAAAAGAGTAAAGTAAGTGTCTGTAAGAATACCAATAGATATAAACAGGGCATAGTCAACCACGCTATTTTGAAATGTTTTTTTGTCAAATTTCTATGAGGTACCCTCATAGTAAATATTAAGAGTCTTCCATATAAAGATTCCATTATGTTAGTTTACTCTGTTCGACCTCATGCTTATATAATAGGTTGGAGAAAAAGTTTTTTCGCATTTTATATGAAAATTCAAAACATTTTTTTATAAAGTTTATTTACATCTAACTAAAGTATGTAGTTGCCATTTTGTTCGATAACTTTCTGCTATCTTGTAGGTAGGGACATTATCCCATTGCTATAGAAATTCTGGGGCTTCTGATGAAAAAACCGCGACAAGTGGTTTTGGCAGTCCTCTCGTGATGTTAACCTTGTCAGGTTGCCTAAAGAATCCTGAGGAGACCGAAACAAGTAGAAATCTGAAGGTGCAAAGTCAGGACTATAGGCGGACCTTCCATTCAAACTCTCTTAATTTTTGCTGAGTGGCTAAAGATGTGTGAGGTCTAGCGTTATCATAATGAAAAACCACACCCCTTCTGTTGATTAATTTTGGCCGCTTTCTCTCAACTTCTTGCTTTAATCTCATCAGTTGTTCGCAGTAGATTTCAGAATCAATGGTCCTGCCTGGTGATAACAGCTCATAATGAATAATGCCCTTCCAATCCCACTAACCTACATTCCATACACACAGCATTGTACAGCACACACCTTGTTGCGAGATAACCCGGGTTTTGTCAGAATCTGTGAAGCCTGACCAGCCTTTGACCACGACCTTTTTCGCACGTTCTTGTCGTACGTGATCCACTTTTCATCACCAGTTATCAGGTTTTTCAAAAATGGTTCGGTTTCATTACGTCGTAATAAAGAATCACAAATGAGTACACGGTTCATTAGGTTTCTTTTAGTGAGCTCATGAGGCACCCAAATATCGAGCTTTTTTATGTACCCAGCTTTTTTCAAATGCCCAGAGCGAACTGCATCTTTGACATCAAAATTTCCGGATTAAAAACGCTTAAATCAAATTTGTGCTACTCTCACACACACTGCACTAGATCCATAAATATCACAATTTTATTTCGCGGCTTGCGTTGCATTTTTTCCTTTTTAGTAGTAAAATTTTAAAATGTATCGAATTTATTCATTAGATTTACTCTTCTTAACAGTAAGAACAAATAAAATCACATATTTTCCTAATTTCAATTTGAATCTCATATTTTCTTAATTTTGGTATTATCTTTTTTTTAAATTAACCTTTTTAATGATACCAAAACCAGCCAGATGTAAATGGTATAGCCAAAGAGTATTACATGTACATACATACTATTTGCGAAAGGAGTTTTTCCCCAACCTAATATATAAATATATAATAGAAATAGGAACACTCGACCGGGGTTTTTGTATGCGTATGAATAAAATATCTGTAGTATGAAATATAATTGGTTGTAGTCATTTAAAGTATTCACTCTCTGAATCTGATAATGTTTTCGGAATGTTTCGATAAGTGAGAAAGTTTTAGGTAAGTGGAACTCTCAATATGAGCAATATTGTCACAAATTCATACTTACTATGTAAATGCCAAAGTCAAACTTTAAATAGAAAAATTATTATTAACATCTTCAGTATTCAGTTCAGCTTTATAGCAGTTTTTGTATTTATATTACCTGTTGGACGTCAACCCTCCTTAGGGGCCGTCCATTAATCACGTGATGTTTTTTTTTAGATTTTTCCACCCGAAATGAAGTGTTTTTTTAGTACTTACAAAGAATCTTAAAATTTAAAAAAAATTATCTTTAAATGCAGGTATAAAGCATAATCCAGTTTTTATTTTGAAATTAAGGACCATGATAAAATTGTGAGGGCGAGTCAAGATCACGCCGCTTTTCAGTTAACAGATCACTCGTTTGACTGAAAAGTAAAGTAGACGACTCGAATGGCGTAGTGGGTAGTGTACCTGTCTTCTGCGTCTGAGGGTGTGGGTTCGATCCCCACTATTCGAAAAATATTGTGTGATGAACATAGTGTTTTTGCAGTGTCTGGGTGTTTATATATCTATAATATGTATTTATTTACAAAAAGAAAAGTATGTTTAAGTATGTTTATCAGTTACCTAGTACCCATAGTAAAAGCTTTGCTTAGTTTGGGACTAGAGAACGTTGTGTAAAAATGTGTCCTAAATATTTATTAAAAAAAAAAAAAAATAATTACACGTGATATCTTACTACATCCCCCCCCCCCCTCCCACCCTTGTATAATCTATCAATATGTGATATTTCGCGATTTTTGCCAATCCCCCCCCCCCCCCCCCCCCCCCCCCCCCCCCCCCCCCCCACCTTTCGAGCCTCACGTGATTAATGGACGGCCCCTTAGGAACGAAAATCCCGACCAACAATCCATCCACAACACACGACCCCAGTACCGGAGTCAAAAGATTAGAAACTACGTCTCTAACGGCCGATTTCAATTTACATCTACATATAGATCTGGTTATTAGCGATAGGTATTTGACATTAGACCTATACATAATACTTACGTCAAAATTATATCTCCAGTAACCAAATCTATCTATAGATAGAATTTACGAATTGTCTATACAATATAAATTCCCGACACAATTGGCGTAGTGGTAGTGACCCTGTCTCTTGCGCAGAGGGTGTGGGTTCGATCCCCAGTACTGGAAAAATATCGTTTGATGAACACAGTGTTTTTCTAGAGTCTAGGTGTTTATACATCTATAATTTGTATATATTTACAAAAGAAAAGTACGTTTGAGTATGTTTATCTGTTGCTTTGCTTAGTTTGGGACTAGATGGCGTTGTGTAAAAATATGTCCCGTAATTTTTATTTATTTATAATTTCTTGATTAGTTCGTATAATCGTCATCTTCTCAAGTCATCGTGTTTTTCGCATGCTAAAGGTTTGGTAAAATAAGCCAGCAAAAGTCATTCAAACGCCAGCTGACCAGTAGCCAGTAGAAATAAGTTACCTACTATGTATTTGTAGTCCTATGGGAAAGGATGATTTTATAATGTATCATAAATTTATAAAACATTAAATTGCTCACTTTAAATTCTGGTCCATCGCCAGACGGTTTTTCAGTAGTCTTTTTTGTAGATTTAATTTTCCAAGGCTTAGTCGACCCAGGCTTCGGGGGGGGTTTTTTACGTAGCTTCTTTGTGTAGGAGAGACGCTAGCATAAAATACAAAATTCTTAAGTGGTTTCTAAACATTTGCAGGAATACTAAAAAAAACGAATTGCCTCAAATTTTGAAGCATTTCAGTTGGGCCTATGCAAGTTGTTATTAAAGTGATTGTGTTCAATATCTGCTCAAAAAAGGTTTTCAGTGAGCACTCACACAGCTCGAAAGAATTCGATCGGCGCAAAGCTTAACGTCAGCTTTGCGTAGTTGCTGAACAACGCCAAACACGCTTAAATACCCTCCAAGGCGTTTTTTATTCTCTTTTTACACTTAAAACACGTTTATTATTACTGTGCACTGTCAAATGTGTGTGAGCCGTAATAGCTCACTGTCTACATACATACATACTCGAGCAACTTTAGTTCGATCCGCGGTGTCGTCACCTACGAAATTGTTAATTATAAGTGCCGACTTATCAAGTGCTCCGCGGTGAAGGAAAACATCGCGAAGAAACCTGCATATTTTCGAAATAATAACATATTAAAAAAAATCGAAAATATATGTAGTCCACCAATCCGCAGTGGGGCCGCGCGGTGGACTATGCCTTGATACCCCCTGTACAGAGGAGGCCTTTGCCCAGCAGTGGTACAAGTACAGGATGTTACTTTACTTTTACTTTACACTCTCCTGTGCTTACAGCAAGTCTACATATACAAGTCTGGACAAACTGCCAGGTCCGGAACAATAATCTGTGAGTCACAAAAACACTTGTACCCTGTAAAGTGTCCGAAACGTCTGTAAATAAGACCAAAATAAAGGTGGTAATCCGTAAACATAGTTTCGATTAGTAAGCAAGCAAGTAGCCCATGTAGACGCGTCGCCAACCATTAGAAATTGTGGGTTCCGGTTACCTCACTCAACAGACGCCCGAAATAACTTTATGCTTTCCTTTCACGGGAAATAGATGGGGATTAAGCGGCGCAAACGATGAATTTTATCTCTAAAGTGTGCTCCAAATCGGTCACAAAATGGTCATAAAAGGTCAGTGATTTTCAGCAATTGGTCAATACTTGACACTAACTGCAGAGATATAGCAAACTATGCCCTGATACCCTCTGCACAGAAGCGGCCTTTGCTCAGCCGTGGAACATGTATAAGTTGATACTTTCTTCTTTCCGTTCCAGGTCCATTTCTCGGGAGTAAGCTTTACTAATGTAGGTATTCCTTTGATTGATTCTACAGTGAAACTGACGATAACAAATTCGGTGGAAGGATATTGGCGTGGCAGCTTCATACCTATCTTCCACGCCAGAAATCTAATCACACCTCTCTCGAACAGCCTGCCCATTCGTGCAACGGCAAAAGCGTGCCCGTATCATAGTTGGATCGGAAAAAAGCTGATCACGTAGGGAATTCCGACCGCAGCGCCCTTAACAGTTTGATAAAATAAATTGTAGCATTCAATTTGAAAAACATTCACTTACTTGTAATACACTCGAGCAGAATTCATCTCCCCCTAAACAAATATCCTGTGAGGCGCCCTGAGAGATAAAAATAATATACATGAGTCTGTCGACAGTTGGAATGGTGTTGAAGCAATGATATTACATACAAATACGAGGTATATGTATATGACACTAGCGCTTTGAGATCAGAAATTGAGGCACTCAAATTACACCAATTGGGGTAATTAAATTGCATTTCTATTGACTGCTATCTCTTTCCGTGTCATACGTTGTATATCATCTATCACATTCACTTGTAGTATATGTCACATAATGTATAGCGGACCAATTTTTCACTACAACCTTTTATTTTGTAGACGATGTTTTCGTGAATGAATTGTTTTTATTAACATTGTTAACACCGGTAACACATGTTAATAAAGATGAACAAATGTCGTAAACAAATTGCTCTCATGACCGATAGTCAAACACCGATATGTCTCATGATTAAACCGCAATTTCAACCCTACAAAAGGGAAACCATAGACATACTCGTGCATCTCAATTTGAAGACATCAAAAGCATTGGAAATAAATATAAGTATCGATTATAATTTCTGACTATTAACAGCTGCCTGTAAAATGAAAATATCAATAAAGAGTTTACTACTTTGGGAAGATTGTAACAATTTAAGGATATTATAAAAATCGAGTACAAACTTGCCTGGGGTGCCGGAAGAAGATCACATATCAACAGAATTACAAGTAGACCAAGCGTCGGCGACATTACTCCTGAAAAAATCTTCTTTTTGAAATAGGGTCCAAAGGTATACTGAGTACAGAGGGAATTCGAATATACTTTTAATTCAGAGGGAACCAAACGGCAAGAATCAAAACTCTTGAATAAATGAAAGAAACAATCGAAAATTAGTTTGCGTATCGCAAATTAAAACACACATTTCACGGTCCGATATATTTAAATCGGGTAATTAAAAATCTTGTGCTATAACATTCCATTGATGCCACGGTACATAAAATGACTCCGTACAGCATTATTAAGAATTATTGTGGTGGCGTTAACATAGTCAAGACAACAAACTAATTTTATAAAGAGGAAAGTTTTATAAATAAATGAATAAAAATTTAGGACACATTTTTACACAACGTTCTCTAGTTCCAAACTAAGCAACGCTTGTACTATGGATAGTGGATAACTGATAAACATACTTTTATTTTATTTATTATGGGGGAGGCCTATGTTCGGCAGTGGACCCAAACAGGCTGAAATGATGATGATGATGATACTTTTCTTTTGTAAATAAATATATATTATACAATATATAAAAACCCTGACACTAGAAAATCACTATGTTCATACCACAATATTTTTCCAGTAAGAGACCCTCTGGCACAGGAGGCAGGTACACTACTCACTAAGCCATTTGGTTTTTTGTTTTTAGTAAAATTTTACATTAGCGTCCGGGTGCTATTCGGCCAAAGAAAAAATTTATTCGGTAAAGAAAAGTCATTAAAGCGCTTTATGCAGTAAAAATAGGTTTTTCAAAAGATTTTTTAGCAAAATCTACACATTTTATAGCAGCAAAAAAATATATGTTAATCTTGATCGTACATTCTAATGGAACTTTGTTTCCAAAACATGTTCTCGATATATTTTCTCGATAGAAAAAAATCATGAAACTACCTCTAAAAGAGAAATTCAAATCCAAAAATGAACGTAATACATTAACAAATCTTAATGAAATTAATACCAGTGGTGTAGAATATATTAATAAAGAGGATTGTTGTTTTAATTTGTTGATTGATGTAAGATATTTGTAAATATTAATTTAATTCATTAAAATTAATTCCAATTCCACACGTTGAACAGAGAGCGCTGAGGCGCCTTGCTAGATGGACTTATGCCGCTCATCGCCCGCTCACCGTTACGAAATATGTTTCGTATTTATTTATTATTGAGAGTTTTAATATTATTAGAACTTCCATGACACGAAACTAATAAATATATATTCACATATTTCGTATTTTAAATTATTTGTATGTATTAACAGTTATTAATTAATTTATTTAAAGCGTAATTTCAATCTTATCTCGTGATTGGTCTATCAGTCCTATACATACAGGATTGGGTTCAAATACCGAATTTTTTTCTTTTACGTAATGTTGATTTTTTTATTTGGAAGTATTACTTAATTACCATTTAATTTTTGTAATTTTTTTTATTTTCATAAATAATTACAACGAAATATTATTGTATTTATTCAAAGTTGAAACAGTTGGAGAACTATCTATCAGTAAATAAACCAACTTTTAGTATTAAAATTTTTAACGTCCTCTATTTTTTATTAAAATATTTAATTTTTCACCCTAAAACGAAATTTTATCTTATACACGAAAAATAATTGTTATATATATTTTTTTTAATTTGTTTATTTCCCAAATTGACCCATTTTATAAAATAAAAACAAAATAATTAGTTGGCTAAAAAATTAAAAGTGAAAATAATATATAAATACAACTCCACTCGATGAGGGTTTGAACTTGAGACTACAGCAATAGTTTACCGTTGTGTATGACGCTCGGACCAACAGGCTAAGCGAGGAAAGTGACAAAATTTCGATTCTTGTTATAATTGCTGTCGTTTATCGATACAAATAAAGATTTTATCGATAGTTTTTTAAATTTCATTTAAGTTGAGAAAGTAATATAACCTCGTAAGACCGAAGAGTTCTTTTACGCGAGCTTAAGTTAATACCTAAAGTCCTTCAAAAATGATTAACTTTTTATACTCTTTAAGTCCGAGCACTTTAGGCAAGTATTTGAATGTGTACGAGGTGTGCGCTTGCTTTCATATTTATAAGAGTTGTATATAACATTAGATAGAAGTGATTTATTATAAAAAAAGTAAAATATATAGTCCTTTTAAAAGTACTTACGGCTTAACTTACTAAAGAAGGTAATAACTTTGAAATCGTTTTTATTGACCATTTATGCGTTCTAGTTTAAATCAGTTATATACATTTATAGCTTAACTGTTATTTTATACGTAGTGAACCTGTAAGTTAACAAATATTACCAATTTTTGCTAAAATTAAATGTTTTTAGTTAGTCCTTCCATGAGTACTTTAGGTATGATTATTTAAGAAAAGAGCATTTACAAATAAGTCGAAAATTTTTGTAAATGCTATCGGGGAAAAAACAGTAAATTGTAGAAAATAAAGAAGAAGCAATAAATCATACTTTCATTGTAATAAAATGTGATAGAAACATTGTTATCTTTTACAAAATCTAATAAATTGACCACTTTTGGTAACGTAATAGCCCTTAACTTCAAGTTTGATTAAATTATTAACAAAAAACTTTAAAGTAATGAATAGAATCATCACATATATGTTCAGGTATGAAAGTCTCTGAAACAGTTTCTCTCCCTCACGATACACAAATGTATCTGGCATCCAGTTTCTCTAGCGTAATTCATGTTGGATGAAGCAACGACGAGATGAACTAGTTCTTCAGTTAGATACCGTGTAAAATAATGAATTTCAGTAAACCCTTCACTGTTCAAAGGTAAGTAAGCTGGTTCAATGAAAGGAATTTTGTTCGGTATCAAGTTATCAGTAGACCATTCTGTTTGGGCGGGTTTCCCATATTCTTCGGTCAGCATATCTACGTCTACCTCTTCGTCGACCACGGAACTGAGTTCTACTCCTTCCTATTGTATAATCGTCGGAATCAGAACATGATGTAGTGTGTTCTTCTTGTGATTGACTACGACAAACATCCGCAGTTTGGTGTGATAAGCTTTGCTCGTGTATCACATCGTAATTAGTCAGTAAACTTTCCGAAGCCGTAGAATCTCTTCGAGTACTTTCTTTTTCTAAATTTGTATCTTTTGTACTTGATAATCCTACGACATCGCTCTCTTCACTCTCTTGCTCGATATCCGAATCATTTCAATATTGTTCTAAATTTTCCTCAAACTCTTTTTCAGTGATAACTAAAAACAAAACAATTATACTTAAGACAAACTCAAAAAAAATATATTTGTAATACCACCCATGAGGGGAGGGGGCAATTCTGTTTTTTATAATTTAATTTTAATAATGTCAAATATTTTTAAAAAATCCGTTGGGAACACTTCTAGTCTAAATAAGACCGAGGGTCCTTTGCAAGGGACTATTATTTTGAAGTGTCCACAAAATCTAATCTTTCACATGAAATTTATAAATGCTTTCATCAGCATACAGATTATTATTTTGTGTATAAGTTCAGTATAAAATTATGCCGGTAAACTCGAAGATCACACAAGTAATAAAGGATTTGCTTACCACGTCCTCGTGGGCGCATCATCTTTCCAGAGCAAATGACAAATTATTTCAAATGTCACTTATGTCAAACACCACAATGCTTTCTAAATGATAGTTTATACTTCGTAGTAACAGATAATATAAGTATTTTTTAAATCAGCGCTAAATTTTTAACAGGGATGAATAGCAAAGTTATGGTTCCTTTAAAGGGACCTCCGGCGTTCATTCAAGTCTAGGTGATCAAAAGTTCAGGACGAAATGACTTAAAATATATAATCCTTTTAAAGGGGCCGTAGGTTTTACGAGGATAACATAGTAAATCTTGAACATTTAAGGGATAAATTAAAATTCCTAATATATAAAAAAATGTAATAAAAAAAGTTATATTCGTAATTTCTGCAAAAATTTTATGAGCCATTTCTTTAAAATAACAATATAAACCATAAAAAAATTATAAGTAATTTGCCTTTATTAATTTATTTGACTTTAAGATGTATTTTTAATCATTTCCTTTTCCATTTAATTAAAAAAGTAATAACAAACAGGATGTTGATTTTCTAAAATTGTTGATAGCTTTCTCATATTTAATATTTGTTTGTTTATTATTTTATTATTCCTATTATATTATTTTGTTTATTATTCCTATTATAATGTAAAAGTAAAATACAATCATGGTCAATAAAAGATATTATAGGGATCATCTGTGTACATTTTCGAAAGCCTTCCATGATACTATCGATAGAATCCTACGGCGCATCACTACACACACACAAAGACTTGGTCTAGCGGCGCGCCGACGAAACTCGCGCGGTGCGGGTCGCTAAGCGGCGTTACCCCTCTTCCGCTTCCTCATACTTCACCACCCAAATAGTTAAAAATTCACTGCATACAGCGCCTTAATGAAATAATCAACAAGCAGAATTCGGCGGTTGCTTATAGTTTTCGAGAAAAAAAAATTTAAACCAGTTCTAAAGAAATCCGTCATTTTGTTGTTGACAACATGTATAAATTTACGAATTCACACACTTTTCCAAATGATAACCTCGCATTATTAAAAAAAAAGTCTTTATAAATACTAAAAGTACTGTTACACTGAGTTTTCTGGGTGGTTATAAAAAAATAATCATGAAGGCTAATCTATCCGAGTCTGATCGCTCTATGTCCAATTTGTCACTCTTTAAATTAAAAAAAAAAATAATCATCGCCCACTTCCTATATTAATCATGTTGGCAGTACTGTGTATTCAGTTTTTGAAGGCGAAAGTGAAGGGACACTGAGGGGCGAAATAACGAGTGTTCTGGCGAAGCACGTGGAAGAGTCAAATTTAATAATGAAATAATAATTATAGAAATATGAAAATTTTTTTTTACATTAAAACTAATTCACTACTAATCTTGATCAGATAAGACTTCTTGAGATAGTTATTAAAATGTGCAATTACGAAAAAACCAATCAATTTGTGTTAAATTGGCTTGAAATTAATTTATACTATTGATTAAAAAGATTTTATAAAATTTGTAATCGAGTTCCGAAATCGATATTAGCAAATTATATTAAATTTAAAAAGATAAGTATTTCCCGCTCTTTTCAATTTCCTATTTAATATTCGTATTTATAATGGTGGATAACATGTGCGCGTCTACTAGCACTAGTAAATTGTGTAGGTACATGTTGTAATTTATATTTTATTTCTTTTTATAAATTTTTTTAGAGTCTCAATCAGATCGTTCAGTAGTTTTCAATTATTTTGTGTCGTCATAGTGTTCTTGTAAAAAGTTTTCTTTGTTTAAAGTGTCGACAAGACTGTTTTGTGACTGTTCGCAGTGTGATTTTCCAGCTACAAAAAAAATTATTCGATAAAGAAAAACCACTAATGAAATAAACAACAAGTAGTTTTCGAGACAAAATTCGGAATACCACCTCGCGACAACCTGAGAGAACTGCAAACCGGATCACTTGAAGAGTGGCAGAGCTCGTCCCAACACCACAATCCTTACTAATCCTAACTAATATTATAAAGGCGAAAGTTTGTATGTATGAACGGATGTTAGTTACTCTTTCACGCAAGTACTACTGAATGGATTTTAATGAAACTTTACAATAATATAGTTTATACATCAGAATAAAACATGGGCTATAATTTATATACTTATTTTTATGTATATCTGTCTTTCTGTCTGAATGTTACGCCTTCAGCACGCAGATGTAGTCGCGGGCAGCAGCCAGTAGATAATATAATTCGCATCATTCCTAGTAGGAAAATGTTGGCTAGACCATGAGGGAGAAATACGCGTTATTTCATTTATTTATTATTGAAATCTTAGTTTAATTTAAAACATTTTTTGTGTTCCCACAAAATAGATAAAAATGTGTTTTTTTTTTTTTAATTCTGTTTATTTTTAATCCTTATAAACTTCTTAAGTCGATGTTAAAAGATGTTTATCAGTTTATAGTTGTTGTTGTACCATGTCTATTATTTCTATATTACTTTATAAACATAAATTCATTCTACCCACAACTAAACTGAGTAGAATAAGAAATTATTTTATGGGACAATGTTTGCTTTTTACAACGAAATCCCAAAAAAATTCCACAATGTATCAACTTCTAAATTCAGAATAATTGTATAGGAACATTTGTGTGGTAACGGCTTTTATAATATAAGTGATTATTTAAAAAATAACACACCCTAGAAATGAATTTCTCTTTCAAGTGAACTTTAATATATTGTAAACACTTTTCGTATTAAAATTTGTAGAAAAAGTACTAAAGCGTTAGGCCGCTGCTGAAGACGTGGGCTCGATTCTCACAGCAGCGACAACCTTTTCGTAATTTTTCTACAAATTTTAATATTAAACTTAAGTGCAGAGATTAGCACTATAAAAATTTAAATTTCTAACACGTTTCTTGTGAAATAAGTGTAAAAAAACTGTCCCGCTGAGTTTCTTTCGCCAGATTTTCTCAGGTCAGGCTTTTCGCGCACCAAAAGCTCAATGTTTTAAGCCCACATCATCCCTCCTTAATATTATAAATGTGAATAAATAATAGTAAATAAATTTGTTCACATATTTTTATCGAAAATTTGTTCACATATTCTTAGAGGTATTAAAAAGGACATAGGATTCTTTTTAATAAAAAAAATTTTTAAAAAAGATAAATTTATTTAAAGGCTTCAACGCGGGTAAAACGCGGTGAATCCGCGGGTGAAAGCTAGTTATTAATAAAATAAACCATTTCAGCTTAACATAAACATGAATAATATAATATATGCAATACTAATACGACTATGCTCTGTATCTACTCATTCAATACTAACGAATATAGGATAAAGTAAAGTACTTAGACTTTCAATGGGTAATGGTGGGTAATAGAAACAGGCGACTTCGATACTGAAAATCTTTATTAAGTTTTACCTTCTGCGACTACCGTTTAGTATTCCTCGTATGATGGACTGTAAAAAAAAGTTTTGATTAGCGTATTTCAACAATCAGAATATGCATACCAAATATCAAAATCGTTAGGAATTGTTTCATTTTTAAGGAATTTTTACTTTTAGTAATCATTGTCGTTTTGATGACACCTTATTTGCGCGTTCAATACAAAACTAATTACAAGTTCTAGCATTGGTCTTATTTAATCCCAAAGCATTAATATTTTTTTTCTTTTGTTCAGCAGTGGACTGCAATAGGCTGATATTGATTGATTTATATTGAAACTTCACCAAGAACAGTTTCTGTTTATTGTCGAAAATGTATGTGTCCTGAGAACGGAATTCCTGAACAGCATATCTAATCACCAATCACCCAAAACCTACAATCTCTTGTCCATATTTCTCAATATTCCTGCCCATATCTCCATTTTTCTCTCATTATCTATCACTAGGAACAGTCTTCATCGTATCACAAAAAAGGACACTTACCTACAATTATAATAGTTAATATTATAATATACATAACCCACCAAGGGCAATCGGTCTTAACGAATTTACATTCCCACCTCTTGTTGTAAATTTCATGTTGTTAATAAAAAAAGTTTAAATACTCACGGTGGTACCTTAAAAAGTAAATATATATTAATTTTGCATTAGCAAACAGTTGCGGTTTATATTAAACTATGTTTGTGAAGTTTGCGTTCAAGGATTTTATTTTTTTTTATGGAGCAAACGGACAGGAGGCTCGCTTGATGGAAAGTGATCACTGCCACCCATGAAGATCTGCAACACCGGAGGGCTTACAAATGCGTTGCCGGCCTGTCAAGAAAGCATGCTCTTCTTGAAGGTTAGGTCGTGACGGTTCGGAAAGATCACCGGCGGCAGCTCAGAGCGGTCGGCGAGACAGGAAATGTCCTGAAAATCGCGCTATTGTGGAAAGCTGGACTTCGAGGTGGTGTGGATGAAATTTATGGTTTTAGCGCGATGTCCGCCGGTGATATTTAGCGGGATCAATCGAAACTTTTTCTCGGATCACTCCCCGTGACACATGCGATAGAAGACGCAGAGTGATCCAACATCTCTACGCTGAGCCAAAGATCGGAAAGAACTTGATCTTCGATTACACGAACCGCGCTTTGAAGGCGGTCAAATGGGAGAAGCTGGTAATGGGGGGCGCACACCCAGAGATGCGGCCATGTGGGGCCGAATTTGCGCCTCATATAGGTTTAGACGTTGAGCCGACGTGAAGTATTGTCTCGCCTCGCTGAGCACACCAAGCTTCTTTGAGGCCAATTTGGCCTTACCTTACAACTGAACGCGGAACTGGACGTCGCTCGAAATTTTGACGCCAAATATTCCGATACTATCTGTCGATACTGTCAGACAGTGTTCTCAAAATCAGGAGTTATGGCAAATAGGGACTTTTTAGCGGTTTACGCGCTAACTTGTATCTTTTTGGTTTTGAAATGGAAAAGTTCTTACAAAGCATTTCTTTACTCTAATATTTTGTGACACTTTTCAAATACTAATTAAATTATACCTTACGCCATCCAAAAGCATTACTGAACATACTGACTGATCCCGTTGGGTCTATATCTTTTTACTTATTACTATTTATTTATATCTTTTATCGAATAGTAAAAAGATAAACGTAGGAGTGTAACTTGCAGTAAACATTAAATATATACAGGATGTTTGTTATCTAAATTGAAAAAATACCTAGGCTACGCATGTACAATCTATAATTCTAACACATATTAGATTATAATTTCTTATATTTACGCGATTACACATTATAAATGAAACTATTTTAGGGATATATCGCGTTTATTTTTAATTCCCGACGTTTCGAACCCTTTACAGCGTTCATGGTCATGGGACAGACTGAGGCGTTGGACGTCTGATTGTCATCGAAGAAGGACATTCGAGGAAGCGCGAAGATCTTAAACAGGATCAGTATAATTTTTTACGTAGGGTAATTTGTCAAAATAGATCCGATCTATGCGTCATAATTCTGCCATAGGCAATTCATCCAGTCAGCTTAAAACAATTTTAGTCAAAATTGTATTAAGCTGACTATCAAATGCTATACGACATTTGTAATCAAATGTTACAGAATCGCAAAACAACTAATTGTAAGCAATGCAAAAAGAAACTAATTCAAAAACATCATAAATTAGTCAACAAATCAAATGCCAAACGATCGTCGCAACGCATGAACGAAACGCGACCGTTGACCAAAGACACAGATAATAAATATCGCGCGGTCTACATTCTGTCACAACAAACACTGGATGAAGGTTTAAATTTCGCATTTACGCTGCAAAAAATCCCGTACGAAGAAATAATCTGTAGTGTCGAGGACTGCCTATATAAAACAACATAACGTAAAGAAGATTTAGAAAGTATACGACAACATATTTCGTCTTAATTACGTCGAAGTTCGGTGCCGAGGTCTAACCTCCCTAAAGATGAATTTAACGCGTTAAACAGCTTACGCAACAATAAAGACATAACCGTTCTCCGCGCAGATAAAGAAAATGCCACGGTTGTTATGAAAACGTCGGATTATAATTTAAAAATACAAGAAATGTTGTCGGATGTATGTACACCAAACCACAACCTACAAAAGGTCAATACAGACCCGACCACTAAAACGCTTAAATTAACCAGCGATCTCATTTAAAAATTACACCGAAAAAATAAATCTAGACGTGAAATCGACGATAACTTCATGAAGTGCACATGTGCAAAACCCCTAAATTGTATGGGTTGCCTAAAGTGCACAAACCAGACGTTCCATTACGCCCTATTAAAAGCCAGATCGACTTCCCATCTTACAGACTGGCTCAAAATCTAGTAAAAATTCTCTCACGACTGAGAGGCATACACAATGGATTCTTACCAGTTTGTTTAGATAAAACAACTATGTCTTGTTGACAATGGAACAATGGTCAGTTTTGATGTGTCTTTATTTACATGCCAACCATCAGAAGACTGCGTCTCAATTGTAAAGAGAAAGCTAAAAGAAAATGACATGCCGGAAGAGTATGCATTACTACTTAAACATTGCCTTACTACTTGCTTTGGAAGGAAAAGTTCTACATACAGATAAATAAATAAATAAATATTTATTTCTCACCACAACTAATAGCTTAAAATAATATATTATTTGTTTACACTTTTCGTTCCACTATACATGGTGTAGCAATGGGCTGCCTAGTCTCTCCCATTGTCGCTGACATATTTATGGAAGACTTTGAGCGCCCTTCGCACAGCTCCCATTTATCCAAGGTTTTATAAGAGGTATATAGATGACACCTTCACAATTTTACTAACAAGTAAAGTTGCATTTCTAAAACACCTTAACTCACTAAATTCCAAAATACAGTTTACTATGGAATTAGAGAATAATAACTCTTTAGCTTTCTTAGTGTTTTTGGTCATCCGCAATCCAAATAACACCGAGCCACACTGTGTTTAGGAAGGCAAGCCATACAAATAGATACCTCAACGGTGACTCTCATCACCATCCATCCCAGTTAGCTACCGTGGGTAAATCTTTGCTTCAGAGAGCACAAGGGATCTGTAACAAGAAACACCTGGCCGCTGAGCTTCAACATGTCAAGCAAGTACTGCACGACAACAAATTTAGTGCACCGCGCCTACGTCACTGTGACCGAGTGAAACCATTCACAGTGGAGCGAGTACCTGCTATTCTACCATACGTCAGAGGAGTCACAAGATATCTTAAAGCAGGCTTCAATTAACACATTCTACAAGCCGCCGAAGAAGATTAGTCAGTTTTTACCATCTGTCAAGTGTAATATCCCTCTGCAAGATCCAGGAGTGTACAAACTTGACTGTGAATGTGGGCTCACTTACATAGCAATAAAAACCCGCGTGAAGCAACATATAACTAGCTACATAAAACATAGTAGATCGAACAAATCTACAGTTTGTGAGCACACCTTAAATTGGCCCAAGTACACCTACATCAGGTTTGAAAGACGACAGATCCTTGCAAAAAAACACCGATTCCTCTCCCAATGATGATTCGCGAGGCTATTGAAATTAAAAAACATCCTAATTTCAATAGAGAAGAAGACCTCTTCTCATCAATAAAATTAAATCTAGGCCTAAACGAAACCACTACTACAAGACAAGATACAATTAGCTCCTTCTGCATACATCGGACACAAATTTAGCAATTCAAAAACTGACGGTAGCCTGGGTTAACAATGACCATCAGACGTCCAACGCCTCAGTCTGTCCCATGACCATGAACGCTGTAAAGGGTTCGAAACGTAGGAAATTTAAATTAAAAATAAACGCGATAAATCCGTAAAATTACTTTAATTTATAACATATTAGATTACTCACATCAGCTATATCAGGCATATCAGGTTTCGGCTTGGGCGGCTTATTGGGCGGCGGCTTATTGGGCGGCGGCTTATTGGGCGGCGGCTTAATGGGCGGCGGCCTTGGCCACTTCCACGGCCATATCCAACGTAGTTTCTTTGTGTGTGCGAGACGCTAGCAAAGAATACAAAAGTTTTACGTAATTTATAATATATCGTACGGATACCAAAAACATGTTTTACTTTACCTAGAACTTTAAAGTATACCGTTTTTGCGTACGCAAGATTGTACTAAAAAAATATTTTTAATATCACAAGTTATGTCCAATATCTACCCAATAAATTTCCAGAAAATTCGCTAATCAAATCAAAAGCTGGCAAAAGATCAGCTTTCCAGCTCGGACTGAGTGAAACAAGAAGCGCTTTAAACCCTCCAAAGTGTTAGAGCATGCTTCATTATTATATTAAACTAGCGACCCGCCCCGGCTTCGCGCGGGTGCAATGTATTTTACACATAAACCTTCCTCTTGAATCACTCTATTTAGTAAAAAAAACCGCATTAAGATCCATTGCGTAGTTTTAAAGATCTAAGCGTACATAGGGACAGACAGACAGCGGGACGACTTTGTTTTATACTATGTAGTGATGCACAGCAAAGAGACGTTTACATTTCAAGTGACATTTTACCACAGTCACTCACTTGTTTTGCCTTCCCGGCACCCATCCACTAACACTTAAACTTTATGGTATGGTATTAAAGTTCAAATTGACTTTTAAATATTATTACGAATCTTTTGTACGGGAATATAGAAAATTGTTGTTCTTAGACTTTTTCAGGCAATTTTTTAAATTTTTCTCTCCGTAAGAACCATCTTCCTACTTCAAGGAATATTATAAAAAAAGAATTAGCGAAATCGATCCAGCCGTTCACGCGTGATGGCGTGACCAAGGGAAATAGGGATTCACCTTTATATATATATATATATATATATATATAGATAGATAATACCATTTATCCCTAATTTCGATTTATGTTAATCTGTGCAAGATTTGCAAAGACAGACACTTGGGTCCGAAAGAATTATCTGTTCTTAAATACTTTTTCGGTGTGAGAAAAGAAAATAAGATATGCGATACGGAAGCCACTATGCAGCCACCGAACCAACCGAGAACTCACAATTTGAATACATCACGTATAATAATGTTCTACAATAGAAACGTAGCCTAAAGAGTCAGAGCGAAATAACTTTATACAATTTTCATATTGAATTGACTCGTCTTTATTAAGTAATAAAGTAATGTTTTAATTACGGAGTGAGAATAAAGAAACTCATGTCTTGTCTCCGCATATAATAATAATAATAATAATAATAATGTATTTATTTCTCCTCACAATACAAGACAACAAGATACAATATCATAAGTTGGTACAGCTTCAGTAAAAAATTTAATCAGCTGGTGTCTATTATAGGTGTAAAAAACCTGTATTACAGATCACCAGGTCCTCACCCCACGGAATCAAGCATAGTTAACAAAGCTGGAATAATTGTACATAAAATAATTTGTCTTAAGTAACTGTCCAGGTATAAGAAGATTGAATAAAGAGAGTTCTACATGTGTGTGTGTGTGTGTGTGTGTGTGTGTGTGTGTGTGTGTGCGTGTGTGCGTGCGTGCGTGCGTGCGTGCGTGCGTGCGAGCGTGCGTGCGTGCGTGCGTGCGTGCGTGCGTGCGTGCGTGCGTGCGTGCGTGCGTGCGTGCAAATCAAAACATATGGTTGGCACAGTCAATTTTACACAAAATAAATCGGCAAAAACCTTAAATTCGGTGGCGGAGTTTGGCCTTCTACAGATTTTTGTGGGTTTTAATAATAAGAATGTTAGACTTACTTGAAGGGCACGATGACAAAATTTAGCTCCTCCCAAGCAAACATCGATTGGAGAACCCTGATGAAAGAAGAACAACATATAATTATGTATATACACGTGAGAACGTCGACAGTAGAAAAGGAAGGAAAGACGACTCCTAGCGCGGCTGCCGCGGTATTGGCTGCGGCGAATGGGGTCGTGGGTTCGATTCCCACACGGGACAACTATTTGTTTGACCCACTGATGTTGTTTCGCATCTGGGTGCTTGTCCACGTGAAATTTTTGTTTGTAAACGTCCTTACAATACAGGGTTGCTATCCTTAAGTAAGGACAATGTTTTAAAAAAAATAAGAAAAGAAAAAAGAAAGAATAGAAGCAACGTATTTTGAATCTTTGAAGAAATAGCAACTTCTCTAATGGGTAGTTCGGACAACTTGCGAGTCCTTTTTCCATCGTCACTCATGGTTTGGGTGGGATTCTCATATTCAGGCTTAACTGAGTGAGTTTTAAATGAAACTAGTTTACGGATTTTATCGCGTTTTAATTTGACTTTTAAATTTCCGATTTCGAATTTCAAACCCTCCAGCGTTCACGGGACTGTCAAATTACAACGCTACAAAATCCGTTAAAATGGATTCATTTAACCGTGTACAATACTAGCGCAAAAACAAGAAATCAATTATAATTATAATTACATCAATTACAATTACATAAATCAATAACAATTACATTTTTAGAGAAATTTTGTTTTTATGTGAAAAGTTGCCAAACGAGCTGACGGTTCACCTGATGTTAAGTGAATACCGCCGCCCATGGACATCTGCTACACCCGAGGCTTTGCAAACGCGTTGACAACCTTTGTGGAAACTGAGCTCCGGTCACCTCACTCATCAGACGAAACGCGAAAGTTATACTTCCACTTTACGCTGGTCTTCTGTTAGGTCGTGGTACTTACCCGTAGTATTTAGCCTGCCCCTTCGTGCAACAGCCGAGGCTGCTGCTTGGCCCTACCACAGCAGGGCTGAGTTCGGCTGAGTTCACTACTTTGAATAGAGTGTACCTAACAATCTAAGGATATTATTAAATAACAAAAAAAACACAAACTTGCCTGGGGTGCGGAAAATAGGTCACAAATCAATAAAATCACGATGAAACCAAGCGTTGGCGACATTACCCCCTGAATGGATATATGATATCCTTTCAATTTAGGAAGAGGTTCCGAAAATATACTGAGTACAGTTCGACTATATTCTATATGTAAATAACCAAACGTCAATAAGCAGAACACCCGAACAGAAAATAATCGTAAATCAAGCTGCGTATGGCAAATTTAAACACATTTCACGGTCGGATATATAATTCACGTAATTAATAATCAACATTCCATTGTTACTATCGAAAAATTGAAATTGCTTCTTAAAGGATTCATTTAAAGTTAATTAGGCGTTTCATCCGGCAAATAAGCCACTATTTTATGCTAAATATTTTAAGCACTAATTTAAGCCCACTGTTTTATGTGTTGGCAATGCATGATTATTGTTGCCAGACATGGGTGGCGGTAATCACTTAATAACTGTGGTAAGGGCAGACAACAGTACTCACTGTTCCAGGAATGGGCAGGTCCATCCGGGTAAGTACCACGACCTCACAGAAGACCAGCGTAAAGTAGAAGTGTTACACTTCTGCGTTTCGTCTGGTGAGTGAGGTAGCCGGGGCCCACTTTATTTAAAGTTGGCAACGCATTTGCAACACTACGGGTGTTGCAAATGTCATGGGCGGCGGTTATCACTTAACATCAGGTGAACCGCCAGCTCGTTTGCCACTTTCTCACATAAAAAAGGGGGGAACGGACTGTTCGCTTGTCAAATTTTCACATAAAAAAAAAAACAATAATATTATATACAAATACGAGGTAGATATGAGTCTAGCGCACCGAAACTGAGACACTCAAATTATGCCAATTGGTGTAATTAGATTGCAATTCTATAGACTGCTGCTATCTCTCTGCGCATGGTACGTTCTATATCATCTGATTTGAAATTTTGCAATAAGTGTTAACATTTAGTGTTATTTATCATGCTGAGTCTAATTTTTGTGTAATTTAAATATATTTCGAGATTTTGTATATTCGACTCTTTACATCGTTGATTTTCTATTATTCATCTTCCGCCCATATACGAGAATCAGTATTAATATATGCTTTTATGCTAAAATATGTTATTAAACCAATAGTAATACCTAAGTAATAAGAAAAATATGTTTAAAAAAAGGCGTATATGATATCACGAAAACCGAACTACATAAAAAGGCAGATGTTATTTCACACACTTTACAATACATTTATTTTATACACACATTACATTTATTTTATAGTTGTAAACATAAATTTCGTGACAATGAAACAAAATTTTTAACTCACTATTATAATGTTATATTAGTGAAATAACTATATAACTAACTATGTCTTACCTGGACATTATTTCAGTTACGGTTTACATTATTTCGGTTACTACTTCAGTGTCATCATTTTGGTTACGAGGCTAGACTTCGATGCTTAAACCAGTGCTGTTGTGTTTATTCATGATTTTACTTATAATTTTTTGGGCTCTTGTACATTGCACACCTTTTTTTGGTATCATTTTCGTTTAAAACAGCAAAGTTATAAATTAAATTTCGTTAAAACGCTTACTAAATGGACAAAGCAGTCAGACAGACAGGTAGAAAGACAGAGATTTGAAAAATTAAAAAAAAATATCAATGGCTGAATGAAAATAACGTTTGTAATATCAAAAACTTTATTTATTAAAGAAGATTGGCGAATTATTCTGAGATGACATGACAATTAGTTAAACATTAGGGAAGCATGTTTTAACTTTAACGAAATAAAGCAATTAAACATGTCACATAACAGAATTTTTTTGAGCTTGTGATGATATTGTATTTTAATAATTCAATTACTAAATCTAAATTTGTACCCATGAACATTTGCAAAACCCGTAAGGTTGCTCACTCACCAGACGAAACTAAGAAGTGTAACACTTCTACTTTACGCTGGGTCTTCCGTGGGGTCGTAGTACTTACCCGGACGGGCCTGCCCATTCGTGCAACAGTGAACACTGTGGCATGGCCCTAACACAGTAAGCGACAAACATGTAAACATCGACGTAACACTATTTATAACAAAGAAATGTTTGAAAAACAACACCTAATAATTATTTACGATGAAAACAAAGTATGCAAATATCGAAACAGATGCCGATTCTCATCAGCACCTGTTGTATACTGCACTATAGCTAGAATCGCAAAGGCGTATCCGTTACCAAAAGTGTACAAATTAGACGCACCAAAAATTCAATATATTGAGAACACATCAACATGAATAAAATAAAACATTAATGCTTAACATAAACATGAATAATATGCAATATTAAAATAACTATGCTCTGTGACCATTCGTTCAATACAAACGAATATAGGATCAATGAATGAAGGAACTATGGCTACCAATGAGTAATGGTAATAATAATAACAGGCAATTTCGATACTGAAAATCTTTATTAAGTTTTCCCATCTGTGTCGACTCTTTAGTATTCCTCTTATGATGGTCTGTAAAACAAGGTTTTGATAAGAGTATTTTAACAATCAGAATATATATACATGTCAAACTAGCTGCTGACCGCGACTACGTCTGCCTAGAATAGGCTGAAGGCGTAACATTCAGATAGAAAGACAGATATACATAAAATATATATATAAATTACAGTCTATGTTTTATTCTGATGTAAAAGCTATATTATTGTGAAGTTTCACTAAAATCCTTTCAGTAGTATTTGCGTGAAAGAGTAACAGACAAACATCCATACATACAAACTTACGCGTTTATAATATTAGTAAGGATATCAAAACCGTTAAGCAAAATTTCTAGCATTAGTCTTATTTTACAATTTTAATAGTAAGTCTTTACCTATGAAACTGCCGTTTTGTATGAAATAAGTTAGTTTTTTTTTTTTCAAACTTTTTATTTATCTTATTTAAAGTAACCAATCAGTCATGCAATCGATGCATCTTTGACGACACAGTGGTAATTTATTGATGCCCTTCTTGTAAATATCAGCTGGACGGGAGGTAACAAACTGTCCGAAGGCATTTTGCACTGCCTCTTGGGAACTGAATTATTTCCCGCTAAATAGTTGTCCAAATTTTGGAAAAAGTAATAGTTGGTAGGTGCAAGGTTTTGCAGCTTGGAGACTGTCTGCTGTGCAGTTTGGGATCGCGCGTTGTCGTGAAGGGACGACCGATTGACCAAAGCTCGCTGCAGATGTGCGAGCTTCTCCATCATTGTCTTCAGTTCTGCATAGTACAGGTCTGCAGTAATGCTCATGCAGTTTTGTAAAAAGCTGTGATGAATCACACCGGCACTAGACCAGACAGCCAACCATCACCTTTCTAGGGGTCATTTTTGGTTTAGTTATTGCTTTGGTGCTGACCCAGGATCTAACCAACTTGCTGAGCACTTTAGATTATTGAACAGAATCCACTTTTTGTCGCACGTAACAATTCGGCTCAAAACTTTTTCGTTTCTGTGCCTGTTAATCAGCGCGAGGCAGGTCTCGACGCGTTGGTTGCGCTTGATATATGGCAATTAGAGATGTGTAAGTAATGCCGATGATATCACTAGATTAATATTACTTAGCAATTTCATACTGCATTACCCATTACGCGAGTATGGTGAGCATCACTTTTTGTGATGCATTACTTCGCGTTCCGCGATCGCTGAATACGAAAAGGATATCATGCGTGTGCGAGCGAAGTGATCGCCCGCTTCGGGCGACATCACATTACGCGCCTCCGCTTTAGTTGGATAATATTTTACATTACTTTCAATAAAATCGCGACCTTAATGCAATAGTATTATGATTTTTTTACGACGTTACTACCAAAATGTGTGCATTCCCCGCGCAAATATGAATGTCATGCTGTAATACAAAAACAAGCTAATATTGCATGGAAAACTGTTTATTTCAACTTAAACATTTTGAACTTATTTTAGACCAAACGTAATGATTATGAAATTTATATAAAATACAAGAGTTATGTCAGACAGCTAGACATATTACATCTACAAACGATTTTTACGGAATCTATCAAATATGACAAAATTCAGTCTGAACAAATAAAACTAACATTCCAAATTTAAAGTAATTCAAACATAATACATAAATCAAATAGGACAGAGTTGATATCAAAAGAGTATGTATAATCTGAGATTACCAATCAACAGAAATTAATTTTTGACGATATTTTCAAATTTGTTTTCAGATAGTTCAAGGTTAATTTCTTTGGGTAAACTGACAATCATTGACGAATAGATTTTTATTGATATTAGCTTTTGCCTTCGCCTTTGTCCTTCTGTATTTTTAACTAGGCTATTTTGAATATTACGTTTAATTATTAAACACGGAATAACTATATATTAAATAATAAGTTGCGAAATATCATATACTCATATACTTATTACGCTTTAATCCTTAAGTACATAATAGTAATGAAATTAAAATCATAATATGCTTTCGTCCTGTCTGTTACTGTAATGCCATCGCAACATCATCATCACAGTATAGACCTACATAGACCTAATGCGTAATGTAATAAGTAATGTAATGCGTAATGCTTTTGAGTGATATTACTTCGATGAGTGATGTGATAAACATCACATTACTTTTTGAAGCACTGTTTTGCGCATCTCTAATGGCAATGGTTAAGTTCGTGGGACACACATCTATCAAGCCTTTTCACCTTGCCAATTTGTCGCAAATGGACCAATATAGCTTTGATGCCAACATAAAAAGCTGCCGCTAGCTCGACTTTAGTTTGATTATCATCAGCTTCCACAATCGACATTAATTTTCCATTCCAAGAGGTTCATTTTTCAAGTCAAAAGTTTCCAGAACGGTACAGGGCAAGGCTAACATTTTCAAATGTAATGAAATAATGACTTTGTAAAAATAATTTCGTGTTTTTAAAACAAGATTCATTTGAATTTAGAGCTCGCAGCCAATCAAAGCTTTTGTTTGTTTGCAATGACCAGTACTAAAGAACGGCAATTTCATAGGTGAAGACCTATTAATTTAAGCCATCGTTTTAAAAAACAATTTTACGCTCCCACCCCTTGTTGTCAATTTCATACAGCTAATAAAAAAAATTAAATACTCACAGTATGTAGTATACCTTAAAAGTGAATATTTTCAAATATTTAGAGACATTAAAAGATTTTATTGATTTATCATTTTAACGTGTGCATTCAAGTTCATTTATTTTACTCTAATATTGCGCGATAGCTTTCATGTACTAATTTAATTACTGAATATAGTTAAAAATAAAACGGGATCAGAATGAACGCAGCAGTGAGTTTTATATACAATATTACATAGGATATATGGTTTTTTAATTGGCTCTAATTTTAGGTTATGTATGTATAATCTATAATTCTAACACATATCATATTACTCACAGCATCTGGCTTTTGCTTCAACGTGGGATACCAGGGAGGCCTCGTCGTCGTAACCAAATGTATGGGCTGTCCAACTGTCCAACTTAGCTTCTTTGTGTGTGCGAGACGCTAGCAAAGAATATGAAAGTTCCAGGAATGGGCAGGCACGTCCGGGGAAGTACCACGACCTCACAGATGACCGGCGTGAAGTGGAAGTATTATACTTCTGCGTTCCGTCTGTTGAGTGAGGTAGCCGGGGCCCACTTTAAGGTAGCAACGCATCTCCAACCCTACGGGTGTTGCAAATGTCAATGGGCGGCGGTTATCACTTAACATCAGGTGAACCGCCAGCTCCCTTGTTACCTTTTCAGATGAAAATAAATAAATAATTGATAACAATAAGTACGGATACAGCAAAATGTTTCGCTTTACGTCGAACTTTAAAGTAATCTAGTTGTGCTTACGCAGGATTTTGCTAAACAAATTATGTCCAATATCTATCTAACAAAGAAGACGTGTTCAGTTAGCTCTATCAGCTACAAAAATATTGCTAATCAAAGCAAAGGCTAGCAAGATATCAGCTTTCCAACTCGGGCTGAGTGAGCAAGACAAGAGGCGCTTTAATACCCTCCAAGGTGTTAGATCATGCTTAATTTTTAGGTTAAAAAACCGGCCAAGTGCGAGTCAGATTCGCGCACGAAGGGTTCCGTACCATTATCTATAAAAACGGAAAAAAAAATAACATGTCTTTTTTTTTTTTTTTTATGCGAAAAGTTGTCAAACGAGCAGACGGTTCACCTGATGTTAAGTGAATACCGCCGCCCATGGACATCTGCTACACTCGAGGGTTACAGATGCGTTGACAACCTTTTGAAAACTGGGCTCCGGCCACCTCACTCACCAGACGAAACGCGAAAGTACCTGTCATACTTCCACTTTACGCCGGTCTTCTGTGAGGTCGTGGTACTTATCCGGACGGGCCCTGCCCATTCGTGCAGTAATTAAATAATTACGAGTGATTTTAAATATTTATCATTTTTTTATATAACATTATTTATGTCTAGAAGTTAATAAATAAATATGGATACACTTAAAAAAGCCTCCCTGTATACACGTGAGAACGTCGACAGTTGAAAAGGAAGGAAGGATAACTCCGTGGCTCAGCTACCAAGGTTATAGCTGCGGCGCCAGAGGTCGTGAGTTCGATTCCCACACGGGACATCTATCTGTGTGACTCACAGATAGTTGTTTCGCATCTGGGTGCTTGTCCGCGTGAACTTTATGTTTGTAAAACGTCCTTACAATACAGGAATGTTATCCTAAAGTAAGAGCAATGTTAAATGCAAAAGAAAAAATAGAAGCAACATATTTTGAATCTTTGAAGAAATAGTAACTTCTTTAAAGTGTAGTTCGCACAACTTGCGAGTCTTTTTTCCATCGTCACTCATGATTTGGCTGGGATTCTCATATTCGGGCTTAACTGTGTGAGTTTTAAATAAAATTAGATTACGGATTGTATCGCGTTTTAATTTGAATTTTAAATTCCCGATGTTTCAAACACCTTCCAGCGGACATGGTAACGGCACTGTCCCGTAAAAATAAAATTACAACGCAATAAAACCTAATCTTCGTTAAAATGCATTCATTTAACCCTGTACAATATTAACGTAAAAACAAGAAATCAATATATATTTTTAGAGAAAATAAAAATAACGCTATTGAGTTCACTACATTGAGCTTGAGTAGAATGCAGCAACATATTTTTTCATTAAAGAAAAAACCAAACTTGCCTGAGATGCGGAAAATAGATCACAAATCAATAAAATTACGATGAAACTAAGCGTCGGCGACATTATTCCCGAATTGATCTCGTTTCAAACAGTTTAGAAACAGTTGCCAAAATTACATTCAGTACAGGAGGAATTAATCAATAATAACACATGAAAAGAAAACAGTCGACAGTCAAGTTGCGTGTGGCAAATTTATACGCATTTCACGGTCCGATATATAAATCACAGTTAATTAAAAATATATTAACATTTCATTTTTACTAAGAAACAATTGGTATTTTGGTATTCATTTTTAAAGGATTAATTAAAAAATGAATTTGCTAGTGTAAAACATAATCATTTACTATGCCATTTATGGTAGGGCCACGAGCGGAACGTAACGAGTGCGTCAGTTCTTTTCACTCCTATACAAGCTAATTTGTATGAACAAATCGTTGAAATTTTAATTGTGTCAACTTCAACTAGATGGCAGTATTGTAAAAACAATTTAATCATCTCAAAAATATTGTTACTTATTTATGTTACATGTTATTAATTTTAAAGTTTTTTTAGTGTGCTAATCTCTGCACTTAAGATTGAACATTAAAACATGTAGAAACAGTACGAAGAGATTGTCGCCGCTGTGGGAATCGAACCCACGTCTTCGGCATTCGCGGCCTGACACTCTAGCCACTGAGCTAAACGGCTGATGGCCGCAGCGACGAAAATCTTAACGCCTTCCTTCTACATTGTTATTTAGCATTTGAAGCAATGCTTGGCGCATCTATTGTTATATCCTTACCAGCATACAAACAATTTCGAATAACGTTTTACAACGACAATTCGAACAAGAGATGTCGCCATTGCTTAGAAACACTTTTGTTCTAATGCTCTGCACTTAAAGAGTGAACATTGAAAACATGTGTAGAAACCACAGGACGAAGAGATGTCGCCGCTGTGGGAATCGAACCCACGTCTTCGGTATTCGCGGCCTGACGCTCTAGCCACTGAGCTAAACGGCTGATGGCCGCAGCGACGAAAATCTTAACGCCTTCTTTCTACATTGTTATTTAGCATTTGAAGCAATGCTTGGCGCAACTATTGTTATATCTTACATGTTATTGTTGTAACGGCGATATTAATCAGAAGTATTATTAAAAAAAATATGTAACGAGTTGAGTACGCTATCACAAGTAAACTTATTCTCCTTCAATGCACGGACATCTACTCCGTCGTTTTACGGATACGTTGTCGAGTCGCAAGCGCCATCGTAGGATAGTGCCCGCCTCGCCATATTACTTTTGTCTACGCTGCAGTGTGTAGTTTAAAACTGTTGCAAAAACACAAAACTGTTCATGTAAAAGGGCATTAAAGTTGTGAAACAAGAGTCTTCGTGTCTGCCTTTAACCACCTTCTATGCTAAGAGATTACAAATATAATATTTATAAGTTTAAATATAATTTTTCAAAACCAAAACCAAGCATTATTCGTAGCGAATTAAAAATTAAGAAAGATACAAAGTTTTATCGTCGTAGTAGCGTTGCAAATGTCCATGGGCCGCGTTTATCACTTAACATCAGGTGAACCGCCAGTTTGCCACCGTCTCACATTAAGACAAAACGATCAATCCCGCACTACTTATTCGGATTACGAATTTCTTTACGTTAAATACGTTTGTTTTAATTATTATATTACATTGTTAAGCACATTATATTCGTCCTTAAATTTCTTCAGATTATTTACTCTAAAGCTGAAACATATAACAAACAAATGCAAGATGTATATAACCACAAATGATTGATGATTTTTTTTTGATAACTGATGTTTGTGCTTTCAGTCCCGAGACTATTAAAGCTTCATCTGACGCAGAACCGGTGGGCTAGCCAGAACCCACGGGTTTGGGCCCTCCGCTGTGGGTAGGGCCACGCATGTGCTCATCGTTTAACTACGACATGTCATCTAAGGGCCATCGAAGTTGCGGTGCGGACCGAGACCCCGAAGGCCGTCGACTGTGATATATAGCTAATCAGTGGTTTGGGGCGGTGAGAACCGCCCTGGTACGCGGGTGTACCTTGTGTACGCGTTGTGTTGGTCTCGCCGTGCTCGGAGGCGAGGGTGAACTAATGTGTTTGTTGCTACACTAACTGTGTGTGTAGTGTTATCCGGCGGGACCCCCGACGGTGGGTCCGACGTACCTAAGTCCCCAATCGAATTGAGAACCTCCTCCTTATTTTAAAGCCGGTTGAAAATACTAAGGTTCCGCGCAAAAATAAAATACCATTTATTTCTGATTTTAAGGGACTTTAGATATTGAATTATTTATTTTAAATTGATTTATTCGTTTCTATTTTTCTTTTGTTGCTCCGAACATTATGCTTCTACGTTTAACTATATTTAGCCTATTTTTATGGTCTTCCTGACTTCGGAATGGCTTCGGAGGTATC